>MJGA01000040.1:0-210744 GCA_001910725.1 Phanerodontia chrysosporium
GTGTATGCAGCCATGGGTCTGAAAAGGACACGGTCAGGACACCTCTTCTAGGAGAAACAGAGTATGCGCACACCGCGACCGTCTCATTCGTGAACAAGCTCGTGATGGTGGCACCGCCGATGCTGAGAAACGCAGAGCCACAGAAGCCTTGCAAGAAGCGAAATACGAGGTGCACCGCTAGCCTGCGCGTCAGCATCGGCCCTCCCTCGAATCCAGCCAGAGCACTCACCGATGCTCTTCCCAAACGCAACCGGCCACGTGAAGCACCACAGCAGGAAGAAGCTCACGAGGTAGAGTGCCTGCTGGCCGACGACCTCCGCGAGCGGGCCCGTCAGGATGGGTCCTGTGCCGAGGCCGACGACGAAGAGCGTCACCGCAAGAATCGCCACCTCGCCCGATACATGAATGTCGCGCTTATCCCGGGCTCGGCAGTCGCAGCCTGTGCGCGTCGTCAGCCATGCTCGAGCGGACGTGAGGCGAGGGGGAACACACCATCGCCGAGGCGCCTGTCACGCAGATCGCGCCTGCGTCAACGATGAGCGCAGCCAGCCAGCGCCGCATGCGGGATATGCGAATGCGGGGTCGTCTGCAGGCTCGAGGACGACCTCGAATGGGTCGAGTGTGTCGGGCGTGCGCGGGGCGTCGACGCTTGGGCGCGCCTTCTCTGCGTCTGTATCCATGACGGGGTGTTTGTCTCCGCCGCGTGCGGTGTGTCGTGAGGTCGATGGTTCGTGAACAGGGGGTTTCGGAGGAAAATGCCTTGCGCGGGGACTTATATACCGCGCGGCTGTGTGCGGGGAGGCGAGAGGGGCAGGGCCGTACCGAGATCACACATGCTCATTGTGTGGTGCTGACGCGGACGAGGCCAGGCTTTGTCGCGTCGAGCGTGGTTGCGCGCACGGTCAGCACCGGCGAGTGCGTGACTGGCCCAGGACAAACTCGTCGCCTGCCTTTTGCGGCAGGACACCTCCCAGGCTGGCGCCCGCGTGTCAGCTGGTATGACGAAGCGCATGCAGCCGCCCTCGCGCCCAACGTCGATATCGACGCTGCTTAGGCATGTATGCATATTACAGACTGCAAGGTATTCTTGGGCACTCGTGTCTGCCGACACCATCAGCACGTCGATAGCATTTGCAGAAAGTTTGACTTATTGATGTCGGAATCCACCACTAGAGCGAAGCAGGGAAAGAGCCAGCGACTGTGTCAGAGGTGGAGGTGAGATGAGGGGAGATGGTGGGGGAAAGGGAGACGGGGGAGACAGACCAGAAGATGTTCGGGGTATATATACTGTCGTGATATGCGGTGATCCACTGCGCAAATGTGCGTCGGAGATATGCGGTCACATGACTGGACGCGGGCCAGCCTTGGGTCTGGGATGCACTCGCGCGTCGCGCCCCACGTTGAGACACATCTAGTTCTGTCTAGTTGCGCTGCGGTACACAGCAGGTATACAGTTCTGGCGCATGCGCGACGCTGCTTAGGCAATGTGTCATTAGATTCGTTGGTCCCTTGAAGCAAACTGCCGACAGCGGATGAGTGGTCTCGTGCTGCGCTACAGACTGGATCACCCGACTGCATATACCGTCAATTAATATTACAAGACTCCAAACGTTCCGTCTGCGCCACGTATATCACTTGGCTGACGGCGCACATGGGTCTATACGCCCTTTACCTGCGACTCGAGCCACGCCCACAGCTCCTTCGCGATCTCAGGGTCGTTCGTCTCCTTCTTTGCTTCGCCGAGCCTGGCCCATGGGATCATGTACTGTCCACAGACTTCATCAGCACAGACGCTACAGTCCTACGCGGGAGCGCGCGTACCTTGCCGCCCCACTCTGCAGCCTGAGGCATCGTCCCGGCGTACAGCTGCGTCAGCGCGCCCATTGGCGCGGGGTACAGAAGCGGATTCTGCGAGCGTAAATGAGCGAGGGCACGAGACGGGGCGCCGGCAGCGGCATACCGTGATGCACCTTTCGATCTTCGACACGTGGCGCTGGAGGTCGGTCTTGAGGTTGCCCGGGTGGAGGGCAATGGAGACGATGCCCTGGTCGGCGTACATGCGGTGCAGCTCGTTCGAGACCACGACGTTCCCCTGCCACAGCCTCTCAGTCCGCGCACCCAAGAACGGCACGTAGAACGGCACGCACAAACTTGCTCTGCGAATAGAGCCACATCGTGCCCTTCTTGCGGCGCCGCTCGCCGTCCACGAGCGTGTCGTAGTCAATGTGGTCCGCGCCGAGGTGGCCCATCGACGACGTGTGGACGATGCGCACGGTCCCCGTGGGCGCCGCGGACGCCGTCTGAAGCAGCAGCGGCATGAGCTGGCGCGTCAGGTAGAAGTGCCCTGCGTGACTGTCAAGGTCGGCGGGCAGGAAGGTCGGCGGGCACACGCACCGAGGACGTTCGTCCCGAACTGCAGGTCGTACCCGTCCCTCGTCACGAGCGCGACGTCGGGGTACATCACGCCCGCGCTGTTGAACAGCACGTGCAGCTGCGTCTCCTTGCTGGTCCCGGCGTCAGCACGCCGTTGCGCACGCGCCTGGGCTGGACGCACGTCTGAAAGTCCGCCGCGGCAGCACGGATCGACGCGAGGTCCGCGAGGTCGACGATGAGCGGGTGCGCCGCGCGACCTGTCTCGGCTTGGAGCTCCGCGATGGCGGCCTGCACCTTGTCGGGGCTGCGCCCGGCGATGTACACCTTGGCGTTGTGTGCCAGGAGCGCCTGCGCGGCGCGGTCAGCGCGCAGCCGCGATGTTGCCTCGGAGGCGGCGCACCTTTGCGGTCTCCCTGCCGATGCCTGTGTTCCCCCCGGTGACGAGCATGACCTTGCCGCTCTGGTCGGGCATCTCGTCGACGGTCCACGTCGGCTTCGGCGGGAACATGTTTGTGCATATGCCAGACATTGCTGTAGCGGGATCTGGAGGTGAGAGAGCTGGAGAGACCTGGGAGTGAAAGTTGTGATGCCCCCGCGAGCCTCCTTATGTATGCGCGCGCCCTCCGGGAGGAGCGACATTGACGATATGTCGTGAGGACCCACTGCCGTGCGCGCGTCATCTTGTCGGCGCTCGATCGAGCGCGCAGCAAGCACCCGCCGCAGCGAATTCACCGACACCCTGGGAGAGGGCTGCTGCTGCGACAGATGGCGGGAGAGGCTGCGAGCACATGCACACCAGGACGCGCAATCGTCGCGGCAGGAGGCCAGTGATTAGCGGGAGGACATGAAGATCGCGAATACAATCGGGCCGAGCTTACTGCGATGCTCTAAGGGTAGCTCGGCGAGGACGAGCGTCCGGCATCATCTCTAAACTACGTGCATGGGTCAGCCCTCACTCGAACGAGAATGTTAACCAAGCGTGATCAGCGTTATGGAGAGCAGAGCTATGATGACAGCATTGGGAAGGACGACGAGCATGTGGTAGCACAGCATTTGCGGGAGGCATGCGGAGCCTAGTATGCGACATGATCTTTCGGCTAGCGAAATCTGCTCTTACGCTCATGAGCACCTGGGAGCTAGGGATTCAAACGAAGTACGTACCGCGACAACGCTCACTTAGAGCTTCGACTTGTCACCCTTGTTCTTGTTCTTGTTTTTCTTCTTCTTCTTCTTGCTCTCGCCCTGCTCACCCTCACCACCCTTCTCCTGTTCCTGCTGCTTCGGCTCAGGCTGCTTCTCCTGCTTCTTGGGGGCCTGCTTCTCGGGCGTAGGCTGGGCGGCGGCAGCGCCACCCTCGGCCTTCTGCTTGTTCTGCTTCTTTTTCTGCTTCTTGGAGAGCTGCTCGGAGGCGGGCTCCGCGTCTTCTTCGCGCGGACGCTTGTTGGACTCGTGGTTCTTGCCCTTCGCCTTGGGCGGCGACGATGGCGGGAGGAGCTCGGGCGCGCTGATCGATGGGTTAGCGGTTATTCCGCAGACGGGCAAAAGCGGTGCGCACTCTTTGTCGTCTTCATCCATTCCGTCGACCGCAACGTCCGAGCTCACGTCCTCGAGGCGGAAGGCCTCCTCTTCCTCGTCGTCCAGGATCTCGTCTTCGTCGGGTGGCAGATCCGAGGGGGTTTGCTCTGCCCAGAGGTCAGCAAGAACATAGCGTACAGTACTTGAGCTCCGCACCGATGTAGTTTCCAGAGATGTAGAGCGTGCTGCAGGTAATGTGAGCAGAGAAGAACACACAACGCGAGCGGCACACGCACTTCTTCCCAACGACGTCAAACACATACGCCTGGTTCGCCTCCAACACCAGGTCTATCTTCGCTTGCTCAACCTGTGTCGCGTGTCAAACAATTTCTCCAGGCAACGTGCGCCCAACGCACCTTGCCCGGCGTGAGCGAGCAGAGGACCGTCGCGATCGGCTCGCCGGGTGCTCCTCCTCGTCCTCGTCCTCGCTCTCCTCATCGGTCTCCGGCTCAGCCGGGATGCCGCTGTACACGAGCTTGAGCGTCGTGCGCGCGTGCTCGTCCTCGAGATCTGCGCCGAGCGCGACGTTCGTGATGCGCAGGTCCGCTGGCGGCGCGAACTCGATGGGCTCGTCCGCCGAGACGGCCATGCTCCTGTGCGCGTGTCAAACAGTCGGGTCCAGATGGGATCAAAGCACGAGACGCACCACAGGGCGATTGAGACAGCCATGGTTTGCAGGTTGGGTGTGGGAGGTGAGGCGAAGGGCAGAGACGCGCGAAGTCGAAGATGGTTTGTGCGCTTGCAGGTCCCGCCATCAATGCATCAATCCCGACGCTTTCCGCATCCGGACCATACGCATCTCGTCCGTCTCGACTGGGGCATGACTACAGTGCCTTGCATAAAAACCCGCACTCTGCTGATTTCCGTGCGATGTTTGTTCTACGCAAATATTACCTTCTTTGGTAGTACCTGGTCACCAATGGTCACAGAAGGTCACACGCCTCTTGCGGAGTGTGCGCGCGCCGTGCGCGAAGGCAGAGTAATGCAGGCTGCCGTACGTCGACTGCCGAAAGTACCATGCATTTAGAGAGGGAATTACAGTTGTTATCACTCATAGCCACAGTGTTCAATGAATGCAAGCGCAAGGTCAGGGGTAATACTGTTTGCGGCTTGGTGAATGAGCCATGGGCGGATATCAGCATCGACGGCTTCGTTTTCGTGGCGGCGAAGCCATGCCTTGATGCTATGAAAGGCTTGCTCGATGGGGTTGAAGTCTGGAGAGTACGGGGGCAGATAGACCAACTTCGCACCTGAATGTAGTGAGTGGAAAGCCCTGATATATACAACCCTGATACACACCACAGTCATCCACGATAATTCTGCGAACATCCTCGTCATGGTGTATGGCACAGTTATCCAAGACCACCACGCTATTGCGACCAGGGTACGGGTTGAGTATAGGGGCCTATGAACGCAGTCAGAGCTGACTATTGCACACTTAATAGGGACGCACCAGCTGCTCCTTAACGAAAGCTATGAACTTCTCTTTGTTCACGGCACCCTCTATGATATCCAAGGCTATGATGCCGTCTACGGTGAGTGCCGGGAGAATGGAGTACCGCTGACCACGGAGGAAGAGTGCACGGCTGACGCATGCACGACCGAGGAAGCTCCAGCCAGCGGTGCGCTGGTTGGTGATGTTATCGACACTTGCCTCGTCCACCCAGACCTGATATTCCTTTGGAATGGACGCATGTGCTGCCTGCCAAGTCGCACGCAGCAGCTCATTCCGTTCCAACGCCTCGCGGGTGAGAGACTTATGGGACAGAGCAAGCCGCCGCAGAGCCCGAGAGAGTGTGGCAATCGACACGTTGATGCTACGGTGGCGCAAAACGCGCTCTTGCACCTCGTCTAGGTAAAGCGTCGGTTGATGCTGTATGAGGTTAGAGATATACGCCAAGTCATCGGCCTTGAGAAGGCGGGGGCGTCCGCGCGGCCGGGCGAGAGGGTTGGAGACAGTGCCATGCTTCCGGTAGAGTGCGAGAACATCCCAGACGGCGCGCTTTGAGCATTCCGCGAGACGAGCAATCTCAGTCACCGAGTAGTTGTGAACTTCGTGCCAGGTGACGATGCTTTGTCGCGTCTGGAGAGAGAGATGTCGCGGCATGGCGTCTGCGCAGGCTTACGGTGAGCGTTGCGCAGAAGCGCCCAACTGCGTGTTGACTCTCATTGCTCACCTTGCTCGCCTCGTCGTCCCTCGTCGACAACAAGACTCGACGTTCTTCGTGTCTTCAAGGCTGCAGGTCGCACTCAGCAAGCCCTGCCTAGGTTGGGGCCAGCAAAATCGTACGTTTTTTACTCGAAATATTGCACGATTGCGCTCATGTCGATGCTATGCCGTTTGCAGGCCCCGCCGTCCACCAGCATCAGTCAAACAACAGCTCTGAGCCCTCGTTGATACGGGACGTGGATACCGCTCCCCCATGGCAGTGCCTCGTGTCTCAAAAACCCGCTATTTCCTGCATTCTGTGGGGCGGCGGTCGTGCCGTATCGACATCGTCGACACGAATTCACCTTGGCCGGTATCCCCAAAGCTCCGATGTGTACGAGTACGTGTTGGTGTGCATGTTCACCGGTGAACTAACAAGTCTGAGCTTCTCACGTAGGCGATTTCCTCGCCGTTGCCCATGGTTGCTCGACCTTGTATAAAAGCATGCAAGCTGCAGGTGGGTTTTCTGCAGGCTCACTCTGTTGCGCCCTCCAATTTTGACCTCGCTTTCAGTACAACATACAAGATGTACAACTCTGCTCATAGCCCCTCTCGTTCCCCTTCCCCGCCTTCGTCAATGCTTCAGACGAGGACCAAGCGCTGGGTTCCGTACGCGCCGCCTTCAACTGGTCGTGTGTCGCGTGAGCCAGGCAGCCGCTCGCCATCGGGGCTCTCCTCCAATGGCCCACAGTCTTCTCAGGCTTCTGGAGGACCGCCTCCCAGTAACAGCACCCACAGAGGTTGGGTGTATCGCCGCCCTGCATCTGAAGCCTGGCTTCGTCAGCCGGCGTGGATTGGTAAGTCCACTTGGGACCTCACAAGCATGAGTCTGCTGAATTTGGTTGCAGATGGTGGCGTTGAACCACCCCAGTTCTATGTGTCGCACGAGGAGATCAACGAGACCCTCGTTGCATACGAGCTGCCACCGCTCCCACTTCCTCGTGGTGCCCCAGCTATGAACGACATCCGCCGGGCTGGACCAAGCATTCAAGTACGCGCACCGACTTCTCCAGCAGCTCCCCCGCACCTGCCTCCGAGTCACCTCACCGGTGTATTTGGACCTGCGCGCGCCAACAGTGTTGCGCTCGACCCGCACGTTCATGGAGCTGGACATGCACTCCCGGCTGAAGAAGCACCTCATGGCGACATGCAAGCGTTCAACAATGCTCCGCCTGTCGATGTCGCCCGCCCGACGAATGCTGCCTTGCCGGTTGACGCAGCACCAGTCCCAGCGGCTGCTAACGATGATGCGAACACTGCGCAGCCTATCAATGAACCTGTCGGTGAGTGGACTATCCTTCTGTGAGAATTGCCATGGCTGACGTCTCTCGAAGGTGCAGTGACTGGACCCGTGGAGGATTTGTACCCTGTGTCCGTTGGCATCTCATACATGAGAGCAAGCTCCGCCAAGCCTGCGTCTCGTGGCAAGCCTGCACCCATGGCGAAGATGGATGTGAACAAAGTCACTCATATCGCCTTAAACGAGACAACCACTCGTAGTGACTTCATCCGCGCATGCCTGAAGGTCCACGGGCTCGATAAGAAGTACGCGCTGGATACCGATCTTGGTCCCCGGTTCAGATTCTCGTGGAAAGGTTCAGCGTAAGTGCACGATCTCTGTACAAGTACTATTGACTAACTAAGTGACAGGGGTGGACGCAGCCGTGCTGCTGCTATCGATACCGACGAGAATTGGAGGGCTACACTTCCCGGCGCTCTCCGTAAGAAGGCTGATATCTTGGTTGAGTTCGATCTCAAGGATCTCCAGGCCGCCAAGGCAATGCAGGTACGCTCTTTTACTAACTGTGTGTATACATTCTAATCTCGTTTCAGCACCCTATAGGTGAAGACGAGGAGGGGGACTACGAGCTCCTCTGCGGAACCCAAGTTCCTGCGGTTGAGCAATTCTCAGAGGCCGATCAGCTACACGGGGCAATCATTCTCAAGCTCAAAAAGCAGTGGAAGTGCATGGATCATTCTGGGGAGCACGGCGAGGACGGCTACTGCTACGTGATCAAGGACACGGACGGTGCCGCTTCGAATGTGCACTATGCGCTGAATCCGCGTCGGCTGCGGGACTGGGCTGCCGGCATCGTAAGTGTAGCTTTATTATGTCTGCCAATATGCTAACTGTGTTGTATAGGCTGCGCACAAGGATACACTGTATATGCCGCCAGCCTCGATTCTCGATGGCGGCCCGCGCAATGTCCAGGGGCCCGATGGCGCCAAGCCGCGTGGGCGCACTGGTCCCCGGCCCCCGCCGCTGGGCGCTGCTTCGCCTGCTGTCGATCCGTCAACCCTCATGGCGACAGCTATGGTCCCTCTCGCACTCATGGCCATGGAACGCATGAGTGGCATGATGGGCTCTGGAGCCAATCAAGTCACTGGCGCCGCGGGCGCGCCTGCCAATGGTGTACCGGTGTATCCCCGCCCGCGCCCTGGTCAAGAGCTGCGCTACTGCCTTGTTGCTCTTCACGATACGAAAGGCATAGACTTACTTGCTGCGGAGGGCAAGCTCGCCGAGCATGACTTCACCCCAGATGTCATCCCTGATGTTCCAGTTGCCCAGCTTGCGGCATTGCTCGGCGTCACCGAGGGTAAGGTTCTCAAGCTTCGTCAATTCTGTGTCCAGTGGCTTGCTCAGATGAACTGAGGCTTTCTTTACTCTGTACGCCTTCTTGGTACTGTCGAATATGACCTTGTATCTGCAATCCTTCACCTGCGTGACTTGGCGTGACATTATCGGCCTCTGCCGCAATCGCCACTGTGACCTGTATTTTTACTGGAAATGGCAATATTTGTACAGAACAAACATCGGACGCAAATCAGCCGAGTGCGGGTTTTTATGCAAGGCACTGTAAGACGGCCGCGGCTGCCATGTCTCCTTGGGCTCTACGGGCTATAACAGGGCCCCGCCCTCCATCACCTGAGCCAGTGTTGGAATGCAGTTCTCATTCCGATTCAGCTACAATAGCTTTCGAAGACTTTTCCGGTGGCCATCGAACGCAGGACCGACTCGGCTTCCAAGAGGACGAGATAGAAGTACTCTTGGACAGCCCTTTCTGCTATCTTCTACCGAATATTGACAATTTTGCAGACCTAGTCGTACACGCTGTTATGCAAGAAAACCGGTGAACGGCCGACGAACCTTCCTTCCACAGCGTAGTCTGCCGATCTATGCGACCCAAAGGATGCCATCAGTGCGAGAGTCCCGCACGGTGACAACCTCGAGGCTGCTTCTACCGTTTAAGAGGTGTGTCATCACAGAGGTGTACCTCTGGTTTGTCCTTCAACGTAGCCCGTTTGGGGCCGCAGTCGGCTTGCAGTCTCTGTCATTCATCTAGATCAGACGCATGCGACATGTGCATCATTGCGGATACTGGACAAGACATAGCACTTTAGTGCGCATCGGCGGAATGTTACCGTGGATTAGACACGTGCTCGGGCAGTAACTCAGGGTTGATTCATTTTGTGTAGAACGCATACTGGCGTGGCCTTGAGGTAGAGAACCATACCACGCGATGACCTTAAGATGGTTGTATGCCGTATGATTGAGCTTGATGGCCTTGGCCACATTATGAAGGGAGTGAAAGCATGTTCATGTGTTGTACGGGCTGAGATGGGCGTTAACTAACGTGGCGTAGCGTGGCGTCCAATGTACTGACTGTCAAACTAGGCCACTAAAGTTCAGAGTCGCGCCCATGATGACGTTCCATCATGTATCGATTGTGTTCATAATTTAAACATTCTCTTCGAACTGAAGACCTCGCCGTTACCCGCGGCGACTTGGATATGAATTAAACGCTGGGCGTCCTTTTTGGCCTTTACCATATTCGGTTGTTCAGTCCCGCCACGACCACACCGCCAGTCACACTGTCGCTATCCTTCCTTTGTACACCTTGGCCACCTTCATTTACACCTTTACAAGATGCCTTCGTCATATTTGGCTGCAACAGAACCCATATATACAGTAGCTTCCTGGAGGAAGTACGATGCACCCCCACGCTCAGTATGGCTCTCTCTTTGGATCCCAAACGCCCTCATCTCACTCGTACTCTCTCCACTCTCAAGAGAAATGCAATCTCTACCACTGCTGGTAATGCTGACATTGCTCAGCGTCGTTACGCCTTGCTCCAAGACTTCGAAGAAGTTGTGCCCATTGTATCCGTCAAGTACTTCCAAGACTACCTCCTGCCCGCCCTTCCCGGCAAGTCCGCACTTGCCAAACGTACTCTTAGCAAGCTGAGGTCCGACGGGATCGTAACACCGGCACATCGCTGGGTACACTGGCCCAACAACCCCTGCGACATGAACGGTGTCGACCAATTCGGTGGCCGCCTTCTCGAAGACAAAGTATTCGCGCCGTTCGCAACCATGGCACAGGACATCAAGGACGCGGCTCTCGCTCTAGGGAACACTCTATCTGCAAAGGACTGCTTGTCTCACTTCCTGTGCAACCCGGCTTGCGTGCCGATCTCGAAGAGCAGGCGCGAACCTTCTATGACCAGGCCTGACGCGTACGCCCTGCTCACGAACTACAAGACTCCGATACAGTGGTCCGACGTCACTATCCCCGGCGAGTTCAAAAAGCGGGACAGCCAGGAAGATAAGCTTGACGTAAGTCCCCTACCGTTCGTATGCTATGGCGGGCATTGGCGCTGATACGAGACGCGTTCCAGAATTACGAGAAAATCCTATGGTCCATGAGCTACATTATGCAAGAGGATGCGCGGCGCAGATTTGTCTTCGGCTTTACCGTCGAGAACGTATCTATGCGTTTCTGGTTCCTGAGCCGCTCGGAGGTTCTCGTGAGCGAGGAATTCAACTTCATGGCGGTGAGTACTCGATTTATTGGATCAGCTACTTGCATGGGCTGATGATGAGTTAGGATCACAGCACAACGATTGACTTCTTCATAAGGATCACATTTGCCAAGTACTCCGATCTCGGGTTCGACAACACCATGAAGAGGCTCGCAGAACCCTCTACCAAGGACGGCTCAGTGCGCTACGAGATCGAGGTTCGGGATCCCAAGCAAGAGCCGCTTGTGAAGACATACCGTACAACGAAGCTCATCTCAGAATTGGGCGCGTTGTCTCCGCGCGGACGTGGGACGCGTGTCTGGGAGGTGTACGAGATCGACGAGGGCGGCAGGGAGGTGGGCCCAGCGAAGGTGCTCAAAGAAACTTGGAGCGACGCCGACCGCCCGATCGAAGGCGATAACCTTGCCAACCTATCTGCCAGGGCTTCCGAAATGGGCGAAGCAGACGAGTTCAAGAAGTACTTCATGTCGATGAGTCGGTATGGCCATGTGTACGTCGGCGAAGGGAAATCTGCGCGCCCGGATACCACCGCTACGTTTCGAGTGCCCAGACGAGGGCGTCGCCCCGACGTACCCTCAGATTGCTCTGTCCTCCGAGTCGTCAACCCGGAGCGACGTCCGTCTGTCCTGACTCGGCAAGGGCTTATACAAACGGACGCGGGCGAAGAGAAGGACTGCAAATACTCGCGATACCCCACGAAGATCCATCATCGCATCATATATAATGAGGTCGGAGTGCCCGTATTCCAAGCCAAATCCCTCTGCGTGGCCTTCATGTGCCTGTATCACGTCCTACGAGGTGCGATGCATCCATTTCATCCGTTCGCAGCTAATCATGGATATATGCAGGTTTGGCTCTTATGCACAAGCTTGGATGGGTCCATCGTGACATAAGCTACGGAAATGCGCTTCTTGTCGGCAACGGAGGCAAGGTTACGGACCTTGAGTATGCTAAGGAGGAGACAGACACGTCTGTACACGGCATTCGCACGGTAAGCGAAACACCTCATATCTGTATGCGTCCTCATTTTTACAAATATGATTGCGTAGGGCACAGTATATTTCATGTCTACGGAAGTGGACGCCGGAAAGTACAAGCATGTCCCAGCACAGAAGACTGTCATCGGACTGGAAGAACTCGACGATATCAAGAAACTCGATCAAATATGTCCTACCACAGACGCGGCCGTGGGCGAGGTACCAGCGCCCACCATTCGCGTCCAATCTCAGGCCGAGACTATTTCATTCCTCTATAATCCCTTTCACGACCTAGAATCGGTCGTTTGGCTTGGTTTTTATCTTATCTTAGCCTCCCGATTTCGGAAGTCTGACGCCGAGACGCCACCAGAGACTAAAGAGTACTATCGCATCCAGGAAGACCTTTTTCAGAAGTTATTCACCACTCGTGAAGAACGTAACGACCTTATGAACTCAATGATTGCGGACTCGGACGTTTCTAACACCTTCTCCGGGCTTCATCCCAAAGTCAAGCCCGTGATCGACTATCTCCTCACCATGCGTAAAATCCTGCTCGAGGAATTCGCCTTGGCCGAAGCACAAATGACTCCCAAATCCCCCATCCCATTCTTCGCCGCGCAGAGAGCCACAATCAAGATGGCGCAGATTGCACTTCTGGGGATCGTTGAATACCTCAAGAACAATGACATGGTGATTCTCACTGAAGACGACTACAAACCTCGACGTCCTCTCTGGAAGCAGCTTACCCCCAAGGACAAAGACCCCGAACGACCTGGCCCAGATGCTGCGGGTGCTACTCCTGGTGACGAGCAGACTGTGTCTTCGCCCGACGTGACCGCCCAATCTTGCGCCACGATGCCAGAGACCGCACCCCAGACTAGCCGGACTCGCCGCGCAGACAGGCCGGCGCGTGGAAATCCTATGCCGGCGACCAGAACCCTTCGTTCCGTGACGCGTAGCACTCAGAGTGCATCTAACGTCCCCGTCGCTCCGACTCCTGAGGCGGGTCCCTCTCAAAGGAGGATGCTCCGCTCGAGCTCTCGACTACTTGAGGCCTCTCGGTCTGCGGACACCAAGGGACCGTCTTCCTCGTCACAGCCTGAGATTAAGGACCAAGGTAAGGGCAAGGCTGCTCCCAAGACCCGCGCCGAGTCTGCCCCCGGCACCGCAGAGGGCGCGACGCCGGACACAGATAGCAAGAAGGGCCCCAGGAAGAACGCCGGGAAGTCTCGCGGCACGACCAGCAAGCCAAGTCGGGGACGTGCGGGTCAGTGATGTGTTCGAGTTCAGATTGTAATTATGTCTCCTGTATTGTCTCTCAGAATGTGCTTGCATTAGAGCGGTGCTCAGTATTACATGTATGTATACTTTACGCTGTGGGTGGTGCGAAGGCTTTAACCGTTATTGAAGATATTGCCCCGGTTGATCTTTGGGGCTTCAGTCGAACTGGGCGAGCTTTAGGATTTGGTGAAGTGTGCAGTTGAGGCGAGCGGACGCAGAGGCAGTGTGAAGGAAAACCGGCACGCCGATTGGTTTGAAGCAAGCGCGCGCATGCATCGTTGCAAGGTCTCCCGCCTTTTGTGTCCGCACGCACCTCGTCAGCGACCTCCATCAGGAAGTGTTCCTGCGTGCTGGTTATGTGCTCGAGACTTAGCTCATTGAAGCTAAGTGAGCAGTCGGAGACGCATTAGTCGTCTTACGACGGGGAGACGCACGTAGGCCCAAGATTGTCCGAATTGGACACGAAGAGGTACTGCTTGCCCTGCCCAAGTAGCCTATCGAGCATGCTGGAGTGGGCTAGTGCATAGTACAGGTCGCCATGGCGGACGGGTACCAGCAATCGTGGTCGTCGCGCACGACGCGCGCAGTGTCGTCGTGCGTGTGGAAGGACGTCATCAGCAGCAGCGGCACGTCGGCGTGCTCCGCGGCGTTCAGCGACGCGATCTGCCGCACGGTCAGGTCGAGGAAGGTCATGCCGCTCTTGACCTCCAGCGCACTCTTTGCGCCAGGCATGCCTGCGGCACACCGTTCAGTAAACAACAGAGGGGCGCAGAACGAGACGCACCCATCGACGTTCCCAGACCGCCATTCACTTTCAATACCGCCAGTTTTCGCAGGTTCTTCGGGTTCCCGGTGGCTGGTAGGCTGTCGTACGAAACGATCTGGTCTTCGGCAACAGGCTGTACACGATCCCAGATCCTGCAACGCCAGTCAATCAGGGTCAACAGCTGGAGCATAGCCAACCTACAAGGCCTCGCGTGCTCGTTTCCGCTTGATATAACTCGCGAAGAGGCGCAGGAACGCTTGCATCTCTTCGCCGAACTCGGCCTGTAAAGCCCCGTTAGCCTGCAGATCGAGTGACATGAAACCTATGGCACACTTTGCGTGATCCAGACCCCTTCTCGGACTCGACCAGCTTGTCCAACGCGGCCTTCATCTCCAATACCTCGACATCTGCAAGACCGTGAGGTGTCTGGCCAAGCTCGACGCGACAAAGACGTGCCTGTCAGCTCAACGTTCAGGGGCTTCCTCCGTCGACCAGATAATCCGCAGAGCAAGACGGAGAGGGGACGCATGGTGAGCAGGTACAGAAACTACACGAGACATCATAATGGAGTGCATACCATGGCGGACACGTTGCAGCTGCGAGGACGGGCTGGCGAATGCACACATCCTGACAAGGCTGGATTTATCGGTGCCGCCGAGGATCACGCTACGATCGCAGAAGTTGGCATGGCCCCCTCGCCGGAGTCTTGGCTGGCTCTAGACGAGTATCTGACCCAGGCCGTATGTTTCGGCACGCTCAGGCGACCTCGAAGATCTGGTCTGGATCTGTGAGGTCACCTGAGGTGCTAAACGAGGCTGAAAGGCAATTCTGAATCTGGCTGGGCTGTTTATTCGTGCAGTAAGGCGAGGCTGAGAGATACTGCTGAGAACGGTCGAGGACGAGGCTAGATGAGAGCAGGCGTGCGGGACGCTCCCACATGCCGGTGATGCGCCATCATTGATGCGCTGGACACCCTCCGACGATAGACGCCGACGACCATAACCTCGCTCAAATCACCGCGTTTCGACCATGTGCAAGTAAATCGTAAGGATCTCCCTCAATGGCTTACGTATACGTACTCTAACGTCAAAGTTCAGGATGTCTAGTAGCGGCGCAATTGTAGACTTTAGTTCGAATCGAGGACGCGGCTCTGAAAAAGTCGAAAAGTCTGTCACGGAGATGAAGATGAAGACATCCCTCCGACAGACCTAGACCGCACTATACCTCTCACATGCAAGAGCAATTCAGTGGCCCTGGCCATCCGAGTGTGTTCTGGTGAACTCGATGCGCAATTGTCGCGGCGGCGGCGGTGCGCTTGTCCGGAAATTCGTGCGTGGTCTTTGGACCTCAGCGCCTTCTTTTGTTTCACTTTTTGCGCAGGGGAGAGAGTCAAGTACTTCTCAGCTCGCCATAGGTTTTATGTGTCTCTACTGAGAACAGGACGCTAGCTGTTGGCCGCTACGCCGGGTCACTCGCCGCGACGTCCCGTGGATCACCTAACCCGTCGTCAGGCAAATGTCAGCCCTTTCCTCCTTCCCTCCATCCATTCCCGACTGCTATGCAGTGTCAACCTTGGACGATGGTCTTCCAGAATCATCACTTTACTTGCGTCCGCTTCCAGCGTGGCAGACGATGAGATCCGACAACTGCGACCTCCCGCGCCTGATGCTTGTAAACCAGTGTCGACCCAGTTTACCCGTAGCATTACTTCGAGTTGGATATTGAGCCTTTCCAGCCTTCCCGTACGTCTCTGAATTTGTACAACCCGGATAGTGTTCCGTCTGACTATCATGCACAGGATAGACCTCGCCATCGGGAACGCAAACAAGGCTCTAGCTCAGTATAGTCGGTCTCTCTGACATGGCACTTGGCAGCATGATGGTTGGATCGAGGGCTGGCAGCCCTTCATGGCCCTTCCCGAACGAGCCTCAACGTCTACAGTGCAGAGCTCGTCGCACACAGGTCTTGCGGAGGCCCGGTGCTCCCTGGGATGACCTCCTGGAAAGGTATGTCCCAATAGTACCTTCCTCAGTCGTTCTTCACTCATGAAATGTGACATCTGAAGCCGGTGATACCGTCGCATGTGGGTTCTCACCCGTTGACGGGTGCATCTTTGCACGAAAAACGGTGAGATGACAGGTGAGTCTTGTCAGTATCTACGTTAAGATAATATATTTACCGAAGATCTTAGGTTGTAAACATGGACTACTCGGTATCGAAATAGAAGAGCTGCGCCCCGTTTCAGGGCCAGAGTTCGGAAGGCAGAAAGCGAAGGGATCGAGGACGAGGAGCCGTACCTATCTATCAGGCCCAACTTTGGCGAACTCGTGCTTGCTTTCGCCATGATTCGTTTCATGGCGGGCTACGTACAGAGCAGGAAGTGCAAGTTCTCACTGAATGCCAAGTCACTACCTGAAGAGATAAGGACGATGGTTGGTACCTTTGCTGTGGCGAAGTCGATGAAGCAAGTGGCACCTTGCGATCCGACTCTCGCCCAGCACTGATCCTGATCTCCGAATAGCGATCTAGTCACGTTGAGTCGGCTCTCGACGGTCTGCCGAGCATGGGACGAGATATGTTGTCCAGCTATGCCCGAGCACATCCACCTCAGCTCGGTGGTCCGACTTCACCAGCTCCGCACTCTTCTCCACTCCGCCATTGTCATGCATTGTTTGCGCACCGTCAGGCTCTGCGGAATAGTCGACAAGGCACTCGACGCCCCAAGCCTTATGCTGCTACTCTCCACATTAGGACGTCGTCTCACCGAGGCGACATCTAGTATCAAATGGTGCAGCACCTCTTGGGCGAATATCGCTGCGCGTCATCGCCAGGCCCCGCCGCGTGTCGAAGCCGCGCTCTCTGATCTCCCCTGTCCTCTGCGGCATCTCAGGACCGTGTCCATCGACTCTGTCGAGCTTGTGTCGCTGTCTGTGCTCTCGCGCGTCCTGCGTGGTCTGCCCCGCGTGCGTGACGTATCCCTCACATCCGTATCCATGCTTCAGGCTTCAGAACGCTACTTCTGGCCTCCATCGCTACGGCTAATGGGACTCGGCACCTTCAAGATGGACCTCTGCAGGCTTCCCATGCCCGCCATACCCATCCTCATGTCGACGACCCCTCGTATCCCGCCCTACCACCCTACTCTGAGAGGTTGTGCGGCGTTTGGCTTCATCCCACTGACGAGTTCGTCGTGTGGAGAATTGCAGACATTCTGGGTCGTATGCCGCAGATTCAGGGTGGGGGTACCAAGAAGATGCTCATTGCATGGACCTTCGTGATACGTGGCGAGAAGAAGGTCGCGATGTCGAGAGGTGAGAGCTCGTGCGACCCTGTATCCCAGGATCTTACAGCTTCCCTGTGCAGTTCACGATTCCGATTTCGCTGTTGCAATTGAATTCGAGAAGACGTGTGGCTCGCGAGACGCTCCTGCACGCACCTATACCATACGCATCTCGCTGCTTCACCAGTACGTTCGGCTAGCTAGCGAGCGCCTCTCTGTTCTCAATACGGCTCTTGCCGACGTTTTGCGCGGTGCAAACTCCCCGCTTAGCTTCCGGTGCCAGATACATATGCGTCCCAAAGTGGTTCGTCAGATTCGGACAGCTGTCGCTATATCGGAGACGAAGATGCCCCTGCTACGCGCTGTGCATGGCGGAGCATTTTTTGATGACTGATGTCAACCGCTCTCGCAATGTGTCCTTTCAACACCTACATTGACGGGGACGCAGGAACTTGTGGTTCGGTTCAAGTTGAAAGGTACTTCTGGCTGTCAGTGGCCACACACGCCACATCGATCAAATATTCGCTCATATTAGCGGTTTATTAATCGGTAAATGCTTTATCGTTTTCAATGAACGCATCATGGAGCGTTGTGTTCAATGAAAGGATGCGCAGGCGGACGATTCGGGCACTAGCGCCCACACGCCGGAGGCCAACCTCCAATTCGGGAAAGCGAGGTTATTCGCGAACCACCACTCGCCACATTCCTTTGTCCTCACACCATAACACGCCCCTGGAGGCCACTTCAGCTATGCAGCACTCAGTTTGGAAAACGCTCTCAGAACCGTCATATAAAGGCCAACGGGTATGCATCGTTGCGCCCCACCACTCGGTATGGCTCACTCCTGCGATCCTACTATCCGCACTCATTCCATTCATCCCACCCCTTTGCGCTCCAATAATGCGCAGTCTGTTCCTAGCAATGCTCGGGTTGAGCAGGCTCGCGATGCGATCTGCCTCGACCTCAACGAGACCGTTGGCGTCGTATCTACGGACGACTTCCGCAAATATCTACTTCCGGACTTGCACTCAGGCATCGACCTCGACGCTGTCCTGAAAAAACTGCGCGAGAACAAGGCTATAGAAGATGGCCGGTGGACCCTCTTTTCTGTGGATCCCCGCGACATGGTCAAGCCGTCCGACCCACTCACACTGGGACCGGACGGGAAACCTCGGACAGAGCCCATGAATGAGGACGCGGTTTTCAAGAATTTCGAAGAGCTCGCGAAGTATATTCAAGATGCCTGCACTTCTGTCTCTAGCCTGTCCTCCTCCGACCGACTCTGCGAGTTCCGGTGCAACCCTGCGTCAATACCGAAATCCGAAATACGGAACAGTTTGCTCTCTCGGCCCGATAGTTATGCCGTCCGGTGTACCTCGAAAGCGATTAAGACTCAGAAGGCGAGAGTAAACTGGGTGGACGTAGTGGCACCAGGAGAGTTCAAGAAGCGTGAGGACGATGATGACAAATTAGATGTAAGGCCTTACCCACTATAGCTCCTGCTGCAGCTCTGACAGCGCTTCTAGAACCGGAGAAAAATCCTATGGTCGCTCTACCATATCATGCGGGAGGATGTACGAAGACGTTTTGTCTTCGGTTACACTATCGAGAACCGAATGATGCGGTGGTGGTACTGCAGTCGGTCAGAGGTACTCGCCTCGACCCCATTTGATTTCATTGCAGTACGTTACCGCATACTCTTCTATGGCTGAACAGGTGTAACCCTGCCTATAGAACCACGACATGGTCGTCGACTTTGTACTATCCATGACGTTTGCGAACGAAGTCCAACTTGGCTGGGATCCGACTATCAAGCTCCTGCGCAGAAGCAGACTTATGGCGCTCCCGCGATACGAAATACTCGTTCGAGATATCTCTAGCGGTCAGGTAGTCGAGCGAACATTTCGTACGAAGGACCTCCTTTGGAATCACGGGGCCGATGCTTTCAGAGGCCGTGGCACAAGAGTTTGGTCGGTAGTGGAAGTAGACGAGCGCGGCATAGAAGGAACAGACCTGCTGGCTCTCAAAGAAGGCTGGGCAGATGTCGATCGAGAACGAGAGGGCAAACTCTTCCATGACATCAAGCATCGGGTCGACATGTGTTGCGAAGACTTCCTCAAAGAAGCCTTCGACGAACTGTTTATGCAGCCCCGCGCGTTTGGCGATGTCTGGATCGAGTCACGGGCCGACCGAACCGACGACTTCAAGACCGGCAGAGATGGCCGGAAACTAGCGATTATCAGTACCCTTGACATTACGGTTGGGATGCCTAATTTCGACGCCGTTCACCCACAAGAAGCGAAGCTTCCCCGCCGTCGTATGCCAGAAGCCCGCTCCGTTCGCTCCACCGCCATGACCCAGGCGGCAGCACCGGAATACTCTCCGAAAGTTCATCAGCGTACGGTTTTCAAGAACGCGGGAAAGGAGCTTCTGACCCTGCATACGCTTGCCGCGGTCTTCGAGATGATATCGGAAGTGTTTCGCGGTGAGTCTTCAGTGCAGACGTACCTCGATATTATGCTCATCGCCCGATAGGGCTTTACATCCTGCACCTTGTGAACTGGGTACATCGTGATATTAGCTATGGCAACGTCCTCGTACACAAGTCTGCCAAGATCAGCGATCTCGAGTATGCAAAAGAGTTGTCCGATGATAGTACGCACCATGGCGTTCGGACGGTGAGTCGTTTCGTCTTCCGTAAGCCTGTCGCGAGCTCACGCTGGCTCGTAGGGGACTCCCTATTTCATGGCGGAAGAGGTTCGTGTGGGACAATATCTGTTCAAACAAAAGGAAGTCCGCGAGAAACAGGCGGCTGCCCCCACCGCGGACTGGTTCTTGTCTCGCAAATTGAAGCATGCCTCGATAGATGAGATCGACACTGGAAAGCCTACGACGTCTGCAAATGCCAACGTTGCTCCTACAACTACCTTGAACCCCACGACAGAGTCGAACCGGAAAATCTCCTTCCGGCACAATCCCCTCCACGACATGGAGTCACTCCTCTGGCTGTCTATGTTCGTCCTTTTGATCTCAGACTATGAGAACAATGAGCGCGACGGGAACGGAAAACTCATATACGACTCCAAAGTATTCGAGGGCTTCCTGAAGGCACAGCAAGAATTGGCCAGTTTACTGTTCAACGACCTACTCTGTCGGCATATCTTCATCACGCAGGATGGCTTTCTCTCCGACAAGACGGCTGGTCTCCACCCCACGGTGCGGAAGGTTCTCCTGGAGTTGGACGAGATGCGCAAGAGCCTGGTTAGCCTCTACGTCGAAGCGGAGAAGGGCATCAAGTCCAAAGGGCATGAAGAGATCAACATGGACTGGGCAGAAGCCGACAAGCAGCTGGATACCCATGTTCAAAACATACTCAAGATACTCGAAGACAACCCCCTTCCCTTCGTGAAGGACGTTTCCAGGCGCAATATCAGACCAAGAGCCCCGAAGCCTCCCGCAGCCACGAAACGCGCCGCTGTAGACGAGATTGACGCGGACGACAAGGACGGCCAGGCTCAGGGCCAGGATGGCATCACTTCCGACGAAGACCCGTCCCGCCGACATGCGAAGCGTATCAAGACCCAGAAGGAGAGCGACGTGTCCGCGTCAAGGCCTCAGAAGAAGCTCCCCTCCCTGGTCAGTTATATGGCCGTACAGGAAGGCTCTCAGGACGCCACCTAGTGGGGCAACTGCCTGTTCCCCCCTGTGTTCGTTTTGATTAGTCCCCAGGCTCTGCGAATATATATTGTGTAACACTCTCAAGTTTGCCGCGCGCTGAGCTTCCTGTCGAATGTGGCAACTGGTTGATCATGGACGGCACCAATATTCGGTGATATAATATAGCAAATAACGATTCAAGCATGCGAACGGGGCTCTGCCTCATTTGCCTTCCGCCACGCCCGCATACTCCACGCAAACCATATCCCTTGCGTGCGGCATACAGCTCCCCACACGATTTCGCAGCTCCTCAGCCGCATTCGCGAGCGCGGGGAGCCACGGCTCGTCCCACGTCGGGTAGTCGCGCACGCGGAGTGCGACGGCATCACAGCACGGCAGACGCGCGACGAGGCCGTCGACGGTGTGCAGCACGCGCTCGAACGCCGGCCAGTGCGTCACGGGCCGCGGCTTGTAGCAGTTGTAGACGTCGAGCGCGGCGCGGCGCGCGGTGGCCGGTGCGCCGTCTGCGCAGGCGAACGCAACGGAGAGGCGCAGGACCGCGCGCCGCGCCGCGGGTGCCGGCCAGCTCGTCGGGACGCGGTCGAGCAGCGACATGTCCCAACAGGCTGGAAGGAGAGCAGACGCCAGCCGTCAGCGGGGGCTCGGCGCGGGATGACGCGGGCGACTCACTGCTCCCTGTGCCTGCGGCGTCGCCGAGCTTCGCGCGCAGCGCGATGGCCCCGCAGAAGTGCTCGACGTCGGACCTGTAGTACGACCCGAGGAGCGTCTCGGCGATGCCGACAGCCGCTTCCGCGTCCCCAGGGTCGATCGGCATCCTCGTCTCCCCTGCATCCTTGAGCTTTAGCCCGCTCTGCATTGGCGCCGCACAACCGGTAAGGCTGGTCCGCAATAGCATAGAGACTTGTTCGAGCGAGAGGATACAGCCCTCGATGACGAGTTCATGCAGACCACTGAGAGGTGGCGGCCGCCGTGCCGGGGCTGCTGTGCGCGGGGCACACCGCAGGTTTTCCAGGTGGATCAACCGGAGAGAACTGACAGCGCAAACTACACGCAAGAGTCCGTCCAGGGAGCGCAGCGTCCGGTTGCGGATGCGCAGCTCGGTGAGGCTGTGGACGGACGCGCGGAACAGGCTGGGGAGCGCGGCCTGCACGCGCGGAGGGACAAGGCACGGAGGGACCAGCTCGTCCCACACGAGCTTGCGCACATCAGGACAGTGCCGGATAGCGTTTGACGAGAGGACGACCGCCATTGCTGGCGTCGAACCGGCGGACGCCTGCGTCGGGCGGTCCTCGCAGGGGCCTACGTACACGGTATCGATCGAAGGACCCCGTGCGGCGATGTGCTTGAGCATGTCAGAGGCCCGACGGAGGTGCGCATCCCGGAGGAGCACAAGCGTGGAGAAGCGTGCCGACAGACAGATCTTCCTCCAGGAACGGCACACCATCGCAAGCCTGCGGCGCTGGACCATGTGCGCGCGCAACAGTGCCGGTGACTTCTCGGACCCGGAGAGACCGGCCTGCTCGGCATCGTGCAGCTCCTTCGCGGCGAATGTGGCGATCATGGTGAGGACCTCAGATGGCAGGCGCGCAGCGGCCTGGGTAAACCTCTCCATGCGAGCTTGGCGCAGCGGCTGTAGCCAAGAGCAGACGTCGAACGCGAAAGGCTCCTGCCCGAAGTTCGCTCGGGTACGAACGCGGGTCGGGGCACACATTTTGGACGTCGTGATCGTCAGCAGCGGCCTGAAGGATGTCGCCGTCCGTAGGTCTGCTATCTGGCGTCCTACCAATAGACATGTGAGTCATTTGGAAGTGAGTACAAACGTGAGAGTGTGCATACCTGTGTACTTTCCGTTTCTCGTGAAGAAGATCATACCCTCCTGTGGACAGACTCCACAGCCGATGGTATCCCCGTCCTGGCCTACACAGCAAAAGTTGAAAGCGGGAGGTGAGGAAGAAGATTGACCAGCTTACAGCAATGGGTGCTCATGGTCCGCGATAACCGAGTAGTTTGACAGTTTGCGTTCGGTTTCGAAGAATCCTCGATACACTGGCGCGTGATTCTGAGCCTTTGTCAACGACTGATTCCAGGCTCAGATATTGCTACACACCCAAGTTTTACACTGGAGGAAGATACGGTTAGTGCCCAGACGCCGTGAATTGAAGACTGCAGCTTACCAGACATTTTCGATATCTGTCGCATGTACGACAACTTCAAAATAGTACAGAGGGTAATGCACAGAGATACCGCGAGCGGACGTAAACTCTGTGACGACCGTCTCTCCTTGTTGCTCTAGGAAGACGGAAGTCGTCACCAGCCCGGAAGGCCCTTCAATACACGACTGGAGCGAAGTCTCGGTCACTGTTGTGCCATGCCGGACGTAGGAGGTGACAGCGCCCCATGCCGTGGGGGGCAATGGCAAGTCGGGGGAGAGAGTCCATCGTCCAGCGAGGACTGTTGAAGGTATTCGCGCATGAACCGGGGAGCTTGGGTACGGGCGTGCATGGTCGGTGAGCCGAGATGCGCGAGCAGGTGACTTATAGGCAGCGTTGGTACTGGAACCTTCGCGATGCCCAGCCTGCTTTATGTCGGATGCGAGGATGCGGCGTGACTTCAATAGCTGCTGGGCAAAAAATACGCGAAGTCAACTGCCACTCCAGCGGACATAGTGAAGTGATGCGGCGAGAGGTGGGCCGGCATCGCCGCGACGGCCTGCGGACGCGCATTCCGTTCCGCGGCTGTGGAGCAGCGGACCGACCTCCAGAGGGAGCGGAGATGAATGCTGGTTGCAACGGTGGGATGCTGGATGCCGTGCGAACCGGGACAAGCTACCGAACGTTCCTACCGGGCCGCAACATCACAGCCCTTCTTCAAGCACAGTACCAGCACCAGACGCTCCCATCAATGTGGCATGCGGGATGGGGAAGCCAGACATGCCTATGCAGCCGTATTCAAGTTGAGCTCGGGATTGTGCTTTGGATGACCCCTGAGATTCCAGATTGGTGCTGGATGTCGAGTTCGGCCCCGGTTTCCGGTTGGCAACAGCTGCATTGCACGGAGGGTTACGGCTCGGATGTATCAACTTAGCGATTTGTAGAGCCGGCTGGCATCCGTGCGTCGGTGTTATGAGCAAGTGCAGGAAAGAGAGCGGCGCGCGGTGGGCAGCTTACGTACGGGGCGGCTTTCACTGCCAGCTCATGGTATCCGGCACGCTCGGTACGGCGGGAGGCGTTCCATGTTGGAAGCTCGGGCCGTACGTGTAGTGCTCGACGCATAGCATTGCGCGCGGAGGGCGGACGAGAGCGGCGCTGCACGGATGGGTCGGTTTCAAAGCCCGCGTGATGGCGCATCAGTCCCATTTAGGTAGCGATGCGCATCACAGAGGCGCCCAAAGTTAGCTTTGCATCCTGACACGAAGCCAGGCACACGCCCACGTCGTGATATCCAGGAAAACACGGCGACGCTCTCTCCCTCAAAATTAGGAAAACATTTCACACCTTGAAGTCTCGAGACACTCAGCTTGTGGGCGTGGTGCTCGGGCTAAACTGACTTTTTCACCATCTCCATTTTCAGGCCAACAAACCAAGCAATATCGTCGACTTTAATGGCCTCAGGGACGCCCATGTTTCCATCGATAAAGCGCCTCTCCTGCATGGACCGGCCTGATAGAGAACAAGGTTCCGTGTCTGTGCAGTGCGTGGACAATCACCGCCACTTTGCTTCCAGCCACCTCCTACACATACACCTCTTGCACCACCATCCCCAGACTTTCCATATACCTTATAGCACATGAACGTCAACGCGATAGTCCTACCCAGGACCGAACGGCTCCCTCAAGAGCTCGCAGACTTGGTCATCGACCACATCGAACTCGACGTCGACCTGCACCACGCCACCCTCGTCTGCCGCGCCTGGCTCCCCCGCAGCTCCCTCCACCTCCTGCGCATAGTCTCCGTGAACTATTTCTGCCGGCCGGACTGGTGGGCGGGCCCCATCGGAGGCGCGGTCGCCTGGCATGCATGCACGCACTTCCTCGACACGCTCGCGCGCTCGGCGCGCCTGCAGCACCACGTCCGCGAGGTCGTCGTCATCCACGCAGCAACATGCGCGCCGCCCGTGCTCGCGCGCATCGTGCGCAGCGTCCCGCACCTCGAGCGCGTGCTGCTCCGTGGCGAGTTTGACGTGACGGTGCCAGTGGGCCTGCGGCGTGTATGCTTCGGCGGGACGCTGCACCTACACAGGTGCCACGCGGCGGCGCTCGTGCATGCACTGCGTGCGTTCGATGGGTTGCGCCATCTTTGCCTATCTCCCGCCGTATCCTACCAAAACCAGCCGCCTGAGCTCAAGCTCGACCTACGGGCTCTGCGTATCGAAGAGATCACGCTGGAATACATAGACGCGTACACATTGCGTGTACTCGAGGCTTATCTGGACCCTTCCTCAACGCTCAAGTTTTCACTCTATCGCAATTCCCCTGAAAATTACGACAATTCTCGAAACTTGGCGGTGGCCGTATTGGAGCAGAGTCTCCCGAAATTTGGGCGAAGCTTGAAGTCCCTCACCGTAGACAGCAGATATTTCCGTCTCGGTACGTCCTAAAGTAGCTATGAACAAACCAGGCCACTCATACTTTTCCGGTCCGCAGCCAGCTGCAAGTTCTCCGCACTCAAACACCTGCATAGGCTCCAACACTTGACACTCGTCATCACACCTAGTGACAAGTGCGCCAGCGACCTTCCGTACATATTCGGACAGAGAGACATCACCGAGTCCATCCGCAAGCTCTCCTTCGTGACCACGCCGTCGACGTTCCAGTCCATCGTCGGCGACCCCGAGTTCAACCTGTCCACTGTCGTGCAATACCTGGAACAAAATCGCGCGGTCCAAAGCGTGACGTGGACACTCATCACGAGGCCGACCACCACGACTGAGAGGGCAGCGTTTATACCCCAGGTCCGACAACGGCTGCAACTAGTGTTGCCAGACCATCTCAGGGACTGCATCCTCGTGGCCTCTCGAGAAAGTTGGCGCTAAGACAAAGGGACATCTGGGCTTCCAATTGCAGCAATCATTCTTATTGGAAAAGTTGTCGAAACACCGCCACGCCACCCTGACGACGATTATCGGCCAAATGATATACTACAAAGAATACTAGCACGCTGGAGGTTGGGGTTAACAGGAGGACGCCCGCTCGGTTGGTTTGAGACCACGAGACCCAGATCAGAGATATTTCCCAATATTCGGTGTATACTCAGAGCTGAACTGCGCTCGAGCCGGGCGCAGACAGACTATGAGCGAATTATCTGCGTGAAGGCTTCGTTGAAACCTTGACTTTTTATCGTCAGGACGGTGAGTTAATCTAGGGAACACATGTAGTTCAGCTTGGGTATCTTTTCGCACTTTGTCGTCTTGCCGAGTCATGTCGAGAGCGCCACGAAGGCTTTGCGGGCGCCTGCGGCGGCACGTTTGATGGGATCACTTGCCGCCAACCGCCACGTCACTCGCGCCGTCGCCGTCGGCCAGAGATGCAGTGTCTCGCCCAGGAGCTCGTCGACCGCATCATCGACATCCTCGCCGACGCGCCCGCCCGCCGCGCCGCCGCCAAACGCACCCTCGCGGCCTGCACGCTCGTCGCGCGCGCATGGCTCCCGCGCAGCTCGACGCACCTCTTCGAGCGCGTCGCCGTGCGCGCCGAGGACGCCCCGCGGTTCCTCGCGGAGCTGCGTGCGTGTCCGCGCCTCGTCGCGAACGTCGCAGAGCTCGTGCTGACCGCGGGGCCTGCGGTCGGCCTCGAGGGCGTCGCGGCGTTCCTGCGCCTCGGCCCGCCACGCCTGCGCCGCATCGACTACCAGGACCAGCTCCTGCTCTCCGGGAGCCCCGGGGCGCCCGACGTGAAGCGGTTCGGCGCGCCAGAGGTGGGCCACCATCGCCTGGCACGCCTAGAGCTGTTCGCGGTGGACGCGTTCACGCTCTCGGAACTCCTCGCCAACTTCGACGTCGTCGACACGCTCGTGCTCGACCCGCAATACCGGTACCCGTTCTACAGGGCGCGCGCAGAAAGCCCCTGGCCAATACCGAAACACCTCCGCATAGGACGGCTCGTCCTCGCGGATGTTGCGGCGGCTTCCGCGCTCGGCTACACCCGCGTCCTGCGAACCTACCTCCTGCCATCTGCGCTCAAGGAGGTAGCCTTCACAGGCTTCTGCGCTGACAAGGATGTTCCACATGTGAATGACGCCCTTGTGGACCTGTGTAGTGGCATCGAGACCCTCTCGCTATGCTTCTATGATAAGGATATCACAATCGATCCGGAGCAGACGCTGTCCAGAAGTGAGTGCTCCAATGCGTCCCTTTCAGCTCTCACTCACTGTGCGCAGAATATTATCTCTCCGCATTGGCCCGCTGTACCCATCTCCGCACTCTCTCCATTAGCTTCGTCGACTGCCGACAGGTGCGCGGAGCCACCTCCCCGAGGATGCCAGCGCTGACCGGAGCCCCAGCAGTTCCCCTGGGCCTGCACGAGCATCCTGCCGTGCCTCCCTCCGTCGCTGCGCCAGCTCACGCTCGTGCTCAGCGGGCCCGCAGACCTGCGGCGGCTCGTGCACGCGCGGCTCGACGCCTTCGAGCGCTGTCTCGCGGCGTGTCCTCAGCTCGGAGCGCTCCACGTGCGCGTCGCCGGTGCTGCGATGTGGGCGGGACCCGAACGCAAGCTCTTTGACGAGATGCGTTTGGCCCTGCCCAAGGTTCTCTCTGGACGCCTGGCGGCCCTGACGTCGGTCGTCTTGCTCTGAAGGGGTTGCGCTCGGGTTGCTTTGTGCGTGGCTCGTCCCTGTTTCAATTACAATGATTTTGTGAGCAGTTACTGGAACTAAGGCTTGTATTCGTTCTGATGGGGCTTCACAGATCCATAG
This sequence comes from Phanerodontia chrysosporium, assembly GCA_001910725.1. Lineage (NCBI taxonomy): Eukaryota > Fungi > Basidiomycota > Agaricomycetes > Polyporales > Phanerochaetaceae > Phanerodontia > Phanerodontia chrysosporium. The sequence goes on from MJGA01000040.1 coordinate 27,871, forward strand.
ACTCGCTCTACTCGCTACTCATTCGCATACTACTGTATCCCTAGATGCCATCAAGCACTTCTGACACGATGCAGCCCTAGATATACTTTTGCATGCTTGCGCAAGCGCTTATTCCAATAATCCGGCTTCTCAAGTGACAACACGCCCCCAAGCTATGGAGTTGGCGTGATTGACTGTCTCGATACCGCCCAGTGAGGCCAGACGATCCACGTCACCTTCCATATTCAGTCCATCAGGCACCACCGGTGATTGCCGGAGGCTTCATTGGTGAGCATCTACAGATGCACGGATGTTCATCGACTTTCATCTTGGGCCAACCCCGCGCCATGCATCCGTCCTCTGAGAGCGGTCAGTCTGTACAAACTCTTGATATGTTATCTTCCATCTGAGCTACTGCGATAGCGTCATTCAATTCTCCGCATAACCACCGAACGAAACCATGTAGCCCATGCCGACTGCCTCAGGAGCTCCTGGACACTATCGTCGACAAACTCGCGGGCGACATCGACACTCTGAAAAGTTGCACGCTGGCAAGTCCTCTCCTGCACTCGCGCAGCACGGCAAACCTATTCGCTGCCCGCCCGGTACACATCCCGCGTTGGGACATTGAACGACTGAGCACTGTGCGGGCATCGCCACGCATACGCGAGCACATCGTCAGTCTCGGACTGGAGCTTCTGTGCTTCGAGCAGTGGCGTATCGTGAAGGACCTCCCGCGCCTGCGCGAGCTCACGATCACGCACTGTGAGCCCACCGACGGCGGAGCAGCCGCGTCGCCACCGCCCCCGGAGCCCACTGGACGTGCGATCGGGTACCTGAAGCTATACCGCATTCCGCTGTACTGTGCAGACTGGGTCCTCCGCCTTTTCGCCTCCATCGGCCGCCTGTGTTTCCACTACGTCCATGCAGACCCCGTGGTGCCGCTCGCGCCTGCGCGCCACATCGTCAGACAACTCCAGACCAACTACCTCGACGCTGCCGCGCTGCGGTATCTGTCGTCCGCAGTGGACCCTGCGGCGCTCGAGACGCTTGAAACGAACGTCTCTGGCCCGTTTTACACGGGCGACGGCCACGAGACGGTGGTGCACGAGTTTGTCCAAGTGCTCGGGCGACACATCTGGAACTACCGCTTCGCCACGCTCATGTCATCCTACTTCCATCGTGCGTGCTATGGTTGTTTTTTCTGCTCTCCCCGTTGCGCTTACAGAGCTCTCAGCTGACCCCCCAAACCTCACGGCTCTCGGAAGCATCACGCATGTGACCCTGCGCACAGACAGCTTCGACCGCGCGCGATACCCTCGGCAGTGGGAGCTCGATCTCGCATTCTTGGCGTCTCTCCCGCCCAGAGTATGTCACCTCACACTTCTGTGGGACAACTGCGGACATCTCGACGGCGACAACGAGCTTGTGGAGGGCATACAAGCAGTGGACTGGAATGCGGTATCGCGCGCACTCGACTGCTATGCGGATCTTACACGCCTGAGGATTGGTGCAGTCACGGACGGGCCGTGGGTTCCCTTTAGACCGCTGAAGGATAACGAAGCCGCCCAGGTCGCCATACTTGCGGGATTTTCTGCCCGACTGAGGTACATCATCAGGTTTGTCTGATGCATGTCCTGTATAGTCGAAAGAGCGGCTCAGGAATGTTGTCAAGGGCCAGGCAATGCTGCGGCGACCAGGGATGGCTTAGATGTGCCTAGTATCTAAGAGACCTGCCTAAAACGGAACATCAGTTCCACCCGGCAATTCCCGGAAGCCATTAATTGGATTCGCCGTGTTCGTCCCCCCTCAACGTTGTTGTTCACCGACGCCATCTATCATATCTCATGCACACACCACCTGAGTGGAGGACTGATGCTCGACGTAAGATCATATTCAACTGTTTTTGCGCTCTATGACGGGGTAACGGCGGTTTTGGGGCGCAGTGTTTACTCTGGGCGCGCGGTGGCCTTTGTACGCTTACCAGCCCTGTGCGGCTTGGACGGCCGTAGTCAGCCCCATCCACCGCCTACCACGGGAACTCATAGACGAAATCGTAGACCAACTGAGCACGGACGTCGAAGCCCTCAAAAGCTGCTCGCTGACGTGCCGCACATGGGTAGCTCGGAGCTCGGCCCACCTCTTCAGGAGAATCTGGGCGCCGGCACCGGGCCACGACGCTGACTTCATCCTCGCCGTGCAGAACAGCAGGCGCCTCTCTGACAGTATAGTCCGGCTGGACCTCCGTTTCACATCGTTCGACCACTTCGGGCTCATCAGGGCCCTTCCGCGGCTCCGGAGGCTGTCCGTTTCCGGTGGTGATCTCGCGCGGCGCGAACTTCTCGCTCTTACCTATTCGACCATGCAGCCTCTACGCCCAATGGGACGCGGTCTCGAACGCCTCGACGCGGCCTCCATGCCTGCATTTCTTCTGGAGTGGCTCCTGCAGCTCTTCAGCTCCGTTGACACGCTCGACATATTCGGCTTTCGCTCTCAAGATGGCGACCCGCTGCGCGCTGCGCACCACGTCGTCCGGCACCTCGAGCTTCCCCGTGCTCACGCTGAGTTGTTTGCCGTACTGCCCCAGATTATAGATTGTGCCAGCCTCATCGGGCTCGCTCTGGACGGCCTGGACGCCCACCGCGGCGTCCACCAAGAGGCGCGGGACGAATTCATAAAGCAATACTGTAGCAACGTACGCACCGTGAGCTTCGACGACAGGAGATTATGGGGTACTTATTCACCTCCTTGTGAGTTACGTATCCGCTACACGCTGTGCTCCACTGACCGCAGCATTTGATCAGCTATTCCACCCTTGTTGTCGACCTGCACCAAGACGTGCACCGTAAAGCTCACCTCAGACGCTCTCAGACGCGATAATAATGAAGAACGATGGCAACTTGTTCTTGCATTCCTCGGCTCCATGCCGCCTGCCGTGCACCATGTGAAGATCCAGTATCACGAATGCTGGGCCAACAGCGAGGCAGTCGTGAGAGCAGTTCGGAAAGTCGATTGGGCCATCCTTGGTCGCGTTCTGTTACCCTACGTGTCGCTGGCGTCGCTAGAGATCATCGTCGTACCAAAACGATCCGTGCCCGAGCGTCAAGTGTCTATCGACCGCCATGCCTTGGGCACCATCATACTGGCGTCGCTTCCGAGGTCGCTGCAGGACATTACGACTATTGTTTAGTGTCGCTACCGTATGTTTTTTTTTGGACTACATAGCTTATTAGATCATAATGGCAGGTATTTTTTCGAGCCCTCTGTCGGCTTCAGAACCGCCGTCAGGCATCATCGAAGCGCACTACAGTGTCCCCTCAAGAGCCTCGATGCACTACACCTTCCTATTACGGTCCGATCAAGTAACTTCGGTGATATCCGGAGCCCTCATGGACGAGCGGCATGGGACGTTTACCAACACCCACCCAGGTGCGCCGCGGGTCTTAACGCATGTGGACTTCGAAGGTTGTGAGTTTGTATAACCTCTTTGCGCCTTATATTTGTGTAATCCTGGCTCCTGTTACAGCGTCGTCTCCGTTCTCAGACGGCCAGGTCGGGGAACCTCGTAGCCTTGGACAACTCCCGCAGGAGCTCATAGATGCGATCATCGACCACCTCACGGACGACATCGCCAACCTGGAAACGCTGCACGCTCGCAGGCCGCCTGCTGCATGCGCGAGCTACCGAAAATCTGTTCGCCGCTCGCCCAGCTCCTCTCACGTTGGGCTCTCGGCCGCATCGGCACGCTGCACGCGTCTGCGCGGATACGGAAACACCTCGTCGATTTGACTCTGGACGAGCTGCTCCTCGAGGACTGGTTTGATAGCCACGGAGCTTCCGCGCCTGCGCGGGCTCATGCTCTTTCGAAGTGAGCTGCTCCTACATCGCCAGCCCGATGGCATGGCTCGTACCGCGTAGCGCACAGTTGGTCCGCTAGGAAGCAATGAAGCAGCCAAGGCGGCCGTGGCAGCGGCCCTTCCGACATGGATTAGAAGAATCGCACATCCTTATCTGAAATTCATGTTACGCAGCACACACATGAATGAAACGAGGCCATCACATTGGTTGTTTATTGGACGACTTACTGCCTGTATTAATCTCGGTTTTCCGCTGTACCAGGTCCTTGTATGGCTAGATGAAGCGAATGGTCTGGTGGACTTATGTACACGAAGTACGTCTGAAGAGTGAGCGACAGTACTACGGGTAGCCGGTAGCACAGAATATGCCCATGCGATGAAGTGAGATACGTTTTATGGCCTGACACGTTGAAGACGAGGAGCATGAAAGGTACGGTCGAGGCGGCGAGGGTGTCTTCCTGCCGGCGCTTGGTGTGGTGATGCGACCTTCCTATTACAGCATTCTGTCCCGCCGGCCCTACCGACCCTTCATGCTTCAAAGCTGTCAAGCCGGACAGAGCGCTGCCATGTCAGTTCGGTTGGTCCTCATACTCCCGACGAAGTAGCTTCCAACCACCACCATCGCCCAGCCTGAGCGAGCCGCTGCACCCGAGTCTGCCATGCCATAGTGATTTGCGCGACACCCGACGAAAGGGGTCAAGGTGCCTTCGCGGTACGCCGAGCATCCAGGATGACGCTCATGGCTGATATGCACAGGAGAATTATAGCTATTTTTGCCCCAGACTCCACGGGAGAGCTAGTGAGTGGCTCGAGAACGTAAGTACATCACGCCCTTCATCACTTCACGGCTTGAAAGTTCTGGGCGCATTCAACGCAGATGGGCACCGCGGCTTGGTTTCAGGCCATGCCGCTCGTAGTCGACGGCAGAAGGCCACATGCCAACAGATGGCCTCCGAAGAGGGGAAGGCGTCCCGCTCGTGGCCAGAGGCGCACAGCGGCAGTGAACATGCTCCCGCCCGCCAAGTCGCAGGAGTGCCCTCCGGAATGGGGCCAAGTTCCTAGGACGCCCATTTTACGTAGCTCGAGACTAGGCCGGCCCACAGCCCCACACACCAGTGTTGGCGTCAGTCGAGCGGTAGCAGCCGTACGATCTCACTGAGACTCGATGAACCCGCAAATGCAAATGGAGACAGAGCCTCTGAAGGTGCACCGAATGGACGGCGATTGCAGGGGAGGAGGAACACGCCAGAGTCGTATCATGGTTTCCGAAGACTGAGGGCACATCTCACCACGTGGACTACGCCAGAAAACAACGGCGATTGGACCGAGGCGCTCCTTCTTCGAGTCGACCGTATCCCACGAACGCTGGATTATCGCGAGAAACGATTCTCGTGCTCGAACACGACCTGTCGCAAACGTGGGCGGCAGCACAGACTCGTCGTCGCGCGCGCAGCGCCCCACGCAGATGCAATCTGTCCACGGACGTCGTCGGCGCTGATTCGCCCCGACACGGGTGCCTACAGCCCGGACAGCCTACACCAAACGTAGAATCGCCAGCCAAGTCGTCGAATGGAAGACGCAAGAAGATGAGATGGCCGCCTCCTGATATATAACACATGTCCTCGCCTGCCTTCCAGACTTCCCACAGGCCAGCTCTCCATCTTTTGCGAGCCATGTCGTTGCCCCCGCCCGTCGTGACGACCCTCCCGAGTATCATACCCCCGGCAGACCCGCTCAAGCCGCAGCCCAGGACCCTCGTCCTCTGCTTTGACGGCACGGGCGACCAGTTCGACGCCGATGTGAGTCTGCTCGCCGATGATGCCACTCCTGTGCAGGCACTCACCGAACGCAGAATTCGAACGTCATCCAGTTCTTCACGCTTCTCCAAAAGGATGACCACACCCAGCAGATGGTCTACTATCAGGTGCGCGCGCTCCATGTGTCTAGCCCCTGAGGTTCCTGAGTCTCAACTCCACACGTCCAGGCCGGCATCGGCACCTACACCATCCCTCAAATCGCCACGCCGCTCTGGGCGAAGCTGAACCAGACCGTTGACGCGGCGATCGCATGGAACCTGCACGCCCATGTGATGCGTACGTCTCCTCGACAGCTGGGTCCACAGCTCAGGCTAAACGTCGTCGCTTCTTCACAGAGGGCTATGAATTCCTCATGCAGAACTGTGAGCCAGACGCTTCGCGTGCCTGAGCACCCATGCTGATCCCCGCTGCAGACCAGGCCGGCGACAAGATCTGCATCTTCGGGTTCTCGCGCGGTGCGTACACCGCGCGGTCGCTCGCCGGGATGATACACAAGGTCGGGCTGCTTCCGACGTGCAACGCGCAGCAGGTGCCCTTTGCGTACAAGATGTTCACGCGCACCGACGAGACGGGCTGGAAGCAGAGCGTCGCCTTCAAGAAGGCGTTCTCGATTGACGTTGACATCGAGTTCGTCGGTGTATGGTGGGTGCTGCTCTTCAAACGCATCCGGACCCAGCATGCTGATGTGCCGCTTTGCTGCCTCAGGGACACCGTCTGCTCCGTCGGACTTGTTCCGCGGCGCCTACCATTTGTCTCGTCAAACACCGCAATCCACTACTTCCGCCACGCCGTCTCACTGGACGAGCGCCGCGCCAAGTTCAAGGCCAACCTGTACAACCGTCCGACGAAGGAGGAGGCGCAGCTCGGCGTGCAGCCCGGAGAGATGCCGAAGCCACAGGCGCAGACCGCCGTCGCGGCCACGGAGACGAGCGTCGCCGCAAAGATGCGCAAGATGTACGACTCGTGGAACGCGACGATGAAGCGCAGGCGCGAGGACGGCAGCGTCAGCAGCGACGACGAAGACCTGCACGACTGGCAGCACGACCGCCAGGACTACGCGGCAGCGGCTGGCGGCGCCGTGCAGGAGACGGACGTGCTCGAGGTCTGGTTCGCGGGGTGCCACTGCGACGTCGGCGGCGGGTCCGTGCCGAACGACAGCCGGCACAACCTCGCGCGCATCCCGCTGCGGTGGATGATCCGCCAGTGCTTCCTCGCGGGCACCGGGATCCGCTTCCACACTGAGCTCCTCCGGAACGTCGGCCTCGACCCCGCGACGCTCTTCCCCGTCGTGCAGCCGCGCCCCGCGCCGCTGCAGCCCGCGGACATCGTCAGCGACGAGGCGTACGCTGCGGTGATGGCCGCGTACACCGCCAGCCTCTCCGCCACCGCGCCGCCGATGCACGCGCGCACCGACTCGGGCAAGACGCTGGTGGACGAGCCGACGCTCTGCGGGAGCAAGGCGCCTCCGCCGCCCTGTGCGCCGGCGGAGGCCCCGCGGGTGACGACGATGGCGCGGCTGCGGGGAGCGGCGCCGGGCGTGCTGAGCGAGGCGGAGGAGGACCTCGCGGACGCGCTGTGTCCGCTGTACGACCAGCTCGTGCTCGCGCCGGCGTGGTGGCTCCTCGAGGTCGTGCGGCTGACGCAGCGCACGCAGGCGGCGGACAACACGTGGCAGAGTGCGCCGGTCGCGAACTGGGGCCGCGGACGCGACGTGCCGGTGCCCGTGGGCGCGGGCGCGGGAGAGCGTGTGCACGTGCACCAGAGCGTCGCCGTGCGCATGGACGCGCGGCGCGAGGTCGATTGGGAGCATGACAGGGTCGTCGAGCGGACGTACGTCCCGAAGGCGCGGTATCGCGGGAGGCCGTTCAGCGACGAGGCGGTGCGGAAGGAGATTGACTGGGTCCTGTGAAGGCGTTGCGCACTTGCATAATTTATATTTTATGTGTCTCTGTATGTCCCGTCGTGCTCTGCTTTTGCGCTTGTTCTTGCTTTCATATGATAGTTGCTTTTCGCTTCGTGCAACCTAATCCAGTGTCTGTATGTACGCCGCCATAAATTGAAACAGTTTTCCGTTAATTCAAGCTGCTTGCCCACGCTGTGTCAATGGTCCTTCGATTCACCGTCCGTATGTCTCAGTGGGATTGACTCAGCGGGTGAAGATTCTACGCATGCGCAATGTATACATAGCAAAAGTGACCATATGGATAGATATAACGAAGTCTATGAACTCAACCATAATCGATCTGTGTATTATTCGGAATCCTCCTGCGCGACAGCCATGTGGTCCATGAAGGAGCGAAGCTGACCCAGAGGTCTCGAAGTGGATACGTCATCGCCATCTTCGGTCTTCATAATCTTCTTGTGTCGGTGCGAGTCGCCGTCATTGTCCTCCTTGGGCTCGTCAGCGACTCCGTCCTGGGCGCCGCGCTTTCGCCCGGCGTTGGGGAGGATCTTCGGCACTCGCACTTGCTGCTTTCGCTTCTCTGGATCCTCTACAAAGGTGAGAGGCTCCTTTTCGAGGATAGCGATGATCTTTTGTAGACGCGTCGTCAGCTTCTTGTCGATCTCGGTCCAGCTGATTGGGGTGAGTTCTTCGTAGCCCTTCTGCCTGATATTCTTCTCAACCTTTCTGTACGCGCGTGCCAGGGTCGTCCGCATCTTGTATAGCTCGGATAGGACAGTTTGAACAGTGGGATGGAGGTCAGGTGGTGGGGTTGCGAGGACTCCACCCGTGAGCATCACATAGAGACGAGCCTCGTCGCTGTGGAACAAGGTCCAGGCGAAGCCTTGCTGCGCCTCCGAGAATCGCTTCACCGTCTCTGGATAGCATAGACCCTCCTTGTGTAAACCGCGCTCACTGTTCTCGCACTTGGCAGTCAGGATAACGAAGAGCGACAGCCAGAGGACGGACTCCATGTCGTGCAGAGGGTTGTACCGGAAGTTGACTTGCTGAGCCGTCTTGGATTTGGGCAGAGTGCCAGCTGTCTCAGCCCTCAATGGTCCACACGAGACATCATACTGATCCTTGGGCCCTGCGTAACGGATGGCATCAGCATCAGAGTCAGAGTCGTCACCGGGGCTCGGTCTGAAGATGTAGTCCAGCTTGCGAACCTCTTCAGCGATAAAGTACGAGGATCGCTAGCGGTCAACCAAGTCATCCTCTCAAGCTATCACCAATAACAATGTCGACGTACCGTATGCAGATTACGATGATCGCTATTCGAGATGACCGACAACTGCTTCGCATGCTCTAGATCGGTAATTGCGGCAGTTTGTCCGCATACTAGGACGTTTTTGTAGCATATGTCGCCGTGTACACAATTGACTGAATGCAATGCATGTAGGCCTACTACCGATGATGAGGATTTTGGAGACAGCACATGCACGTGTTGATGACTGACCTTCAACCACATTTAGGATCATTTTGAAAGCTTCTTGGATGTTAGATGATGTGGACAATTTCATACCAGTGCTCCTGTACATAGTTCTGCGACTGATCTTGGCCATGCGAGAAAACGTAGCCGGGCCACGTTAGCCAGGGGAGCGTGATTGCGAGAGCGACCCCGTACCGAGCGCTGATAAGCTTGTTCGTTCATCGTCGACATCTCAGATACAAGCTTAGAGACAGGCACTTGGCGTGGCGTCGTTTTGGAAGGAGAGGGCGAGAGGACGTGGCTGGTGGTTGGTAGCACTTCGTGGTATCCCGGTTCAGACGGCGTAGAATCGGGGCTTTCAACTCTTGCGTTTGAACAGCACCTAGAAAACGCAAGCCTCTGGCTCAGTAGAACGAAGTTGGGTGGTGTATGAGTAGAATGTATGATGAAGAATATCAAGACAGACAAACCAGTTGGCATCGGCGCAACGTCCGGACAGCACAGTCGTGGCGGCCAGGGCGTGTGCCAAACAAGGAAGCGCGCCTCACAGATGCGATCTCAAGCGCCTATCAAACCAGTCATTGCCATACAGTCCCCCCTTCCGGCCGATATTCGATATAAATACGAACACGGTTACATTCTTTGGCAACATAACTCCGTGTAATGGTTTTGTTATCCTCAAACGGGGGCTACGTATGATAGGCCCTTCAGACAAACTGGGTGATTTTTCTAAGCCACGTCGGAAGGACCGCTGCCACGGTCGCCTTAGTTGCTACATTGCTTTCTAGCGGACCAAATGTGCGCCACGCGGGGCGGGACACGACCCCGAGCTCGAGCTCGACGCGCGCAAGACATGGACAGCGTCCGAGGGCGCAGGTGACTACGTTCCAGTCTACTGTACGTTTCACACACTCCTCGCAACACTCTATTTACAAGCCTATAGGTCCGACGTGCACTATTTTGCGTCCACAAAAGAGACTGTATAGTCTATATCTTAAACGCACAAAGCCCACCATCCCTGGACATCAGATAAACCTGACAATCTTCCTCCGGCGAAGAGGAAACCGCTCGAGAACGACAGCCTGCGCGGCCTCATTGACCTTCAGCAGCTGGTGCTCGCGCCACTTGTCGAGGAGCACGCCGATCTCGACGCAGGCGAGGTGCGCACAGCGCTCGAGCGCACGCCGGCGGGGAGCGCCGCGAGGAACGCGACTGTGACTCACTTTTGCATCTCCCAGTTCATCGTGTGCCGAGAACGCCGATGGCAGACAGATTACCGGAGATTGTGGTGGAAACCATGGCTATGTTTGTGCCGCTCCCTGCTTGGTTTTTCAAGTCTGTCAAGTGACCTTGCCCTTCCAAGTGCAGAATTCGTTATGTGCAGCCGTTGTAGCCGTTTCTTCTCGCGGTTGTCTGACATTCACGCGGGGGCCAAGGCGGTGCGTTGTCATTCTCGATGCAGCCGACGTCTTGCTGGGGTAGCGACTGGCTGGCGCAGCCCAAAGGACGCGCATACACCCACCTCTCGGCTCGGCCAGCATGTGCACTGTGGCGACACCACACGATAGCGCGCAGCTGGAGGCGGCCTTTGCCCGCAAATGGCACTGCGGCTGCCCTGGCTGCCGACGGGAAGCGCCTGGGCGGACAGGCGTGCCTGGGACAGCTGCTCCGCACGACGTCTCGGCGGGGATGTGTCATGCGCGCCTCGTCACGGCATCGCCGCGTCGCGGGCTGGGCGCAGGCCCACGGCGCGTCCAGGCGCGTTCGAGCCTCTGGCCATCCAGGGCAGTCGCCTTACCGTGTCACGCCGCCCTGCGATTGGCTGGCACGCGTCGGCCACCGCGAGCAGTCGTCGTTTTGTCGTCCGCGCCACCTTCGTTCGGGACGCATATAAGCGTCGCGTGCAAGCACCCAGGACGAGACACCCACTCGCCCGACGCCCACCCTCTGCGCCTGCGCCCGCGCGGGGCAGCGCCGGCGACCCCAAGGCCTGCGGGCCACGCTCCCGTGCATGCTCTGCAGCCCGCCGCGCTCGCGCCGGGTGCGGCTGCCGAGATGTGGCGGCCGCAAGGATTAGGGTCGACGACGCTGCCCCGCAACGCCGGCGTGGGTTGGACTAGCCGTTTGTGGCTCTGGTGTGCCTCCGAAGCAACCGCGGGGCGCGAGCCAGCGTGCCGTGCACGCGCAGCCCATGCCGTAGACGGCGCACCAGCCGACTGATCCACCGTGTCGCAACGGTTTCTAGCGGCTGCCTTCCGTGCTTGCTGCATAGAGCGAGGGCGGCGCGCGGTACGTCTCCTCATGCCGACTCCCAGTGAATATCCGTTCCGCGCTGAGTCACAGCCAGGCTTCACGTGTGCTGCACATACCGGCAGCCATTCTGTGGCGGTGGATAGGCGCTCAGAAAGGCCTCTTCCTCTCCGTTTCGCCGTGGCTGACATGACCAGGTTGTCACGCGGCGCGACGCCACGAGGAGTGCAATGTTATTGTGATGGCGCGGACTGGGTGCTGCGGCTTTTCGCCTCCGTCGGCCGCCTGCACGTCCAATCCCTGCGCCCAGACCCGCCGCTGCCGCTTGCGCCCGCGCGCCACACCGTGGCACACCTCGAGGCGCACTACACCGGGACGGCGGCGCTGCAGTACCTTGCGCGCACACTGGCCGCCGGCGTGGCACTCGAGACGCTCAGCATGGCCTTCGCCGGCGGCGGGCAGGACGAGGATGCCGTGCACGACATCGTGCGCGCGGTCGGGCAGAACCTGCGGAGCGTCCGCGTCGTCGCGATCGTGCCGAGTTTCCTGATGTGTGCGTCTTTTCCCCCCGCGCCCCCGGCGCCGAAGACCTTTGCGCCCACAGAACCTGCCAGCGGACGCGCCCCCGCCGATCGCGCTGCCGGACCTCACGGCGTGCGCGCGGCTCACGCACGTCGCGCTGCACACGAACCACTTCTTCCGCGCAGCGCGCGCGCGCAAGCTCGCGTTCCTCGCGGCGCTCCCCGCCGGCGTGCGCCGCGTCGCGCTCGTGTGGAACAGCTGCGCGCAGGTCGCGGGCTGCCTTCGAGCTCGCGGACGTCCTGCGCGGCGTCGCCTGGGGGGACGTCGGCCGTGCGCTCGCGCGCTGTGCGCACCTCCGCCTGCGACGAGATCGGCCGTGCTCCTCGACAAGTGGCGCGAGCCACCAGCTGCTGAAGGACAATGGGGCCGCGCAGGATGTTGTTCTCGCGCGGTTTTCTCCTCGCCTCAGGAAGATCGTCAGGTTTGTTTGATGTCGGGGGATGGAGTTGGTCGCGTGCGTCCTAGGGCTGGACTCGCCCTTCTCTTCCGTGGATGCAGACTAGTTCATGTCGGACCTGTAGGCTTGGGAGGAGTGTGCGAAATGCAAGTAGTTGACTCTCGCGCAATGTATTATACCTTCCTATTACGGACCATCAGACACGCGGCGTTAGCCGAAGCCTCGCTGAGGGGACGCGTGTAAGTGCAAACTAGAAACGCCTCTTAGGCCATGTTCGAGAGTCGTACGTCCTTAAGTACAACCTACACGACGCCTCTCGTTCTCAGCCGACTGGACCAGCCTCACCAGTCCCTCGGACGCCCACTTCCTAGAACCAAGCAGCACATGTTAGGTGCCCAAGGGGCTCATCGACGCTACCGAGCAAATACACGACCTGAACTAGACGCTGCTGGCATACCAACCCACGCCACTAGTCAAGCACACGAGTGATCCTAAGAATCCGCCCGAATCGCGCAGAACACCCGGCGAGGAACCCCGCGGGCGGGGCGCCGTGCTCGAACGGCGCGACGACCTCGACGACGTGGAGGCCCGCGTACGGCGCAGTGGTGCGGTCGAGGAGCTGCCAGACGGGCGCAAGGGCTGTGTTGGCGAACGTGAGGCGGTACGGCGCCCGCCGAGAGGGCGGGACGAGCAGCTCGAGGCGGACGCGGCGTATCGACGGTGGCAGGGCCGCGAAGAAAACGGCGCACACCCGCGGGAGGTTCTCCTGCGTGCACATGAGCTCATGCATTCCGCTCGCCGCCCACGACGCACCTGCCAGCTCCTGCACGAGATGCGGAGTTCGCGCAGCCGCGGACAGACGTCCAGCGGGATTCCCAGGCGCAGGTCGACTGCGAACAGACCGGTCAGCTGGTACACTGCGTGGACGGGCTTGTGTAGGCGCACCGCCTGCGGCCCAACGCGACGACGAGACGACGCTCGGGACGGCGAGCTCCAGCCTCTCGATACCCGCGCCCACGGCCATCAGGAACGGGTGCAGCGCCGCATACTCGCGTCCGCCGGGCCAGCAGCACATGTCCTGGACGGAGACGGACGCGAGCACGCCGGGGACAAGGATCCTGGCGAGCGGCGCGAGCAGCGGAAGGTCGTGTGCGTCCAGTGTGAGCTCGCGCACTGCGAGGTGAGGCGCGGACGCTAGCAGGAGCGCATCTTCTGTGTCGTCCGTACGGTCGATCCGGAGCAGAGCCAGGTGGTCGATGCGGCCGAAGAGACACAGAGAGCGGAGAACGGAGCTGCCCTTCTGGTGGCAGAGTGCGAACCGCTCGAGCGTGTGCCGCTGGGGGGTTCTGGTAAGCTCGGGAGACAAGTCAGTCGCGATGTCGGTGTCGATGGTGTGCTCAGGAAAGAATGAGAGCCCGGACAGGGCGGGCAGAGCGTCGAGGACGGCCGTGATAGTTCGGTCCTCGGGGCGCCAAGGGACAATAAGAGTGCGGACGTGTTGCCTGAGTCTCGGAGACCCACGAGTCGCAGTGATGAAGATATTTAGGAAAGCGGGGCAGAAGTCCTTTCGCCTTGTGAAGTCGACAAATTGGAGGAGATTTAGAGAACTCCGATGCAGCCAAGACCGACACACCAGCGTGCAGGCAGAGAGGGAAGTAACGTGTTCTTGTGCAATAGAGTCAGGGGTTAAATAGTCCAAGATATGTTCGATTACTTCCAATGGCAGATGGGGGATAGTATGTCTAGGCGAGAACGTCGGTTCGGAAGTGAGAGGTAGTATATGGGCGTTCATCCTGGTCCAGGAGACGTGAGTTGGATTATGAGGATCCTGAAGACCTGTATTATGAGTGCAAGAATTGTGCAAGCTCGGCTCTAGCGTAGTTTGAAGCCCCTGGAGTCCAATAGGCGACCCAGGCTTGCAGATGGCAGTCGAGGTGTGACATCGGTGAGCTAACATATTGACGAGCGGTCTGGCTTACTGATGCTCTAAAAAGTGCTCTGTAGTGGTCTATTGACTCGATAATATGGTTTAGGCGCCTTGTAAGAAATGCAAGCTTATCGTGTTCAATATCGCTTCAACTGGTTTCCCGTTAGGTTACAGCAGCATTCCAAACTGGATACTTACTGTATACACCTCTACTCCATCCTCCGAGCACCAAATACGCGGTTCTAACATCCTCGTGCCTGCGTGCCGCAAATCACATTCCCTAGCACTGCAGCATCACGTTACGAGTAACGAGCGAAGCAGGGTAACAAGCGATCAGGTTGTCGGGGAGACAGTGGTAGACAACGCTGGATATGACACAGTCAACCGTCCTTCAGTATGAAGCCCCATGTATGTGACATATCGTTCATCGTTGCATCTGATCTCACCGCTCTACTAGGGCCTGTATATGCCCTTGACTGGTGCAAATCTCCTCCCCCAGGACAGCAACATCGACCGCGCTCGTCCTTCCGTCTCGGTCTTGGCTCCCTCACAGAAGACTACCGTAACCGTATAGCAATCGTTGGGCTGCAAGACGAGCGCGTGCTGGTTGAAGACGACTATGCCGCAGACTTTGGCGATTCGTACTACCCCGACTTCGTGACCCTCGTCGAAGCGCACCACGGCTATCCCGCCACGAGCCTTCAATGGCAGCCTGCTTCGGCCAACTCCTTTTCCTGGAGTCAGAAGCCTTCGCAAACAGAACTGTTGGCAACCACGGGCGACGCGTTGAGGGTCTGGGAGTATGCAAGTGATCAGGCGTCTGGGGGTAGCGGGGGTGGGGGCTATGTCGGGAAAGCGCAGAGCTCGCCGCAGTCTGGTGGGCATAGATTGACATTACGGGCTGCACTGTCTGGGGTACGTCTTCTCTTCTCTCTGCATCGGGCGGCTCTTCTCTCTCATCCCGAACACCAAGTCTTGCGAGCTGACCATGTCTGTATAGCAATCGAAAGTCCAGAATCACTCTACCGGCGCGCCACTAACCAACTTTTCGTGGAATGAGAAGTCGCCAAATCTCATCGTCACGGCCTCAATAGATACAACATGCACAGTCTGGAACATCGATACTTCCACCGCGATAACGCAGCTCATCGCTCACGACCGCGAGGTCTACGACGTCGCCTGGCTACCGCAATCGACAGACATCTTCGTATCCGTCGGGGCAGACGGCTCTTTACGAGCCTTCGACCTGCGCTCGCTCGAACACAGTACCATACTGTACGAGACACCTCCGCCCAAGAACGTGCCTCCGCCCTCCTCGTCGAACGGCAGCTCGGCGCCAGGCTCTCCAGGCACCTCCGCCCGCCCGCACACCTCCCCGCTGCTGCGCATTGCGTTCAACCCATCAGACTCAAACTACATGGCGACGTTCCACCAGGACGGCCGCGACATCCAGATCCTCGACATGCGGAGCCCGGGGTCACCAGTGATGGAGCTGCACGCGCACCAGGCGGCAGTGAACGCACTCTCGTGGTCCGCGGGAAGCGGCACCGAGCCGCCGCTGCTCGCGACGGCCGGCGACGACTGCCAGCTCCTCCTGTGGGACCTCGCGGGGCAGACGTCGGCGAGCCCTGCGCCGCGAAGCGGGCACACGCACGGGCCAGGAAGCACCGCGGGCCTCAGCGCGAGTCCGCGGCCCGAGACGAAGAAGCGAATTGTGCAGGACCCTGTGATGGCGTACACGGGCCCGGCGGAGGTCGTGAACGTCGCGTGGAGCCCCAGGATCGGAGGCGTCGCGGGGCACGTTGCGCCCGGCGAGTGGGTTGCGATCGCGATGGGAAAGAGCATACGCGCGCTCAAGGTGTAGGAGGATGTTCGGGTATGGCCTTGCTTCGGGACATTTACTTTCGGAAATTCGCTGTAATTTGCTCCTTGGCGTGACTTGTCTGCAATCATGTATTATCTTCGCAATAAACTGAAAGTTGGTCTTGGATGGGACATGGACGGCGATACCCGTGTATCTGCGCAGTCGAACAGCCTCTCGCCGCGAGCTTCGTGCATGCACCGCCTGCCTTCAGCTGATACTACATACTTTTATCAAGACCGCTGACAGCAAGCAAGAGTGGTACAGCATATGGATGATAGTATCAGGAGTAGCACTTCCGACTGGCGTGCTTGAAAAGAGTGCACCAGGCGAATAATATTATATAGCCAATAAAGTAATAATACAGCCCAAGGGCGAAAATATGACAGCAGCGCTGCTGCGGCGTAGCTGTGAAGACATCCGGTGCTTCGCCAGAATGCTATCAAAGCAAGAATCCATCCATCCAGTGGAGGCTCTGTGTCGATGCGGTGTTAATTCATGAACCATATGGCAGCGTCATGAGCGTACCTGGATATCAGGTTCAACGTCGGCGGGCACGTAGCCCAGCACTGGAATCAGCGTCTTGCCGTAACGATAGAGCTCAAGGAGATAAAGGTCCTCGAGTCGGACACCGCCAGGGCCAAACACGACGCTGCCGTTATGGCTTGCTGTAGTCGAGAGCTAGAATGCGTCATTAGTCCATGACGATGGGTCGAGACAGGCAGTGAGCTCGATCGCACCTGCCTGAGAAAGAGTACAACGGCCTCAGCGATGCTACGGTTGCCGAACAGGCTCAGGTCAGGAGTGAAAAGCGCGTTGCGCATCGGCAAACCGGTGATGGCGCCATGGGTAGCTAGGCGCCCGTAATATCGAAGCGCCGCGGCCTTGCCCAACGCAATTCGGTCTACGACAGGGTTGTGTGGCATGCACATGGCTACCAGGATGTTAGCTTGTGTGCCCAAGCTGTCCACAATCGTTCCAAGCGAAAGGCGATGGGACATCTGCACAAGCGCTGCGGCGCCTAGCAGAAGGTAGGGCTGAGACCCCGGGACGCTGACAGTCCGCAAGCTACATTTCGCGTCGGAAATCGTTGCTAGAATAGACAGGTTAGAAGCAGCCAACAGTATATGACGTTCAGAAGCTGAAGGATCCGGTGTCTTCACATGGCCGTCAATCAGCATAGATTTATACACTCTGCATAGACATCCTTGTATATACATGTATCCTTGCATTGTGATCCCGCAGGCAGACAATAAGTGCTGTCAGTCTCCTAAGGTGGCTTAACAAGTTTGGACTCTGTATAGATGCGTCGGAGGGAGCACAAGCAAGCAACACACTCTCAAGTTTAGACAACCTGAAGCTGCTGAAGAGTTGATGGTCCGAGGCATTTCTACACGGGCCCTCAATTATCAGTCTATGTCATGGTGCATATAAGTAACATGTCCTTGGAAAGTCTACGAAAGGAGCTGTCGTGTTGCATGGCAAAAGGCATCGTCCACGCTGCGCAGTGCTCCAGGGTCCCAGCTCGGCGCTTCTTGAGTCCCCGCCTCGTCACCTCACGGATTCTTCGTCATTTGAGTTCTGAGACTTCCAACCCTTCATACGTGCATGGTTTTGCTGCAGACCATACCTAAGACGTCCCAGCAGGGCAAATTTCCTCAGATATCGCGATTTGAGCGTTGAAGGCGGATTCCGTAGCCGCCCGTGATGGCATCACCGGTTTGCCGGCGTGGAATGCGCTTTTCACTCCTGACCTGAGCCTGTTCGGCAACCGTAGATGCACTCAACGACCCGGCTCCGGGCCGTAGGCAATGCAATGCCGCCGCGAGTGCGCTGCACGTTCTTGATGCGGCGATACTTTGCGTAGCCGCGCACCTAAAGCACGATCAGGAACGGAAGAAGGGGAGAGTAGATGGACGCACCGCAATGACGATCGAGACTTTGACGAAATCGGCGGGGAAGAGCTCTTCGTCGGCGTCGTCAAGCGCAGTAAGCCGCCTCTCGTACGCTTCGAACAACGAGGCGCCTTCGACGCCGCCGGAGGAGAACTTCCAGAAGTTCTGCTCGCCCCTTCGCATCACGGCGCGCCGCGGATGGTGATAGTCCTGATTCTGGATGGACTGGAGGTTCTCCCGGAAGCTCATGACGAAGGGCGGGGCAGGGGTGCAGCTAAAATGTTGGTCAGATTAGGTATGACGGCGGGGGTGGGTACAGTTTAGCAGAAGCTAAGCTCCTGTGCTCTATATACCTGCCTTTGGGCCTCCACGCCAAAAGGTGCAGGGGGATGGACAAGTCGCCACGCATGGAAGCCCGACAGCCATCTGGACCAAGGCATCACTAGGGTTGTCGACAAGACACGAGAAAACCTAACGGGAGGCCGCGCCATCATCGTGACCAGATAGAGGCGTGCGGATTCAACGCCCCTCTTCACACTAGACGAGCGTTCCGCTATGTGAAGCTCGCGCGTCGCTGCACCGGATGGAATAAGGCACGGGAGACGACATCGAGCGAAGCTGCGTCAACCGTCCAACGCTGAACGGGTGTGCTACGAGGCCACAACACATAGTAAGCTACATCAACTCCGCGCAGAGAAGACGCACAATATGTAAATTTGCAATGATGGAACGAGGTCAGATACCACCTCCAGACTTATGGCTCCAATTGGGTGCTGTGGAACCGAAGTAAGGGGATGACAGAGAACATGATTTTGCCCGTATTAACGCAGGTCACTCTCGAAGGAGTCCCTGGTGCCCGCGGGACCGTCAACATGGACTTGTGTCGCATATTCATAGGACTAGACGCACCGCGGAGGCGTGATTTTGAAGCTGTGGGGAAAGAAGCAAAGTCAGTTGTGTTATCTCATATGGACTCAAGACAATAGAGGCTCTCATTTCCGCTTTCATTAGAGCCAAACGTCCGGCCCGGTCTGGAACCTGCACAGAGGTATCTGCACGTCGTGCGCAGTTTCCTTGCCGAATGTGACCGGACAGCAGAAGGAGCCGATGCATCGCGTTTGTATCGAATGATGGTCACCGCGAGGGACTGCTGGTGTGCCGAAAACACCACTTAGGCACAGCGGCACCCTTCGAAAAAAAAATCCGAGACTGGCGTAGGGAGACTTGGTATCACAGATAGAGCTGCGCGAGTTCTTCGACAATCGGGGATCTGCATCGTACGGTAGAACTTGCAGGACCATTGTTGTATGATCAAACATACTTAAACAGGTGGTCAAAGCACACCTTTTGCATGATAGGCGGTCTACGGACTAGACGTCGTCGTGGTTCCTCCAATACGTCTCCCACAAGGAGTTTTCTGGATGCTGGAGGCACGGGTGCCGAGTCTGCAGGCAGAATCGTGTACCGGTTCTAGATAGACCGATAGAAGCGTGTGAGACGGGGAGCATGTCGCCCATGAGACCAATTGGGCTAGAAAGACGAATAACGCGACCATAGAGCGGGCGCCGCGTGGACCGCGTAGAAAGAGGGTCAAAGTAGCCGGGCTGGGGCAGCATAGGCGTCGCTCCGCACCCGAAGGCGAAGGCAGACAGCAAGGATGTCGGACAGACCATAGGACGCCTCGGTGGAGTGGGAACTAGAGCTACAAATGGCGCTGTGGGGTGGCTCTACGGCATCCCCAGCAGTATACCGTAAAGAAGAGGGTGAAGAGTGAGCCTTGCTCTGCACATGAGTCGTCAATATCAGATCCATATCTGTAGTAAACAGACCGACCTAATTGGGGAGCCTAACACTATCGATAGACATCTAGAGGTGGTTCAAAAATACGTAATTCCTGAAGTGGGGTTTGGAATACATGGGTATGAGCTGCGTAGCTTGGGTCGGAGTCGAGACCTGCGCTGAGTGGGTCCAGTAGGATGGTGGTTGGGGCGAGAGCGCGTACGTCAATTTGGCGCGGAGCCTCTCCCGAGCAAGGACCCCGGACACTTCGAACCGCCTTGCACAGGCTCTTTTTCCATGGCATGCAACGACCAATGGGATGAGCACAGGCCTTCCAGCTACACATATTCTGTGAGGAAGGTCACATTTATTAAAGTGAAACAGAAGCCACATGATGTTGGATACTGTGCTATTATAACGCTGAAGCCCCTGATACACAGGCATAGTCTTTCGGTACCGGTACCGTTGGGAAACCTAGAACATGGCCCTCAGTGAGACGTATATGAACTGCTACATATATCCCCTCCTGTATGCTGTCCGCCCACATCCCATGGTCCGGCCAAATGATCCCTCGTGTCCGCAGAACATCGTCAACCTAACTCAGACGGACACCGTGCAAAAGGGGGAAAATCTACAAGGCAAGCTAGCAATACAAGCTAGAGGGTCCAAGAAAACATGTCAGGCCATGGAAACTCTATGTTATCCATTCTACGGAAAAAGAAAGCCACGTCAACTCTACCTGGGGACAGTGCGGGTATGTAATGGGTCTCTACTATTCTTTTCTCGTCAGGTCTTCATTTTGTGGTCGTATATTTCTAGAGGGGTTGACGGGATACGAGAAGTAGCGAGGGAAAATTCAGGAATGGTGAGCATACTGAGCATCGTTGCAAATGACTGCAACATACCTATTCAAAGCCTTGAGGGATGGGAGATCCGCGACTTCTACCCCCAATTTCCCCAGAGCGTGCCCGCCAGGTCCATGAGCAGATGAAGCTGCGCCCGGGCGAGCAAGTCGTCAGCTTAGGACCTTCACATGCGGGTGTGCACCTACCTCCAGAGGGGGAGCGGCCTCGTAGGTCATCGGCACGTAGCCAAGCACCGGGACCAGCGTGCGGCCGTACTGGTGAAGCGCGAGCAGGTAGAGAGCACGGAGTTCGGTGACGACCGGACCGGAGGCCGCGGCAGGGTCGGAGGTGGGCAGGGCCTGAGCCTGAGCCTGGTGAGACGGTCGTGAGCAGGACGATAGCGGACCGTGAACAGCGCTCGTACCTGTCTGATGTACATCATCGCGGCTTCGGCGACGCACTCGACCACGCGCCGCCGGCGCGTGGGAAGGCGCGCGCCGCGTCGCACGCGCTGGAGGTTCTTGGTGCGGCGGAATCTCCGCTGTCCGATAGGCTGCGGGCAGTCAGCGGGACGGGGGCGAGAGGTCGGCCAGGAACGGGCGTACGTGTATGATGATCGTGGCCTTGCGAAAGTCGTCCGAAAGGAGAACGTCCTCGGGGCCGTCGAGGTCCTGCCGGCGTCCCTCGAACGCGTCGGCGAGGTTCACACCATCGACGCCTGAGCATGAGAAGGTCCAGTAGCGTATTTCGGAAGCGCGCATGACGCCCTGGCGTGGGTGGGTGTAGGGGACCTGGACGAGAGGCAGGAGACCGGGTCTAGGGAACAACGGCACGGATAGGTCCTGGTATGCCATTGATGGAGGTAATGTCCCGCTGGCGCAGGAAATGAATGTGGGTATGGAGCCTGAGCATACCTAACGAACCAGCTATATACCGTCGAGTGTTTGCTCCTGTGTGCGAACCGAAAGACAACTCACTGGCATTTGAGAAGCTCGGGGTATGTGCAGTCAGGCGTGAAGTATAGCCGGTAGTGGGCAGAGGGTATGCCAGTGACATATGCAACGCTGATCACCTGTACAGGTAACGGTGAACGCACGATAGCAATAGACAGCAGAGTCATGGCTCAAGAAGTGCCATGACGGCGGGCAGAACTGCACCGTTGAGGCTAGCATTTCCGCTCTACTGGTATGCGCTGTTGTGGACGGCATCCGCATCGAGCTCACTATTCATGCAGATTGAGGTCCTGTGCTGCGATTGGTATCATCAGATGCATCATGAGAACTCAGTGTGCGCCGACAAGATGTGTTCACGACTCACGGGCGTTCACCGAGAACGACCTCTTGAGAACCCGTTTCCTCCGGTGGTCGTCGTGCGTGTACATTTACGTATCCTCCCAGCTTCCTGGCGATTTTATCTGAAATTGACGTCTGGAAAGATGTTCGAGCACGGCCTCCGCGGCGAGGAATGCCCCGATGCCTCGACAAGAAGCTACGGCTTGCTGTGATTTTGGGGGTCTAGAGTCCACAGCGCCACCGTGCTTCGAGAGCAGGTAGGGAGAGGCAGTGTCGACAGTTCGCCCTCCTGAGCATCCGTGTCTACCGTCGAGTGTCTTAGGCTTTTGCGGTGCTCCTCCGCTGACAAGGGTCCTACCATCCAGCAACGCCCCAGAGCACTTTGGAACTATGCGGTTGGCGAGATGGCGCCACAGTCGACGTGCTCGTATGTTCGTTAGAGTCGAAACCTCCGTTAAGAGAGTCCGACACGAACATTGAACGGCACTGGCATTCGGACGAACTTCCACGGTACAACCCGGTGTGAGCTCGTTTCCCTTTGTGGATGACGGGCGTAAACAAAGTCAAACAGCTGTCGGGATTTGCTGTGCCTACATCTCCACCTCGACGCCGGTTTCCTCTACTAGAGCGAAACAGACATGGTCTTCGAAGGTGAGCTGGCTGTGCGGGCTGCGCGGGATCTCCAGCGCATGCATAACATCGATAGGAACCGGCTGCCCGTGCTACAGGCTTCGAAGGCTGCACCTAGTCATCGCTGTGGGATGACATGGAAGACGAGAAGACCACCGAGCGTGTGCTGCACACGAGGTGCACGCAGAGGCTATACGTCCGTATGTGCCTGCATGGCCCCTTGCAAAATCTAGAGAGAAGCACAGGCGTGTATCGACTCTGTTTGTACGCACCCGAATAAGGGACGAAACACTATTCTCGAATACTGGACAGTATTGTTGAAGCTAATCGCCGAGACAGGTGCCTAAATCTCACGCGACAGAGCTTTAAAGTAAGCAGCCACTGTGATTTGCTCATGTGGCTGACATACTAGTCAGCTGAGCTGCACGTCACCGTACCCAGCGTCCCCGGAAATCCCGCGGTTGTGCGTGGTTCATGGCGGCTAACGGGCATGACTAGGGCGTTGCAATTGCTGCATATAACCTCGAGAACTACTGATATAGTACCTACGTGTCCTGGTGGGTGATACCAAAGATTGATCGTAAAGCGTTGCCTAGCCAAGGCAAAACCGCCCTACTCACTCTCCGAGATGGCGGACAAGGAGACCTATACAGGAAATCAAGAATCTCGCGCATACAGTCCGAGATTAATCGGCAGGACGGGCCGGGGGGCTGGATTAATGATCTTCACTGAGACTGCGTGTAGAGCGTGAACGCATCCCACGTCGTGATAGAGGAATTCTGGCTTCCGCCCTGCCAACCCAGGCACATCAGCATCGCACGATCACGGGCCCTGGGCCACGCACCTCCGCGGGCAGAGCGACCTGGTCGCTCCATGGCATGTAGCCAAAGACCGGGACGAGCGTCCGGCCGTAGCGGTCCAGCGCGAGCAGGTACATGTCGCGCAGCTCGATGGCACCCACGCCAAACATCGCCGCGGGCCCGAGCGCAAGCTCGGGGGCCTGGAGCACACCGTCAGCCTTGAACTCCACGTGGCGCGCACAGGCGCGCACGCGCCAGCTCACCTGCGCGACAAACAGCCTCGCGGCCTCCGCGACGCACTGCACCACGCGGCGGCGCGGCACCGGGACGGGCACGCCGCGGCACACGTGCTGGATGTTCTTCGTGCGGCGGAACAGCGCGTGGCCCTCCATCTGCGGCGCGGCGCGTCAGCGGGACACGGGGGAGAAACGGGCAACAATGTGGCGCGGGGGGGACGTACGTGGATGCGCGTCGTGACCTTGCGCGCGTCCGCCGGGAGCAGCAGCTCGTCGGGCGCGTCGAGCGCCGCGAGGCGCCCCTCGAACGCGTCGGCCAGGTTCGCGCCGGGGACGCCCCCGCACGAGAACGTGTAGTGGGCGATCTCACCGGGGCGCAGGACGGCGTGGCGCGGGTGCCGGTACGGCATCTGCACGAGCTCCTGCAGGTGGGGCGGCGCGTACACGGGGCTGGAAGCCACGTCGTATATCGGAAGGAAGTCGAGCGAGGACATGAACTCCATGTTTCGAGCGCAGAGGGGAGGACAGTAAGCGGCGTGCGGCCTATATGTACCCAACCCACTGCATGTATGCACCTGTGTACAGACTGACCTACAGTCGGATCCAGGCGAGTCAAAGGTACCGTCCGCATCTGCTCTTAACGTGCTGCTCGCGTCGTAGAGCGAACCGCTTTCGTCTGTGTGGCTCGGTGGTTCACCGCGGCTTTCTGTGCGGCCCGCGCCGGGAACAAGCGCCTGTTGACCGGGACCCCACAGCCAATCGGGCCTTGTTCCGCTTCACCCGCAGCTGGCCGATGGACGATCTAGAGTCTACGGACCAGACGGGCCAGTACACAAGCTCAATGCCTAACAGCTGTAGGACCTCGCACGGGTAGCTGGTACGTCACTTGCGTAGTCAGGCCTGGACAAACATCCCCGCATGACCGCCGAGATGCTCCCGAAATGACAGTCGACACGTGTAGGTCCCGGTGGGCAGCAGCAGGAACTCCGGTAGGCTGCTGGAGAGCACGAAGCGAGACCGATGCTCGCTTCGCACGCCGCGGGCTCTGAGTATGAACTCGGAGCGACGCCCAGCCGCGGCGGGCGAGTTTTGTAAACGTCCAAACCCCGAGAGTCAGATCCGCACAAGAAGCTGCACGGAGAACTGCCGCCGGTATTGGAACTAAACGACTGTTGACATGGGCAATTTACGATAGACCCTACATTAGTCATATGATTGCTATGACTGGCATGGCGGTTACAATACTGAGTCCTACGCGGCCATTAGAGGCCAACACAGAATCGTCCATCCGTCTTACGGTGCTTGAGCAGGAACAATGAGCAGTCGTCATTTGTAATTCGAGTTGCACCCGACAAGAGGCAGTGAGATGTGGTGCTCGAAAGTCATGATGGTCAGCAAGAGCATAGTTATCGCAGGGCCGGGAACGACCTTGGTCTCGAAAATGATGTCTGAGGGCATAATGATCTCGGCCAGGATTTGACTTGGAGGGTGGTTGGTTTGGGTGGTGCATGTATACGCCATCTCTTCGCGGTGTTATTCCAGGTCGCGAGGGCGGGCATGAGCAATGACAGTTTTCCCACATGCAGACGCAGGAGACATACAGCACGCCGCGATGTGCTTGTAAAGATTTATCAAGAGCGCGGAACCCTATCGCAAGGGGCTGTCAGACAGCGTGCTTGGCTGCGCGCAGATGTTGTCATGCTATGCAGCCTGGAGATAACTTACCGAAGATAACGGGTAAGACCTCCCTGGCCCATGCGGGGCATGCGTCGCGAGTTGGTTCCCAGCGCACCCGTTATATTAGCCAAGTACCTCCGGCGACAGGACGTTGCGAGGTGTGCACACGAGCTGGACGACGTTCGCATGGTCAAAGCGACGTACCAACCGCCACGCTTTGAACGCTCCGCTGGTAAGATCAGGGCAGTATCAGACCAGAGATTGGCGTGCAGGAGGCACAGAGAGCATGCCACGGACCCGGAGAGGAACGCAGTGTGGGACCGGCGCGGAGGCAGGACGCAGCCGTGCGGGGTCGGAGCGTGGGAACGGGAGCGCCACGAGCCCGCCGCGCCGACAGGCCCAACATGTTTCCTAAATGGACAACCGTCGGCGGGGGGCGGGCGCCTGCAATCTGCCGGCGGGTGGATCTCGATGATCGCGCTGTGCATTTTCTTTCTTCCCGCCACGTCGATTTTCGCGCCCCTCCATTGGCTCCGGGTGCTGTCTCGCTCGGCGACGAGGACGACGCTCTGCTCGCCGCCCACGACGGCGCCGACGGTCTCGGGGGCCAGCGGGGACGATAAGGCCGGCGCCGCGATCAGGCACGGCCGTGATAGACATCGCGCTGCCCCTTGTGTGTGGAGGTGACAGCGGAGGGAGAGGCGGCGTGATGGAGAGCCCATATGCCTCGGGGAGCACATGGTCCGGGCTGATAACAGGGCTCCGTCGCCGAATATACATATAGCCCCCGCCCCGCCCAAAAAATGCTCGTGTGCAGGGATCCCTCCAGCTCCATCTGCCCCCCGACGGCTTAGGTCGCTCGCGCCGCCTCCGTGCCCCCCTCACCACTCTTTTTTTCTCTTCCTTCGAGGGACATGTCGCCCGCCACGGACATCACGGACGTGCCTCAGTCCACGCTCGCACGCTCGGCGTCGCGCTCGAGCAGCGCATCGCTCGCCAAGGAAAAAGTCGTCGACCCCGAGATGCAGGTCGCAAAGGACGCCGCCAGCGACGCCTTCCTCTCCGCCCAGGACCCGGACGAGGAGCCCTCGCTGCTCGACAGCCTTTACGCCCGCTTCCGCATCCCCATCCTCGCCGCGCTCACCCTCGCCATCCTCGGCTGGTGGATCTGCTCGACCGTCCTCACCGCGACCCGGCACAGATGGTGCGCATCCCTGCCCTGACGCAGCGAGTCCGTAGCTGAACCTCCCCCCTCAAGGATCGTGCAGACCTTCTGGGCGTGGTTCTTCATCATCACCATCGCCTTCCGCTTCATCCCAAACCGCGTCGTCACCCGTCCCGTCGAAGCCGTATGGATCCCTTGCGTGCAAGCGCCCTTCATGCGCCTCCCGTACATAGTTCGCCTCGGCATGGGCTGGCTCGCGCTGCTGGGCATCGTCTTTGGTAGCGCGTTCGGTTTCCCCCTGACAGCTGTACGTCCCGCACGCTTTTCACCTTCATTCACAAAGAGTTGATATACGGCTTCTGCTCTGTCCCCTTTTACACCGCCCCATCTCACGCTCTCGCCATCACGCAATGCCCATATCGCCACTATATCTCTCGCACACAGAACTCTGGCTACGGTGACCGCGCCATCTCCGTCCTCGGTCTCTTCGTCTTCCAGTGCGGCTTCTGGCTCACCAGTGCCAGCAGGAAGGAAATCCCTTGGTGAGTTTTTTGCCCCACGATTCCGCTTTCCTGCCCCGCATTCTCCTCGTTCTTGGCACGTGAAGCGGATCCGAGACATCCCAGTGCTCGGGCTGCTCATGTGACCCGCATATACCCACCTCCATGTGCACGTTTACTTTTTAGCTCGCATTTTCGGACCTTGCTTTGAGCCTGGTGACTGACCTTTCCATGCGACAGGCCCACCGTCATCGTCGGTCTCTTCATGCAGCAGGCGATCGCCATGTTCGTGCTCAAGTCCGGTGCCGGTTTCTCCATCTTCAAGTGGATCGCCTACCTCGCCTCGGACTTCCTCGCGCAGGCACTCCAGGGTGCCGCCTTCTTCTTCGACCAGGCCACCGTCGACAAGCACTGGTTCTTCGTCAACACCCTCTCGTCCATCATCTTCTTCATCGCTTTTGTGCAGATGATGTACTACCTCGGCGTCATGCAGTGGCTCATCAAGTCCTTCGCGTGGTTCTTCTTCAAGATCATGAACATCTCCGGTGCCGAGGCCGTCGTCGCTGCTGCGTCTCCGTTCATCGGCCAGGGCGAGAGCGCCTGTCTCGTCAAGCCCTACGTCGACTATATGACCGCAAGCGAGCTCCACCTCACGATGACGTCCGGGTTCTCGACCATCGCCGGCTCCGTGCTCTCCGCGTACATCGGCCTCGGCGTGCCGCCGCAGAACCTCGTGACCGCGTCGGTGATGAGTATCCCGGCGAGTATCGCGATCAGCAAGATGCGCATGCCCGAGCGCGAGGAGCCCGTCACGCGCGGCCGCGTCGTCGTCGACCGTGGCGACCAGGACAAGAACAAGCCCGCGAACGCGCTCCACGCGTTCAGCAAGGGCGCCGTCTTTGGCCTCATCGTCGCCGGTCAGATCCTGTAAGTCGTCGCCCTACCTCTCACCGAACTGGTGTTGACACCCACGGGCAGGACAAACGTGCTCACCGTCGTCTCGCTCGTCGCAACGATCAACGGCCTGCTCACGTGGATCGGCAAGGGCTTCGGGATCCACGCGCTGACGCTGCAGGTCATCCTGCGCTACGTCTTCTACCCGGTCACGTTCTTCCTCTCGGTGCCGCGGCACGAGATCCTGACGGTGAGCGAGCTGCTCGCGACGAAGCTCGTCGCGAACGAGTTCGTCGCATACACGCAGCTGCAGGGCATCATGCACGGCCAAGGCCCGTTCCCCGTCCTCAGCGAGCGCGGGTACACGATCGCGAGCTACGCGCTCTGCGGGTTCGCCAACCTCGGCTCGCTCGGCATCCAGGTCGGCGTGCTCAGCGCGCTCGCGCCGTCCCGCGCACGCATCATCGCGCGCATCGCCGCGAGCGCGATGATCTGCGGCTTCATCTCGACGCTGCAGGCCGCCGGCATTGCGGGCATGCTTGTATAGCGCCTCGTGGCTCCGACGACCTACATGTACCAAGGCGATGCACCTCCCCTCCCTACCTTATGCGCCTAGCCTACCCCCAAGAAACCTGTCATGCTCGCAACGTGCTTGTCGATGTACTTTTTCCCCCTGTGCTGTATGGGTAATATAATTGAACTGAACACCGGGAAACCGAAGTGGCGATCTACGTCGCCTTTCAAATGTAGACCGTCGGGTACATCCGAAGCGTGTTGCATTTTCTCACGCGTCTCGGTGAACGTTGAGGTTAAGGTTCGTCCCTAGCACCGTCCCCCCTCTCAGTGCACGGCTCTCTTCGCCCTACCATCTACAGCCTGCTGTCTACTGCGGCCCAGCGACTTGATTACGCTAGGGCCAGACCTGGATGACTCCTGAGTCACGCTTCAACGTCCTTATGTCTCTTGGATAGCCTCCCCCTATGGATTCACACTCGCCGCCTGGCACTTCCGGCCCACGCACTATTCCTCATATACCCCTCGAGATAATGGAATACATCATCGACTACCTAGCGAACAGCTCAGATGGACAAGAGCGCGTTACTTCCCTCTCTGCCTGCACGCTGGTCTGTCGGTCTTGGCTGCATCGGAGTTCTCTAAATCTCCTCCCATTTGTCGACTTCACCAGGCGAAAGGACTTCTGCCCCGCTTTCCTAAATATCTTCATCACTGCGACTCGGGGGTCTCCGCGACTCAGGCAACACGTCCGCACTCTTATTGTCCCCTGGCGCCCCGAGGACCGAACGATCACGGCCATCCTCGACGCTCTGCCCGCCCTGTCCGGGCTCTCATTCTTTCCTGAGCACACCATCGATACCAACATCGCGACCGACCTGTCCTTCGAGCTTGCCAAAACTACCCAGCGGCACACGCTCGAGCGGTTCGCACTCTGCCACCAGAAGGGCAGCTCGGTTCTCCGCTCTCTGTGTCTCTTCGGCCGCATCGACCACCTGGCTCTGCTCCGGATCGACTGTACAGACGACACAGAAGATGCGCTCCTGCTAGCGTCCGCGCCTCACCTCGCAGTGCGCGACCTCACACTGGACGCACACGACCTTCCGCTGCTCGCGCCGCTCGCCAGGATCCTTGTCCCCGGCGTGCTCGCGTCCGTCTCCGTCCAGGACATGTGCTGCTGGCCCGGGGGACGCGAGTATGCGGCGCTGCACCCGTTCTTGATGGCCGTGGGCGCGGGTATCGAGAGGCTGGAGCTCGCCGTCCCGAATGTCGTCTCGTCGTCGCGGTGGGCCGCAGGCGGTGCGCCTACAAGCCCGTCCACGCAGTGTACCAGCTGACCGGTCTGTTCGCAGTCGACCTGCGTCTGGGAATCCCGCTGGACGTCTGTCCGCGGCTGCGCGAACTCCGCATCTCGTGTAGGAGCTGGCAGGTGCGTCGTGGGCGGCGAGCGGAATGCATGAGCTCATGTGCACGCAGGAGAACCTCCCGCGGGTGTGCGCCGTTTTCCTCGCGGCCTTGCCACCGTCGATACGCCGCGTCCGCCTCGAGCTGCTCGTCCCGCTCTCTCGGCGGGCGCCGTACCGCCTCGCGTTCGCCAACACCGCCCTTGCGCCCGTCTGGCAGCTCCTCGACCGCGCCACTGCGCCGTACGCGGACCTCCACGTCGTCGAGGTCGTCGCGCCGTTCGAGCACGGCGCCCCTCCCGAGGGGTTCCTCGCTGGTTGTTCAGCGCGCTTCGGGCGGGTGCTCAGGCTCACTCGTGTGCTTGACTAGTGGCGGAGGTTGGCGAGAGGTATGCCAGCAGCGTCTGGTTCGGGGCGTGTATCTGAAGTTGTGTCAATGGTGCGCCGCTATGTCTGGATGCTTGTCATGTAGCAACGTATAGACATTCGCAAAAGGTGTCCTCCATGGCTGCTGTTGAGTGTGCAGGCATTCTGCCCCACGTCTGCTGGGTAGTTGGTTGAAGGTCAATCACTTTGAGCAATCCCGGCTGTGGCTGTCTCATGACACGTATTTAGTCCACACGGTCGTGGCACTCGCCGCTCAAACCTCGTTAGACAATGTGGTGAGGTATAACCATTGAGTTGGGTAAACCAGTATAACGAAAGAACTGACTTAAACCCAATGCTTGCGATGGTGGCCTGTGACGCCCAAACTCCAGTGCATGAGCTGTAAAGGAGTGCAGGGACTACAGTGGACAACTTGGACTAACATACAGCAGGCCTCAAGACTGCCTCATGGGTACAGCAATCCCTGCTCTCTTAGAAACCTGATCATTTCTCTCATTCGCGCAGGGCAGCGCCGCAAGGATAGCAGCTTTAGCACCCTCGCCACCATCCTGGTGCGTGATCGCACGACACGTACCTTCGACGATCAGACCGACCTCGACGCACGCAAGGCCTGCATACAGAGCGAGTGCGTGGCCAACCGCATCCAGAGCTGCCTCTTTGGTGCCACCTCCAAGCATGTAGAAGGAGCGTGACGCGGCGCACGCCCGACGGCAGCGCCGCCAGAAACGCCAGCTCCCGCTCAAGGGCCAACCGCTCCAGTACATTTCCTTGAAGCTTGAAGAACGCATCGGTGTGCAGGGTGCTGTGTGCGACTTGCGTGAGGGCAGAGAGGTCGGGAGGCTCATCTGCACGGCTGGTGCCATGCTACCACTACGCATTCCATATATGGGTCCATCACGCATGCTCGGTGATTGCCGCGCCCTGATGCCGAATATTCGACTTTCGCCAGCGCGTCATAGCGCCACGAGTTAGGGTGAGCGACATGACTCTCTCTCGAGTGTGTTGTGCACATAGCTAAGATCACGGCCAGGCATCCCCGGGCAGTCTCACAGGGACAAAATCTGCGGGCTTTCCCGCCCTCACGGCTCCCGCCGCAGGCACTCCTGGACGTGGCCGACGAACGCGAAAACGAAAAAAAGAAAACAACAGCGTTGAAAGCTGCGGCTCGGTCGCAGCGCCCTTGCAGCCGCGCCGCATGGGACGTTGCTGGGGTGCGAGCTGCAGGGGTTCGCCCGGGGGAGCCAGAACGCCCCAGGAACTTTCCACTGTCTCAGCGGGTGCGGGTCCCGCCCCGCAACGTCCGGAGGCCAACCACTTCCTCGTGGCCCTTGGCGACACATCCAACCGCAAGCCTCCTCACTATGCGCACTGCCGTGCTACCAACCCCACGCATATGTGCCTGCGCTATCGGCGGTCGTCTTTGGACGCGCTTGTGCAGCCATCTCTGGCGAGCATCGGCGGACGCTGGCACCTCGTCGTTGTGCGGTAGAACCACACGGCCTGAACTACAACGGCTCGGAGTAGTCTCGTGTGGAGACTCGGGGCGTACCTGCCGACGGTGCGCGCGCTTTGTGCAGACGTGGCAGTTGGGCGGCAGCTTCCACAGCGTGGTAGCCCCGATTTTGTAATCCGAATACTACATAAAAATCAGCCAAATAAAATGACGGTTTTCTTCCAGTTTATGAGAAAGGAATACAAAGGGTTCTTACGAATGGCTGCCTGCCTTGAAGCCAATTTTCCTGCGATTCTCCTTGATTTGTGACTGTCACATAAACTGCAAGAAAACCTGCATGCAGTCATCAGTTTATTGACCGGTTTTCTTTTTATTTTACGTGGTAGAAAATCGCGCTTACCACGCTGTGTTCGGCTTTCCTGTCAGCCACTGCTCGCCCAGCTCGGCTTCCATTTGCCGTGGCAAGTTTGCTTTCAAACCTGTTAGCGCGCCGCATGCTGAGGACGCCGATGCCAGACAGATTCACGGAGATTGTGGTAGAAAACATGGCTATGTTTGTGCCGTTCCCTGCTTGGCTGTTAAGCTCTACAAATTGACCCTGCCCTTCGAAGCGCAGAATTCGTTATGTGCAACCGTTGTAGCTGTTTATTCTCGCGGTTGTCTGACATTCACGCGGTGGCCAAGGAGGTGAGCGGTCATTTACATATTCCCTCTCGATGCAGCTGACGTCTCCCTGGGGCAGTGACTAGCTGGCGCAGCCCAAAGGACGCGCATATACCCACCTCTCGGCTCAGCCAGCATGTGCACCGTGGCGACACCACACGACGGCGCGGTGGAGCCCCCAGCTGGAGGGGGCCATTGCCCGCAAATGGCACTGCGGCTGCCCTGGCTGCCGACGGGAAGCCAGGCGCCTGTCACGAGCGGACACATGAATCGGACAGGCGTGCCTGGATCTACTCCCTACGACGGCCACTCCGCGCGACGTCTCGGCGGGGATGTGTCATGCGCGCCTCGTCACGGCATCGCGTCGCGGGCTGGGCGCAGGCCCACGGCGCGTCCAGGCGCGTTCGAGCCTCTGCCCATCCAGGGCAGTCGCCTTACCGTGTTACGTCGCCCTGCGATTGGCTGGTACGCGTCGGCCACCGCGAGCAGTCGTCGTTTTGTCGTCCGCGCCACCTTCGTTCGGACGCATATAAGCGGCGCGTGCGAGCCCCCAGGACGAGACACCCACTAGCCCGACGCCCACCCTCTGCGCCAGCGCCCGCGCGGGGCAGCGCCGGCGACCCCAAGGCCTGCGGGCCACGCTCCCGTGCATGCTCTGCAGCCCGCCGCGCTCGCGCCGGGTGCGGCTGCCGAGATGTGGCGGCCGCAAGGATTAGGGTCGACGACGCTGCCCCGCAACGCCGGCATGGGCCTGTGTGTCGTCTTAGACGAGCCGTCCGCGGCCCTGGTGCGCCGTCCCAAACGCACTGTGGGGCGTGGGCCGGCGTGTCGTGCACGCACAGCTCATGCCGTAGACGACGCACCAGCCGTGCCTGCCCACTGATCCACCGTGTCGCAACGGTAACGAGCGGCTGCCTTCCGTGCTTGCTGCATCGTGCGAGGGCGGCGCGCGGTACGTCTCCTCATTCCGACTACCAGTGAATATCCGTGCCGCGCTGAGTCCCAGCCAGGCATCATGTGTGCTGCACATACCGGCAGCCATTCTGTGGCGGTCGGTAGGCGCTCAGGAAGGCCTCTTCCTCTCCGTCTCTCCGCGGGTGACATGACCAAGTTGTCCTCGAGACGCGGCGCGACGCCACCAGGAGTGCAATGTTATTGTGATGGCGCGGACTGATTGCTGCGGCTCTTCGCCTCCGTCGGCCGCCTGCACGTCCAATCCCTGCGCCCAGACCCGCCGCTGCCGCTTGCGGCCGCGCGCCACACCGTGGCACACCTCGAGGCGCACTACACCGGCACGGCGGCGCTGCAGTACCTTGCGCGCACACTGGCCGCCGGCGTGGCACTCGAGACGCTCAGCATGGCCTTCGCCGGCGCCGCGCAGAACGAGGATGCCGTGCACGACGTCGTGCGCGCGGTCGCGCAGCATCTGCGGAGCGTCTGCGTCGTCGCAATCGTGCCGAGTTTCCTGATGTGTGCGTCTTTCCCCTTCGCACCCCCGGCGCCGACGACCTTTGCGCTCGCAGAACCCGCCAGCGGACGCGCCCCCGCCGATCGCCCTGCCGGACCTCGCGGCGTGCGCGCAGCTCACGCACGTCGCGCTGCACACGAACCACTTCTTCCGCGCAGCGCGCGCGCGCGCGAGCTCGCGTTCCTCGCGGCGCTCCCCGCCGGCGTGCTCCGCGTCGCGCTCATGTGGGACAGCTGCGCGCAGGTCGCGGGCTGCCTTCGAGCTCGCGGACGACCTGCGCGGCGTCGCCTGGGCGGACGTCGGCCGCGCGCTCGCGCGCTGTGCGCACCTCGCGTGCGTCGAGATCGGCGTGCTCCTCGACAAGTGGCGCGAGCCACCAGCTGCTGAAGGACAATGGGGCCGCGCAGGCTGTCGTTCGCGTGGGGTTTGCTCCTCGCCTCAGGAAGATCGTCAGGTTTGTTTGATGTCGGGGGATGGTTGGTCGCGTGCGTTCTAGGGTTGGACTCGCCTTTCCCGTCTGTGGACGCAAACCAGTGCATGTCGGACCCGTAGGCTTGCGAGGAGTGTAGCGAAGAGTGTGCGAAACGTATTTGACTCTTCCGCGATGTATTACACCTTCCTATTACGGCCCGATCAGGTACCCTCGGTGATATCCGGAACCCTCATGGACGAGCGTTTACCGACACCCACCCAGGCGCGCCACAGGCCTTTGCGCATGTCGACTTTGCAAGTCGTGAGCTCGTATAATCTATTTGCGCCTTGTATTTGTGTATTTTTGGCTTCTGTCACAGCCTCGTCCACGTTAGGTTGGAAAACCTCGTAGCCTTGGGCACATATGGTCCGCTAGAAAGCAATGAAGCAGCCAAGGCGGCCGTGACAGCGGCCCTTCCGACGTGGCTTGGAAAAATCACCCATTTTCTTTTGATCTGAAGTCCATCTTATGTAGCACACAAAACAATGCAACAAGGCCATCACATGGGGTTGTTTATTGGACAACTTCCTGCCTGTATTGATATCGGTTTCCCGCTGTACCAGGGCCTGTATGGCTAGAGGAAACCAATGGTATGGTGGACATGTGTATGCGAAGTCTGTCTGAAGAGTGAGCGGCAGTACTACAGGTAGTCAGAAGCACAGGATATGCCCATGTGGTGCAGTGAGATAGGTGTTATGGCCTGACACGTTGAAGATGAGGAGCGTGCAAGGCGCGGTCGAAATTCGAACGGTGAGGGTGCCTTCCTGCTGGCGCTTGGTGTGGTGATGCGACCTTCCTGTTCTAGCATTCTGCCCCGCCGGCCCTACCGACCCTTCATGCTTCAAAGCTGTCAAGCCGGACAGAGCGCTGCCATATCAGTGCGGTTGGTCCTCATACTCACGGCGAAATCACTTTTCAACCACCACCATCCCTCTCCGCCCAGCGAGCCGCTGCACCCCATGCCGCAGTGTTCTGCGCAACACAGGACGACAGGGGTCAAGCCGCCTTCGCGGTGCAGGCTCATCAATGATATGCAGAGGAGAATGAAAGCTATTTCTGCCCAGACCCCACGGGAGAGCTAGTGAGTGGCTCGCGAACGTAAGCACATCACGCCCATCGTCACTGCACGGCTTGAATTCCTCTGGGCGCATTCAACGCAGATGGGCACTCCGGCTTGGTTTCAGGCCATGCCGCTCGTAAGTCGACGGCAGAAGGCCACACGCCGACCGATGGCCTCCGAAGGGAGGAAAGGCGTCCCGCTCGTAGCCAGGAGCGCACAGCGGCAGTGAACATGCTCCCGCCCGCCAAGTCGCAGGATTGTCCTCCGGAATGGGGCCAAGCTCCTAGGACGCCCATTTTACGTAGCTCGAGACTAGGCCTGCCCACAGCCCCACACACCGGTGTTGGCGTCAGTCGAGCGGTAGCAGCCGTGCGATCTCTGCGAAACTCGATGAACCCGCAAGCGCAATGGAGACGGAGCCTCCGGAGGTGGACCGAATGGACGGCCATTGCAGGGCAGGAGCAACACGCAAGAGTCGTATCATGGTTTCCGAAGACTGAGGGCACATCTCACCACGTGGACGACGCCAGAAAACAGCGGCGATTGGGCCGAGGCGCTCCTTCTTCTCGACCGTATCTCACGAACTCTGCATTATCGCGAGAAACGATTCTCGTGCTCGAACACGACCCTGTCGCAACCGTGGGCGGCAGCACAGGCTGCAACGGACTCGTCGTTGCGCGCGCAGCGCCCCACGCAGATGCAATCTGTCCACGGACGTCGTCGGCGCTGATTCGTCCCGACACGCGTGCCTACAGCCCGGACAGCCTACACCAAACGTAGAATCGCCAGCCAAGTCGCCGAATGGAAGACGCAAGAAGATGAGATGGCCGCCTCCTGATATATAACACATGTCCTCGCCTGCCGTCCAGGTTTCCCACCGGCCAGCTCTCCATCTCTTGCGAGCCATGTCGCTGCCCCCGCCCGTCGTGACGACCCTCCCGAGTATCATACCCCCGGCAGACCCGCTCAAGCCGCAGCCCAGGACCCTCGTCCTCTGCTTTGACGGCACAGGCGACCAGTTCGACGCCGATGTGAGTCTGCTCGCCGATGATGCCACTCCTGTGCAGGCACTCACCGAACGCAGAATTCGAACGTCATCCAGTTCTTCACGCTTCTCCAAAAAGATGACCACACCCAGCAGATGGTCTACTACCAGGTGCGCGCGCTCCATGTGTCTAGCCCCTGAGGTTCCTGAGTCTCAACTCCACACGTCCAGGCCGGCATCGGCACCTACACCATCCCTCAAATCGCCACGCCGCTCTGGGCGAAGCTGGAACAGACCGTTGACACGGCGATCGCATGGAACCTGCACGCCCATGTGATGCGTACGTCTCCTCGACAGCTGGGTCCACAGCTCAGGCTAAACGTCGTCGCTTCTTCACAGAGGGCTACGAATTCCTCATGCAGAACTGTGAGCCAGACGCTTCGCGTGCCTGAGCACCCATGCTGATCCGCGCTGCAGACCAGGGCGGCGACAAGATCTGCATCTTCGGGTTCTCGCGCGGTGCGTACACCGCGCGGTCGCTCGCCGGGATGATACACAAGGTCGGGCTGCTTCCGACGTGCAACGCGCAGCAGGTGCCCTTTGCGTACAAGATGTTCACGCGCACCGACGAGACGGGCTGGAAGCAGAGCGTCGCCTTCAAGAAGGCGTTCTCGATCGACGTTGACATCGAGTTCGTCGGTGTATGGTGGGTGCTGCTCTTCAAACGCATCCGGACCTAGCATGCTGATGTGCCGCTTTGCTGCCTCAGGGACACCGTCTGCTCCGTCGGACTTGTTCCGCGGCGCCTACCATTTGTCTCGTCAAACACCGCAATCCACTACTTCCGCCACGCCGTCTCACTGGACGAGCGCCGCGCCAAGTTCAAGGCCAACCTGTACAACCGTCCGAACAAGTACGAGGCACAGCTCGGCGTGCAGCCCGGAGAGATGCCGAAACCACAGGCGCAGACCGCCATCGCGGCCACGAAGACGAGCGTCGCTGCAAAGATGCGCGAGATGTACGACTCGTGGAACGCGACGATGAAGCGCAGGCGCGAGGAGCGCGCGGAAGAGGACGGCAGCCTCAGCAGCGACGACGAGGACCTGCACGACTGGCAGCACGACCGCCAGGACTACGCGGCAGCGGCCGCGGCGGGCGGCGCCGTGCAGGAGACGGACGTGCTCGAGGTCTGGTTCGCGGGGTGCCACTGCGACGTCGGCGGCGGGTCCGTGCCGAACGACAGCCGGCACAACCTCGCGCGCATCCCGCTGCGGTGGATGATCCGCCAGTGCTTCCTCGCGGGCACCGGCATCCGCTTCCACACCGAGCTCCTCCGGAACGTCGGCCTCGACCCCGCGACGCTCTTCCCCGTCGTGCAGCCACGCCCCGCGCCACTGCAGCCCGCGGACATCGTCAGCGACGAGGCGTACGCTGCAGCGATGGCCGCGTACACCGCCAGCCTCTCCGGCGCACTTGCGACGGCCGCCGCGCCGCCGATGCACACGCGCACCGACTCGGGCAAGACGCTCGTGGACGAGCCGTTCTGCGACAGCAAGGCTCCGCCGCCCTGTGCGCCGGCGGAGGCCCCGCGCGTGACGACGATGGCGCGACTGCGGGACGGGGCGCCGGGCGTGCTGAGCGAGGCGGAGGAGGACCTCGCGGACGCGCTGTGTCCGCTGTACGACCAGCTCGTGCTCGCGCCGGCGTGGTGGCTCCTCGAGGTCGTGCGGCTAACGCAGCGCACGCAGGCGGCGGACAACACGTGGCAGAGTGCGCCGGTCGCGAACTGGGGCCGCGGCCGCGACGTGCCGGTGCCCGTGGGCGCGGGCGCGGGAGAGCGTGTGCACGTGCACCAGAGCGTCGCCGTGCGCATGGACGCGCGGCGCGAGGTCGATTGGGAGCATGACAGAGTCGTCGAGCGGACGTACGTCCCGAAGGCGCGGTATCGCGGGAGGCCGTTCAGCGACGAGGCGGTGCGGAAGGAGATTGACTGGGTCCTGTGAAGGCGTTGCGCACATGCATAATTTATACTTTATGTGTCTCTGTATTTCCTGTCGTGCTCTGCTATTGCGCTTGTGTTCGCTGCCAAGTGATAGTTGCTTTCCGCCTCATGCAACCTAATCGTATCTGCTGTCTGTATGTACGCCGCTATAAATTGATACAGTTTTCCATTGATTTAGAGAGCTTCCCCACGCTGTGTCAACGGTCCTTCGCATACGATTCACCGTCCGTATATGTCAGAGAAATCGACTCGGAGGGTATTCTACATATGCGCAATATATACATAGCAAGAGTAACCATATGGACAGGGGAAATGAACTCTATGAACTAATCTATAATCGACCTGAGAATTATTCGGAATCCTCCTGCGCGGCAGCGATGTGGTCCCTGAGGGAGCGAAGCTGACCCAGAGGTCTCGACGTGGATACGTCGTCGCCATCCTCGGTCTTTATAAGCTTCGTGTGTTGGTGCCAGTCGCCGTCATCGTCCTCCTTGCGCTCGTCAGCGACTCCGTCCTCGGCGCGGCGCTTGCGCCCGGCATTGAGGGCCTTCGCCACTCGCACTTGCTGCTTTCGCTGCTCTGAATCCTCAACAAAGGTGAGAGGTTCCTTTTCGAGGATAGCGATGATCTTGCGTAGACGCGTCATCAGCTTCTGGTCGATCTCGGTCCAGCTGATTGGGGTGAGTTCTTCGTAGCCCTTCTGCCTGATATTCTTCTCAACCTTTCTGTATGCGCGTGCCAGGGTCGTCCGCATCTTGCATAGCTCGGCTAGGACCGTTTGTACAGTCGGATGTAGGTCAGATGGTGGGTTTGCGAGGACTCCACCCGTGAGCATAACATAGAGACGAGCCTCGTCGCTATGGAACAAGGTCCAGGCGATGTCTTGCTGCGCCTCCGAAAAGCGTTTGAACGTGTCTGGATTGCATAGACCCTCCTTGTGTAGACTGCGCTCGCTGTTATCGCACTCGGCAGTCAAGATAACGAAGAGCGACAGCCAGAGGACGGACTCCATGTCGTGCAAAGGGTTGTACCGGAACTTGACTTGCTGAGCCGTCTTGGTTTTGGGCGGAGTGCCAGCTGTCTCAGCCCTCAATGGTCTGCACGAGACATCATAACCAGCCTTAGGCCCTGCGTAATGGATGGCATCAGTATCAGAGTCAGAGTCGTCACCGGGACTCGGTCTGAAAATGTAGTCCAGCTTTCGAACCTCTTCAGCGATAAAGAACGACGATTGCTAGCGGTCAATCGAGTCATGCGATTAGACTATCACCAATCAAGATGGCGACTTACCGTATGGAGACCACGATGATCGCTATTCGAGATGTCCCACACCTGCTTCGAATGCTCTAAATCGGCAATGGCGGCATTTTGATCGCATACTAAGACGTTTTCGTAGCATATGTCGCCGTGTACACAATTGGCCGAATGCAACGCATGTAGGCCTGCTAGCCATGATGAGGATTCTGGAGAAAGCACTTGTACGCGGTGATGACTGACCTTCAATCACATTTAGAATCACCTTGAAAGCTTCTTGGATGTTAGATATTGTGTATATGTTTTTACCAGTGCTCCTGTACATAGTTCTGCGGCGAATCTTAGCCATGCGGAGAAAATGTGGCCGGCCCATGTTAGCCAGGGGAGCCTCAATGCGAGAGCGACCCCATACCGAGCAATTAAAAGCATTTCCGCTCGTCGTCGATATCCCTAAGGTTTCAGTTCACCGGATTAGCCACGCCCCGTACATTCAGCGTAGGCGGATTATCCGGTTGGCCGGCGCTTGTAGTGGCTAATCCGCTGCGTCGCCCGTCTGTTTCGCCTGCAATAAATAAATTGGCTCGGCCGGGAATCGAACTCAGGCAGAGCACAGGCAAAATAAGAGCAACCCCTGCGCATACCACTGCGCAACTAATCCATATTTACTAGCTCTATGTAGTAAACATATACCCGTGCTGTGCACCTTCGAGGCGGCTCAGCCGGCACTTCTGGCTTTGGCACGCCCCGCTCCGGCGCCTGCTGGCTCCGCCCCAGCGGCTAGTGCCAGGGGTCCAGTCAACTGCCCATTGGGACACTCGACCGTGGCTGCGCCTAGTGCCAGACCGCCTGATCACCTGCTCAGCATTACACGCCGCTGTTGTCAGCTCTGGTGGGTGTTCTGCTCCTCGGTTATAGTCTGACATTGTATATACTGTTGCACTGCAGGGGCGGCACCCCCTAATATCACCCTATATACATTTGAGCCAGCTGTAGCCTGTGAGCTGCTCTTGCCATACTTGGCGTGCGTGAGGATGAGGCGCTCACCGGATTATCCAGCGTGAGCGCCCGGTGGATGATCCAGAGAGCTGAGGCATTGCGGACACATCATATGTAAAATAGCCGCCCTATGTACAAGGCCCTGTGGCGGAATGGATTATTGCTAGAGCTTTCGCTCTGCAGGTCGGGAGTTCGACTCCTGCTTGAAACTTTAATTTTGCATCTGATATTCCGCTGGGCCATTTGTGTTTAGCGCCCGACTTCTCAGCGGATAATCTGCTTATGTTGAATGTACGGGGTGTGGCTAAACCGGTGAACTGAATCTCCTCCATATCCCAGTTACAAGCTCATAGAGGCACATACTTGGTGTGGTGTCGTTTCGGAATGAGAGGGCAAGAGGACGTGGCGGACGCCGCCGAATCGGGAGTTTCAACTCTTGCGGTTGGACAGCACCTAGAGAGAAAAGCCTCTGGCTGAGCAAAAAGGAGTCGGTGGTAGATGCGTAGACTGTATGAGGGAAAATATCAAGGGAGACAAATCAGTTGGTATCGGCGCAACGTCCGGACCGCACAGTCGTGGCCGCCAGGGCGTGTGCCAAACAAGGGAGGGCGTATCACAGATGCGATCTCAAGCGTCTACCAAACCATCCATTGTCATACAGTCCCCCTCCCGGCGGAAGTTCGATATAAATACGAACACAGTTACATCCTTTGGCCATGCAGGAAGTCCAACATATCTCTATGTGATGGCCTTGTTATCCTCAAGCGGGGGCTACGTATGATGACTACGGACGAGCTCACTTCGAAAGATTGTGAGCCAGCACAGGCGCGGCAGTTCCGTGACTATCAACCAGTCCTCGAAGCGCAGCTCGTCCAGAGTCAAATCGACGAAGTGTTCCCGTATCCGCGCAGACGCGTGCAGGGTGCCGATGCGGCCGAGAGCCCAACGTCAGGAACGCTGGGTGACCAGCGGCCTGTGAGGTGGTCGATGATCGCATCTATGAGCTCCTGCGGGAGTTGTCCAAGGCTACGAGGTTCCCCGGCCTGGTCGTCTCAGAACGGAGACGATGCTGTAATAGGAGCCAGGATCACATAAATATATGGCGCAGATAAATTATACAACTCACGACTTTCAAAGTCGATATGCGTAGAGACCTGTGACACGCCTGGGTGGGTGCCGGTAAACTCTCATGCCGCTCGTCCAGGAGGGCTCCGGATATCACCGAATGTACCTGATCGGGCCGTAATAGGAAGGTGTAATGCATCAAGGCTGTTGAGGGGACACTGTCGTGCGCTTCGATGATGCCTGACAACGATTCTGAAGTTGACAGAGGACTCTCAAAAATACCTGCCATTATGATCTAATAAGATTTGTAGTCCAAAAAAAAAACATACGGTAGCGACACTAAACAATAGTCGTAATGTCCTGCAGCGACCTCGGAAGCGACGCCAGTATGATGGTGCCCAAGGCATGGCGGTTGATAGACACTTGACGCTCGGGCACGGATCGTTTTGGTACGACGATAATCTCTAGCGACGCCAGCGACACGTAGGGTAACAGAACGCGACCAAGGATGGCCCAATCGACTTTCCGAACTGCTCTCACGACTGCCTCGCCGTTGGCCCAGCATTCGTGATACTGGATCTTCACATGGTGCACGGCAGGCGGCAAAGAGCCGAGGAATGCAAGAACAAGTTGCCACCGTTCTTCATTACTATCGCGGATGAGGGCGTCTGTGGTGAGCTTTACGGTGCACATATTAGTGCAGGTCGACAATAAGGGTGGAATAGCTAAGCGAATGCTGCGGTCAGTGAAGCACAGCGTTTAGCGGATACGTAACTCACAAGGAGGTGAATAGGTACCCCATAATCTCCTGTCGTCGAAGCTCACGGTGCGTACGTTGCTACAGTATTGCTTGATGAATTCGTCCCGCGCCTCTTGGTGGACGCCGCGGTGGGCGTCCAGGCCGTCCAGAGTGAGCCCGATGAGGCTGGCACAATCTACGATCTTAGGCAGTACGGCGAACAACTCAGCGTGAGCACGGGGAAGCTCGAGGTGCCGGACGACGTGGTGCGCAGCGCGCAGCGGGTCGCCATCTTGAGAGCGAATGCCAGAGATGTCGAGCGCGTCAACGGAGCTGAAGAGCTGCAGGAGCCACTCCAGAAGGAAGGCAGGCATGGAGACCGCGTCGAGGCGTTCAATACCGCGTCCCATTGGGCGTAGCGGCTGCATGGTCGAATAGGTAAGGGCGAGAAGGTCGCGCCGCGCGAGATCACCACCGGAAACGGACAGCCTCCGGAGCCGCGGAAGGGCCCTGATGAGCCCGAAATGGTCGAACGATGTGAAACGTAGGTCCAGCCGGACTATACTATCAGAGAGGCGCCTGCTGTTCTGCACGGCGAGGATGAAGTCAGCGTCGTGGCCCGGTGGCGGCGCCCAGATTCTCCTGAAGAGGTGGGCCGAGCTCCGAGCTACCCATGTGCGGCACGTCAGCGAGCAGCTTTTGAGGGCTTCGACGTCCATGCACAGTTCGTCTATAATTTCGTCTATGAGTTCCTGTGGTAGGCGGTGGATGGGGCTGACTACGGCCGTCCAGGCCGCACAGGGCTGGTAAGCGTACAAAGGCCACCGCGCGCCCAGAGTAAACACTGCGCCCCAAAACCGCCGTTACCCCGTCATAAAACGCGAAAACAGTTGAATATAATCTTAC
The DNA here is from genome assembly GCA_001910725.1 of Phanerodontia chrysosporium. Taxonomy (NCBI): domain Eukaryota; kingdom Fungi; phylum Basidiomycota; class Agaricomycetes; order Polyporales; family Phanerochaetaceae; genus Phanerodontia; species Phanerodontia chrysosporium. Next base: position 70,994 of record MJGA01000040.1, read on the forward strand.
GTCGAGCATCAGTCCTCCACTCAGGTGGTGTGTGCATGAGATATGATAGATGGCGTCGGTGAACAACAACGTTGAAAGGGGGGGGACCGAACACGGCGAATCCGAACGCCATTAATGGCTTCCGGGAATTGCCGGGTAGAACTGATGTTCCGTTTTAGGCAGGTATCTTAGATACTGCGTACGACTAAGCCATCCCTGGTTGCCGCAGCATTGCCTGGCCCTTGACAACATCTCTGGGCCGCTCTTTGGACTACGCAGGTTAGGCATCAGACGAACCTGATGATGTCCCTCAGTCGCACAGAAAATCCCGCAAGTATGGCCGCCTGGGCGGCCTCGTTATCCTTCAGCGGTCTAAAGGGAACCCACGGCCCGTCCGTGACTGCACCAATCCTCAGGCGTGTAAGATCCGCATAGCGGTCGAGTGCGCGCGATACCGCATCCCAGTCCACTGCTTGTATGCCCTCCACAAGCTCGTTGTCGCCGTCCAGATGTCCGCAGTTGTCCCACAGAAGCGTGAGGTGACATACTCTGGGCGGGAGAGACGCCAAGAATGCGAGATCAAGCTCCCACTGCCGAGGGTATCGCGCGCGGTCGAAGCTGTCTGTGCGCAGGGTCACATGCGTGATGCTTCCGAGAGCCGTGAGGTTTGGGGGGGTCAGCTGAGAGCTCTGTAAGCGCAACGGGGAGAGCAGAAAAAACAACCATAGCACGCACGATGGAAGTAGGATGACATGAGCGTGGCGAAGCGGTAGTTCCAGATGTGTCGCCCGCGCACTTGGACAAACTCGTGTACCACCGTCCCGTGGCCGTCGCCCGTGTAAAACGGGCCAGAGACGTTCGTTTCAAGCGTCTCGAGCGCCGCGGGGTCCACTGCGGACGACAGATACCGCAGCGCGGTGAAGCGCCTCGGGAGCGGCTAGGCTAGACGAACCAACCCAACCCACACCCAGCAGGCTCGGAGGGGGTGAGACGGCGGTCAGTGGGACCAGCGAGGGCGACCCGAGGGTGCGTGCGAGGTGCCGAGAGGTCGCGAGACGGTCCGTGGGCGCTTACGGGCGCGAGAACGCGAACGCAGCGAGACGGTCGCAGGAGAGGTCGCAGGGAACGGGGCTTGTATTTCTTGAGAGGGGAGTGTTCGTAGGTACAGGTTTTATAGTCTAAAGAATCGGGAATATACGGAATAAAAGTGAGAGGAACATAAAGGAAAAACATAAAAACCGAAACCGCCTACGGCGGAGCTCGCGGAACGCGAGCGTGTGGCGTCACAGTGTGCGCGGCGAGCGCGTTCGAGACTGCGGTGACCATATGGCAGGGTGCCGACGTCGTCCGCGAGGGTGCGAGGACCGCATGGCTGAGGCCGAGGTGCGCGGCTCGGCGCCTGCTCGGACATGGCTTCGGCGCGGCTTGCGAGCTCAGCGCGGCGCGAGGCGCATCATCCTCCTCCAAACGCAATAATGCCCGCCCTCGGGCAGCTCGGGGTGCACAGCGTAAGGCGACACGGTGGCGCATGCGAGCGTGAGCGCGAAGGCGAACATAATCGCATGGACGAGGCGTCCAGGGTGGCTTACGCATGGCGCGAATGTGTTCGCGTCGGCGGCGCAGTGGCAGTCGGCCCAGGCTTTGCGACGCGAGTTTGCCTTCGCAAATATCTCGCCGGGATTGCTCGGGTGGCTCGGGCGCGAGCTCGGGTGTCGGCGCGAGATCGGGGACTCGGTCGCGAGTTCGTAAGTCGCTTGCCTCAGGTGTCGGCTCGCCGAGGGTGTCCGAAACGTGCTGTAGGTCGCAGTGGCGCAGCGCCGTAGTTGTGGTCGCAATGTCGTGGGTTGGAGACAGGCTGGAAGACGCAGTCGCAGTGGTCGCAGGGGGATTTTCGCAGGTGGGCGCAGTGTCGAAGAGGAATGTGGAAACGCGAGATGTAGCAGATGTGGCCGAGGTACGCGGTGCAGCGGGGGCGGGAGGCGAGGTGCTGTAGTAGAAACGCATAGCAGAGGGCGATATGAGCACAGAGTGGCGAGCGCAATCGTTGAAATAATACAGCCACCCAGCGTCGATTAGTTGGTGACACTCGGGCGGCGAAAGGTCGTGTGCACGGATGACGTGGGGCGCAGTGCTGGCTAGGAGGCGTTGTACGAGAGGCGATGGGCTCGGTGAGGGCCTCTGAGACTCGTCGAACGTGTGCCGAGCTTCTATAACTGCAGTCGCAGTTGTTACGGGCTCATTCGCGGTGCTGGCGACGGTCCAGGGTGTCCGGGGTCTCGATGGGGTCGATTCCGACTCTGGCTCCTCGAGAGGGCTCGGATGGGTCTCGGGAGGCTCGGTGTGAGCTCGCAGGTGTGCGCAAGACTCGGGGGAGACGTCGAGGAGGTCGCCAAGGGGTACAGAAACCGTTGGGGTCTTGAGCATCGCGTTGAGGACGCGGTCGGCTGCCTGGGCTTCTTTCTCGGCAATGGGGCTCGTGTCTACAACGCGGGGCTTCGCTTTGGGTGCCGGTAACTTTGCTCCGAAGTTGTAGTCCGAAGGAGGCTCGTACGCGAGGGTGGTCGCAGCTGTGACCGAGGCGGGAGGGCGTTGCGCGAGGGCTCGGGCTTGCTTCGCCTTGAGCTCGGCGAGTTCTCGTTCGAGGGCTGCGAGGTGGCGCTGCTCGGCTTCGCTGAGGCTCACTGAGTACGTCGGCATCGTGGTGGACGGAGCGCGAGACGATGGCGCAGTGGGCGAGGGTGTCGACGGCATAACCGAGACGAGGAGAGTTGACGCAGGCGAGGTTGAGGCTGGCGCGAGACGCAAGAGACTTTGCTCGAGCGCAGTTGCAAGGGACCAAAGCGGGGTTGCTACAGCTTCGCGTTTGGATGCCGAGAGCTGCGGCGCATGCTCAGGGGGTGCCGCCGAAGTCGTGTGCAGAATAAAGCGGACTGCCTCGTCGATTTGCGCGAACGAGTAGCCATCCTCGGGGTGCACATCCGGGTACTTCACGTCGAGCCGAAGCGAAACCCGTCGTGCGAGGTCGCTGCCGAAGGCACCGGCGCAGAGGCGAGCTTGCTCGTACTCGGAGAGGTGGTGGTGTCGGATGAGCCAGCGCGACGCTGCGAGGAAATCTTGCGCGAACGCGGCCCAATCACCGATCGTGCGTATGCCGTGGGTTTGCCACTGCTGCACGAGAGCTTCGAGGTCGCAACGCGAATACTTGCGCGAGTTTTCGGCGCCGGGGTAGAGCGCGATGACCGCATGCTGCCACTCGTCGTAGGTGCCGGTGTCGTACTCGTCGAGGGCCTCCCAGTAGTCGGCTTCACGAAGTGGGAGGTAGCGCAGTGCGTGGCGCTTCTTCTCGGCATCGTCGCAGATTTGTGCTCGGACAAAGAGGTCTGCGAGGTCGTCGAAATAGCAGGGAAGCGACCGAGGTTCGCGTGGATCGAACTCGGGAGCGCCTGGTTCACCGCGAAGGGGCATGTAGAACGGGGATGGGGTCGCCATTGTGCAGAACACGACGCTTGATGGCTTTGCAGCTCGGGGCGGTGTGCGCGAGGCGAGTGCGAGTTCGCCGACGCGATCACGAGAGTGTCTACGCGAAGCCGAGGTTAGCACCGAGAGTGTGTGGCGTCGACTCACAAGGGCACGGCGCGGCGCAGGCTTGGACTAGCCGCAGCGCAATCAGCCGGTGCGTGGAGCGAAAGGCGGGTTAACGGAATATGCGAGAGGGTGATGGAAGGTCAAGGGAATGTCGTGGAATGCGAAGGAAGGTCGCCGAAGGTCGCCGATACTCGCAGGAATTCTGGCTGACCGCCTCACTGGGGCAGCCAAATGAAGCGCCTCGGGAGCGGCTAGGCTAGACGAACCAACCCAACCCACACCCAGCAGGCTCGGAGGGGGTGAGACGGCGGTCAGTGGGACCAGCGAGGGCGACCCGAGGGTGCGTGCGAGGTGCCGAGAGGTCGCGAGACGGTCCGTGGGCGCTTACGGGCGCGAGAACGCGAACGCAGCGAGACGGTCGCAGGAGAGGTCGCAGGGAACGGGGCTTGTATTTCTTGAGAGGGGAGTGTTCGTAGGTACAGGTTTTATAGTCTAAAGAATCGGGAATATACGGAATAAAAGTGAGAGGAACATAAAGGAAAAACATAAAAACCGAAACCGCCTACGGCGGAGCTCGCGGAACGCGAGCGTGTGGCGTCACAGTGTGCGCGGCGAGCGCGTTCGAGACTGCGGTGACCATATGGCAGGGTGCCGACGTCGTCCGCGAGGGTGCGAGGACCGCATGGCTGAGGCCGAGGTGCGCGGCTCGGCGCCTGCTCGGACATGGCTTCGGCGCGGCTTGCGAGCTCAGCGCGGCGCGAGGCGCATCAGCGGCAGCGTCGAGGTAGTTGGTCTGGAGGTGTCTGACGATGTGGCGCGCAGGCGCGAGCGGCACCACGGGGTCTGCATGGACGTAGTGGAAACACAGGCGGCCGATGGAGGCGAAAAGGCGGAGGACCCAGTCTGCACAGTACAGCGGAATGCGGTATAGCTTCAGGTACCCGATCGCACGTCCAGTGGGCTCCGGGGGCGGTGGCGACGCGGCTGCTCCGCCGTCGGTGGGCTCACAGTGCGTGATCGTGATCTCGCGCAGGCGCGGGAGGTCCTTCACGATACGCCACTGCTCGAAGCACAGAAGCTCCAGTCCGAGACTGACGATGTGCTCGCGTATGCGTGGCGATGCCCGCACAGCGCTCAGTCGTTCAATGGCCCAACGCGGGATGTGTGCCGGGCGGGCAGCGAATAGGTTTGCCGTGCTGCGCGAGTGCAGGAGAGGACTTGCCAGCGTGCAACTTTTCAGAGTGTCGATGTCGCCCGCGAGTTTGTCGACGATAGTGTCCAGGAGCTCCTGAGGCAGTCGGCATGGGCTACATGGTTTCGTTCGGTGGTTATGCGGAGAATTGAATGACGCTATCGCAGTAGCTCAGATGGAAGATAACATATCAAGAGTTTGTACAGACTGACCGCTCTCAGAGGACGGATGCATGGCGCGGGGTTGGCCCAAGATGAAAGTCGATGAACATCCGTGCATCTGTAGATGCTCACCAATGAAGCCTCCGGCAATCACCGGTGATGCCTGATGGACTGAATATGGAAGGTGACGTGGATCGTCTAGCCTCACTGGGCGGTATCGAGACAGTCAATCACGCCAACTCCATAGCTTGAGGGCGTGTTGTCACTTGAGAAGCCGGATTATTGGAATACGTGCGTGCGCAAGCATGCAAAAGTATATCTAGGGCTGCATCGTGTCAGAAGTGCTTGATGGCATCTAGGGATACAGTAGTATGCGAATGAGTAGCGAGTAGAGCGAGAGTCTATGGATCTGTGAAGCCCCATCAGAACGAATACAAGCCTTAGTTCCAGTAACTGCTCACAAAATCATTGTAATTAAAACAGGGACGAGCCACGCGCAAAACAACCCGAGCGCAACCCCTTCACAGCAAGACGACCGACGTCAGGGCCGCTAGGCGTCCAGAGAGAACCTTCGGCAGGGCCAAACGCATCTCGTCGAAGAGCTTGCGCTCGGGTCCCGCCCACATCGCAGCACCGGCGACGCGCACGTGGAGCGCTCCGAGCTGAGGACACGCCGCGAGACAGCGCTCGAAGGCGTCGAGCCGCGCGTGCACGAGCCGCCGCAGGTCTGCGGGCCCGCTGAGCACGAGCGTGAGCTGGCGCAGCGACGGAGGGAGGCACGGCAGGATGCTCGTGCAGGCCCAGGGGAACTGCTGGGGCTCCGGTCAGCGCTGGCATCCACGGGGAGGTGGCTCCGCGCACCTGTCGGCAGTCGACGAAGCTAATGGAGAGAGTGCGCAGATGGGCACAGCGGGCCAATGCGGAGAGATAATATTCTGCGTACAGTGAGTGAGAGCTGAAAGGGACGCATTGGAGCACTCACTTCTGGACAGCGTCTGCTCCGGATCGATTGTGATATCCTTATCATAGAAGCATAGCGAGAGGGTCTCGATGCCACTACACAGGTCCACAAGGGCGTCATTCACATGTGGAACATCCTTGTCAGCGCAGAAGCCTTTGAAGGCTACCTCCTTGAGCGCAGATGGCAGGAGGTGGGTTCGCAGGACGCGGGTGTAGCCGAGCGCGGAAGCCGCCGCAACATCCGCGAGGACGAGCCGTCCTATGCGGAGGTGTTTCGGTATTGGCCAGGGGCTTTCTGCGCGCGCCCTGTAGAACGGGTACCGGTATTGCGGGTCGAGCACGAGCGTGTCGACGACGTCGAAGTTGGCGAGGAGTTCCGAGAGCGTGAACGCGTCCACCGCGAACAGCACAAGGCGTGCCAGGCGGTGGTGGCCCACCTCTGGCGCGCCGAACCGCTTCATGTCGGGCGCCCCGGGGCTCCCGGAGAGCAGGAGCTGGTCCTGGTAGTCGATGCGGCGCAGGCGTGGCGGGCCGAGGCGCAGGAACGCCGCGACGCCCTCGAGGCCGACCGCAGGCCCCGCGGTCAGCACGAGCTCTGCGACGTTCGCGACGAGGCGCGGACACGCACGCAGCTCCGCGAGGAACCGCGGGGCGTCCTCGGCGCGCACGGCGACGCGCTCGAAGAGGTGCGTCGAGCTGCGCGGGAGCCATGCGCGCGCGACGAGCGTGCAGGCCGCGAGGGTGCGTTTGGCGGCGGCGCGGCGGGCGGGCGCGTCGGCGAGGATGTCGATGATGCGGTCGACGAGCTCCTGGGCGAGACACTGCATCTCTGGCCGACGGCGACGGCGCGAATGACGTGGCGGTTAGCGGCAAGTGATCCCATCAAACGTGCCGACGCAGGCGCCCGCAAAGCCTTCGTGGCGCTCTCGACATGACTCGACAAGACTCGAAGCCCCGTCTAGCCGCCTGAAAAGTCGCGACAAAGTGCGAAAAGACACCCAAGCTGAACTGCATGTGTTCCTCAGATTAACTCACCGTCCTGACGATGAAAAGTCAAGGTTTCAACGAAGACTTCACGCAGATAATTCGCTCATAGTCTGTCTGCGCCCGGCTCGAGCGCAGTTCAGCTCTGAGTATACACCGAATATTGGGAAATATCTCTGATCTGGGTCTCGTGGTCTCAAACCAACCGAGCGGGCGTCCTCCTGTTAACCCCAACCTCCAGCGTGCTAGTATTCTTTGTAGTATATCATTTGGCCGATAATCGTCGTCAGGGTGGCGTGGCGGTGTTTCGACAACTTTTCCAATAAGAATGATTGCTGCAATTGGAAGCCCAGATGTCCCTTTGTCTTAGCGCCAACTTTCTCGAGAGGCCACGAGGATGCAGTCCCTGAGATGGTCTGGCAACACTAGTTGCAGCCGTTGTCGGACCTGGGGTATAAACGCTGCCCTCTCAGTCGTGGTGGTCGGTCTCGTGATGAGTGTCCACGTCACGCTTTGGACCGCGCGATTTTGTTCCAGGTATTGCACGACAGTGGACAGGTTGAACTCGGGGTCGCCGACGATGGACTGGAACGTCGACGGCGTGGTCACGAAGGAGAGCTTGCGGATGGACTCGGTGATGTCTCTCTGTCCGAATATGTACGGAAGGTCGCTGGCGCACTTGTTACTAGGTGTGATGACGAGTGTCAAGTGTTGGAGCCTATGCAGGTGTTTGAGTGCGGAGAACTTGCAGCTGGCTGCGGACCGGAAAAATATGAGTGGCCTGGTTTGTTCATAGCTACTTTAGGACGTACCGAGACGGAAATATCTGCTGTCTACGGTGAGGGACATCAAGCTTCGCCCAAATTTCGGGAGACTCCGCTCCAATACGGCCACCGCCAAGTTTCGAGAATTGTCGTAATTTTCAGAGAAATTGCCATAGAGTGAGAACTGGAGCATCGAGGAAGGGTCCAGATAAGCCTCGAGTACACGCAATGTGTAAGCGTCTATGTAATTCAGCGTGATCTGTTCGATACGCAAAGCCCATAGGTCGAGCTTGAGCTCAGGCGGCTGATTCTGGTAGGATACGGGAGATACGCAAAGATGGCGCAAGCAACAGAAAGCACGCAGTGCATGCACGAGCGCCGCCGCATGGCACCTGTGTAGGTGCAGCGCCCCGCCGAAGCATACACGCCGCAGGCCCACTGGCACCGTCACGTCAAACTCGCCACGGAGCAGCACGCGCTCGAGGCGCGGGACGCTGCGCACGATGCGCGAGAGCACGGGCGGCGCGCATGTTGCTGCGTGGATGACGACGAGCTCGCGGACGTGGTGCTGCAGGCGCGCCGAGCGCGCGAGCGTGTCGAGGAAGTGCGTGCATGCATGCCAGGCGACCGCGCCTCCGATGGGGCCCGCCCACCAGTCCGGCCGGCAGAAATAGTTCACGGAGACTATGCGCAGGAGGTGGAGGGAGCTGCGGGGGAGCCAGGCGCGGCAGACGAGGGTGGCGTGGTGCAGGTCGACGTCGAGTTCGATGTGGTCGATGACCAAGTCTGCGAGCTCTTGAGGGAGCCGTTCGGTCCTGGGTAGGACTATCGCGTTGACGTTCATGTGCTATAAGGTATATGGAAAGTCTGGGGATGGTGGTGCAAGAGGTGTATGTGTAGGAGGTGGCTGGAAGCAAAGTGGCGGTGATTGTCCACGCACTGCACAGACACGGAACCTTGTTCTCTATCAGGCCGGTCCATGCAGGAGAGGCGCTTTATCGATGGAAACATGGGCGTCCCTGAGGCCATTAAAGTCGACGATATTGCTTGGTTTGTTGGCCTGAAAATGGAGATGGTGAAAAAGTAAGTTTAGCCCGAGCACCACGCCCACAAGCTGAGTGTCTCGAGACTTCAAGGTGTGAGATGTTTTCCTAATTTTGAGGGAGAGAGTCGCCGTGTTTTCCTGGATATCACGACGTGGGCGTGTGCCTGGCTTCGTGTCAGGATGCAAAGCTAACTTTGGGCGCCTCTGTGATGCGCATCGCTACCTAAATGGGACTGATGCGCCATCACGCGGGCTTTGAAACCGACCCATCCGTGCAGCGCCGCTCTCGTCCGCCCTCCGCGCGCAACGCTATGCGTCGAGCACTACACGTACGGCCCGAGCTTCCAACATGGAACGCCTCCCGCCGTACCGAGCGTGCCGGATACCATGAGCTGGCAGTGAAAGCCGCCCCGTACGTAAGCTGCCCACCGCGCGCCGCTCTCTTTCCTGCACTTGCTCATAACACCGACGCACGGATGCCAGCCGGCTCTACAAATCGCTAAGTTGATACATCCGAGCCGTAACCCTCCGTGCAATGCAGCTGTTGCCAACCGGAAACCGGGGCCGAACTCGACATCCAGCACCAATCTGGAATCTCAGGGGTCATCCAAAGCACAATCCCGAGCTCAACTTGAATACGGCTGCATAGGCATGTCTGGCTTCCCCATCCCGCATGCCACATTGATGGGAGCGTCTGGTGCTGGTACTGTGCTTGAAGAAGGGCTGAGATGTTGCGGCCCCGGTAGGAACGTTCGGTAGCTTGTCCCGGTTCGCACGGCATCCAGCATCCCACCGTTGCAACCAGCATTCATCTCCGCTCCCTCTGGAGGTCGGTCCGCTGCTCCACAGCCGCGGAACGGAATGCGCGTCCGCAGGCCGTCGCGGCGATGCCGGCCCACCTCTCGCCGCATCACTTCACTATGTCCGCTGGAGTGGCAGTTGACTTCGCGTATTTTTTGCCCAGCAGCTATTGAAGTCACGCCGCATCCTCGCATCCGACATAAAGCAGGCTGGGCATCGCGAAGGTTCCAGTACCAACGCTGCCTATAAGTCACCTGCTCGCGCATCTCGGCTCACCGACCATGCACGCCCGTACCCAAGCTCCCCGGTTCATGCGCGAATACCTTCAACAGTCCTCGCTGGACGATGGACTCTCTCCCCCCGACTTGCCATTGCCCCCCACGGCATGGGGCGCTGTCACCTCCTACGTCCGGCATGGCACAACAGTGACCGAGACTTCGCTCCAGTCGTGTATTGAAGGGCCTTCCGGGCTGGTGACGACTTCCGTCTTCCTAGAGCAACAAGGAGAGACGGTCGTCACAGAGTTTACGTCCGCTCGCGGTATCTCTGTGCATTACCCTCTGTACTATTTTGAAGTTGTCGTACATGCGACAGACATCGAAAATGTCTGGTAAGCTGCAGTCTTCAATTCACGGCGTCTGGGCACTAACATCTTCCTCCAGTGTTAAACTTGGGTGTGTAGCAATATCTGAGCCTGGAATCAGTCGTTGACAAAGGCTCAGAATCACGCGCCAATGTATCGAGGATTCTTCGAAACCGAACGCAAACTGTCAAACTACTCGGTTATCGCGGACCATGAGCACCCATTGCTGTAAGCTGGTCAATCTTCTTCCTCATCTCCCGCTTTGAACTTCTGCTGTGTAGGTCAGGATGGGGATACCATCGGCTGTGGAGTCTGTCCAAAGGAGGGCATGATCTTCTTCACGAGAAACGGAAAGTACACAGGTATGCACACTCTCACGTTTGTACTTACTGCCAAATGACTCACATGTCTACTGGTAGGACGCCAGATAGCAGACCTACGGACGGCGACATCCTTCAGGCCGCTGCTGACGATCACGACGTCCAAAATGTGTGCCCCGACCCGCGTTCATACCCGAGCGAACTTCGGGCAGGAGCCTTTCGCGTTCGACGTCTGCTCTTGGCTACAGCCGCTGCGCATAGCTCGCATGGAGAGGTTTACCCAGGCCGCTGCGCGCCTGCCATCTGAGGTCCTCACCATGATCGCCACCTTCGCCGCGAAGGAGCTGCACGATGCCGAGCAGGCCGGTCTCTCCGGGTCCGAGAAGTCACCGGCACTGTTGCGCGCGCACATGGTCCAGCGCCGCAGGCTTGCGATGGTGTGCCGTTCCTGGAGGAAGATCTGTCTGTCGGCACGCTTCTCCACGCTTGTGCTCCTCCGGGATGCGCACCTCCGTCGGGCCTCTGACATGCTCAAGCACATCGCCGAACGGGGTCCTTCGATCGATACCGTGTACGTAGGCCCCTGCGAGGACCGCCCGACGCAGGCGTCCGCCGGTTCCACGCCAGCAATGGCGGTCGTCCTCTCGTCAAACGCTATCCGGCACTGTCCTGATGTGCGCAAGCTCGTGTGGGACGAGCTGGTCCCTCCGTGCCTTGTCCCTCCGCGCGTGCAGGCCGCGCTCCCCAGCCTGTTCCGCGCGTCCGTCCACAGCCTCACCGAGCTGCGCATCCGCAACCGGACGCTGCGCTCCCTGGACGGACTCTTGCGTGTAGTTTGCGCTGTCAGTTCTCTCCGGTTGATCCACCTGGAAAACCTGCGGTGTGCCCCGCGCACAGCAGCCCCGGCACGGCGGCCGCCACCTCTCAGTGGTCTGCATGAACTCGTCATCGAGGGCTGTATCCTCTCGCTCGAACAAGTCTCTATGCTATTGCGGACCAGCCTTACCGGTTGTGCGGCGCCAATGCAGAGCGGGCTAAAGCTCAAGGATGCAGGGGAGACGAGGATGCCGATCAACCCTGGGGACGCGGAAGCGGCTGTCGGCATCGCCGAGACGCTCCTCGGGTCGTACTACAGGTCCGACGTCGAGCACTTCTGCGGGGCCATCGCGCTGCGCGCGAAGCTCGGCGACGCCGCAGGCGCAGGGAGCAGTGAGTCGCCCGCGTCATCCCGCGCCGAGCCCCCGCTGACGGCTGGCGTCTGCTCTCCTTCCAGCCTGTTGGGACATGTCGCTGCTCGACCGCGTCCCGACGAGCTGGCCGGCACCCGCGGCACGGCGCGCGGTCCTGCGCCTCTCCGTTGCGTTCGCCTGCGCAGACGGCGCACCGGCCACAGCGCGCCGCGTCGCGCTCGACGTCTACAACTGCTACAAGCCGCGGCCCGTGACGCACTGGCCGGCGTTCGAGCGCGTGCTGCACACCGTCGACGGCCTCGTCGCGCGTCTGCCGTGCTGTGATGCCGTCGTGCTCCGCGTGCGCGACTACCCGACGTGGGACGAGCCGTGGCTCCCCGCGCTCGCAAATGCGGCTGAGGAGCTGCGAGATCGTGTGGGGAGCTGTATGCCGCACGCAAGGGATATGGTTTGCGTGGAGTATGCGGGCGTGGCGGAAGGCAAATGAGGCAGAGCCCCGTTCGCATGCTTGAATCGTTATTTGCTATATTATATCACCGAATATTGATGCCGTCCATGAGCAACCAGCTATCACATATGACAGGAGCTCAGCACGCAGCAAACTTGAAAGTATTACACAATATATACTCGCAGAGGCTGGGAGCTAATTAAAACAAAGACAGAGGGAAACAGACAGTCTTGCCCCACTAGGTGGCGTCCCGAGAGCCTTCCTGTACAGCCATGTGACTAACCAGAGAGGGGAGCTTCTTCTGAGGCCTTGATGAGGATACGTCGCTCTCCTTCTGGGTCTTGATACGCTTCGCATGTCGGCGGGACGGGTCTTCGTCGGAAGTGATGCCATCCTGGCCCTGAGCCTGGCCGTCCTCATCGTCCGCGTCAATCTCGTCTTCAGCCGCGCGTTTCGTGGCTGCGGGAGGCTTCGGGGCTCTTGGTCTGATATTGCGCCTGGAAACGTCCTTCACGAAGGGAAGGGGGTTATCTTCGAGTATCTTGAGTATGTTTTGAACATGTGTATCCAGCTGCTTGTCGGCTTCTGCCCAGTCCATGTCGATCTCTCCATGCCCTTTGGACTTGATGCCCTTCTCCGCTTCGACGTAGAGGCTAACCAGGCTCTTGCGCATCTCGTCCAATTCCAGGAGAACCTTCCGCACCGTGGGGTGGAGACCAGCCGTCTTGTCGGAGAGAAAGCCATCCTGCGTGATGAAGATATGCCGAGAGAGTAGGTCGTTGAACAGTAAACTGGCCAATTCTTGCTGTGCCTTCAGGAAGCCCTCGAATACTTTGGAGTCGTATATGAGTTTTCCGTTCCCGTTGCGCTGATTGTTCTCATAGTCTGAGATCAAAAGGACGAACATAGACAGCCAGAGGAGTGACTCCATGTCGTGGAGGGGATTGTGCCGGAAGGAGATTTTCCGGTTCGACTCTGTCGTGGGGTTCAAGGTAGTTGTAGGAGCAACGTTGGCATTTGCAGACGTCGTAGGCTTTCCAGTGTCGACCTCGTCTATCGAGGCATGCTTCAATTTTCGAGACAAGAACCAATCCGCGGTAGGGGCAGCCGCCTGTTTCTCGCGGACTTCCTTTGGTTTGAACAGATATTGTCCCACACGAACCTCTTCCGCCATGAAATAGGGAGTCCCCTACGAGCCAGCGTGAGCTCGCGACAGGCTTACAGAAGACGAAACGACTCACTGTCCGAACGCCATGGTGCGTACTATTGTCGGACAACTCTTTCGCATACTCGAGATCACTGATCTTGGCAGACTTGTGTACGAGGACGTTGCCATAGCTAATATCACGATGTACCCAGTTCACAAGGTGCAGGATGTAAAGCCCTATCGAGCGATGAGCATAATATCGAGGTACGTCTGCACTGAAGACTCACCGCGAAACACTTCCGATATCATCTCGAAGACCGCGGCAAGCGTATGCAGGGTCAGAAGCTCCTTTCCCGCGTTCTTGAAAACCGTACGTTGATGAACTTTCGGAGAGTATTCCGGTGCTGCCGCCTGGGTCATGGCGGTGGAGCGAACGGAGCGGGCTTCTGGCATACGACGGCGGGGAAGCTTCGCTTCTTGTGGGTGAACGGCGTCGAAATTAGGCATCCCAACCGTAACATCAAGGGTACTGATAATCGCTAGTTTCCGGCCATCTCGGCCGGTCTTGAAGTCGTCGGTTCGGTCGGCCCGTGACTCGATCCAGACATCGCCAAACGCGCGGGGCTGCATAAACAGTTCGTCGAAGGCTTCTTTGAGGAAGTCTTCGCAACACATGTCGACCCGATGCTTGATGTCCTGGAAGAGTTTGCCCTCTCGTTCTCGATCGACATCTGCCCAGCCTTCTTTGAGAGCCAGCAGGTCTGTTCCTTCTATGCCGCGCTCGTCTACTTCCACTACCGACCAAACTCTTGTGCCACGGCCTCTGAAAGCATCGGCCCCGTGATTCCAAAGGAGGTCCTTCGTACGAAATGTTCGCTCGACTACCTGACCGCTAGAGATATCTCGAACGAGTATTTCGTATCGCGGGAGCGCCATAAGTCTGCTTCTGCGCAGGAGCTTGATAGTCGGATCCCAGCCGAGTTGGACTTCGTTCGCAAACGTCATGGATAGTACAAATTCGACGACCATGTCGTGGTTCTATAGGCGGGGTTACACCTGTTCAGCCATAGAAGAGTATGCGGTAACGTACTGCAATGAAATCAAATGGGGTCGAGGCGAGTACCTCTGACCGACTGCAGTACCACCACCGCATCATCCGGTTCTCGATAGTGTAACCGAAGACAAAACGTCGTCGTACATCCTCCCGCATGATGTGGTAGAGCGACCATAGGATTTTTCTCCGGTTCTAGAAGCGTTGTCAGAGCTGCAGCAGGAGCTATAGTGGGTAAGGCCTTACATCTAATTTGTCATCATCGTCCTCACGCTTCTTGAACTCTCCTGGTGCCACTACGTCCACCCAGTTTACTCTCGCCTTCTGAGCCTTAATCGCTTTCGAGGTACACCGGACGGCATAACTATCGGGCCGAGAGAGCAAACTGTTCCGTATTTCGGATTTCGGTATTGACGCAGGGTTGCACCGGAACTCGCAGAGTCGGTCGGAGGAGGACAGGCCAGAGATAGAAGCGCAGGCATCTTGGATATCCTTCGCGAGCTCCTCAAAATTCTTGAAAACCGCGTCCTCATGCATGGGCTCTGTCCGAGGTTTCCCATCCGGTCCCAGAGTGAGTGGGTCGGACGGCTTGACCATGTCGCGGGGATCGACAGAAAAAAGAGACCAATGATCGTCTGTTATGGTCTGACGTTTGCGCAGTTCCTGTAGGACAAGGTCAAGGTCGATGCCAGAATGCAAGTCCGGGAGGAGATAGTTGCGGAAGTCGTCCGTAGGTACGACGCCAACGGTCTCGTTGAGGTCGAGGCAGATGGCATCGCGAGCCTGCTCAACCCAAGCATTCCCAGAAACAGACTGCGATTCTTTGGAGCGCAAGGGGGTGGAATGAATGGAATGAATACGGATAGTAGGACGGCAGGATTGAGCCATACCGAGTGGTGGGGCGCAATGATGGATACCCGTTGGTCTTTATATGACGGTTCTGGGAGCGCTTTCTAGACTGAGTGCTGCATAGCTCAGGTGGCCTCCAGGAAGGTGTTATTGTGTGAGGACAAAGGAATGTGGCGAGTGGTGGTTCGCGGATAACCTCGCATTCCCAAATTGGAGGTTGGCCTCCGTGTGGGCGCTAGCGCCCGAATCGTCCCGTCAATGTAGGTGTTCAAATTTTGGAAGGACACATGGAGAGAGCGGTTGACATCAGGGAGGGAAGGAGGAGAGGACTGGCATTTGCCTGACGACAGGTTAGGTGATCCACGGGACGTCGCGGCGAGTGACCCGGCGTGGCGAACAACAACTAGCGTTCTGTTCTCCATATGCACACAGAAACCCTATGACGGGCTAGAAAGTGCTTGACTGCTCTTTCCCCTGCGCAATAAGTGAAGCAAAAGAAAGCACTGAGGTCCGAAGACCACGCACGAATTTCCGGACAAGCGCACCTCCGGCGGCACGAGAATTGCGCATCGGGTTCACCAGAACGCACTCGGATGGCCAGGGCCGCTGCATTTCTCTCGCATGTGAGCGGTATAGAGCGGTCTAGGTCTGTCGGAGGGAGGTCTTCTCTTAATCTCCGTGACAGACTTTTTCAGAGCCGCGCTCTCAATTTGGTCTTTAGGTCAAAATTGTGCTGCCACCAGACGTCCCAAAGCCTGGTGTTAGAATACACATAAGTAAGCCGTGGAGATCTCTGAGAGCTTACCAGCACATTGTCGACACGCAGCGATTCGAGCGAGGGTGTGGTCGTCGGCGTCTAACGTCGGAGCGAGGGTGTTGCATCCAGCGAGAGCGCATCAATGATGGCGCAACACCGGCACCGGGGAGCGTCCTCCCCGCCAAGCCCCGCCTGCTTTCACCGAGCCTCGTCCCCGACCGTTCTCAACAGCATCTCTCACCCTCGCCGTGACTATTATGCGTACACTTACGGCACGAATCAACAGTTCGATTCAGTTTAGTATCTCAGATCGGCCTCAGGTAGTCACGACCACACAGATCCACACCAGATCTTTGAACTGTCGCCTGAATGTGCCGAAACATACAAACCTGGGTAAGGCATTCATGTAGAAAACCAGTCAAGACTACGGCGAGGGGCCATGCCAACTTCTGCGATCGTAGCGTGATCCTCAGCGGCACCGATAAATCCAGCCCTGTAAGGATGTGTGCATTCGCCAGCCCGTGATTGCAGCCACAACATGCCCGCCATGGTACGCACTCCGTTCATGATGTCTCGTGCGACTTCTGTACCTGCTCACCGTGCGTTCTCTCTATGTTCTTACTCTGCTGATATCTGGTCAACGGAGATAGCCCCTGAACGTTGAGCTGACAGGCACGTCTTCGTTGCGTCGAGCTTGGCCAGACACCTCACGGTCTTGCAGATGTCGAGGTATTGGAGATGAAGGCTGCGCTGGATAAGCTGCTCGAGTCCGAGAAAGGGTCTGGATCACGCAAAGTGCGCCATAGGTTTCATGTCACTCGATCTGCAGGCTAACGGGGCTTTACAGGCCGAGTTCGGCGAAGAGATGCAAGCGTTCCTGCGCCTCTTCGCGAGTTATATCAAGCAAAAGCGAGCACGCGAGGCCTTGTAGGTCAGCTACGTTTCAACTAGCAACCCTGACTGACTGGCGTTGCAGGGTCTGGGATCGTGTACAGCCTGTTGCCGAAGACCAGATCGTTTCGTACGACAGCCTACCAGCCACCGGGAACCCGAAGAACCTGCGGAAACTGGCGGTATTGAAAGTGAATGGTGGTCTGGGAACGTCGATGGGTGCGTCTCGTTCTGCGCCCCTCTGTTGCTTACTGAATGGTGTGCCGCAGGCATGCCTGGCGCAAAGAGTGCGCTGGAGGTCAAGAGCGGCATGACCTTCCTCGACCTGACCGTGCGGCAGATCGCGTCGCTGAACGCCGCGGAGCACGCCGACGTGCCGCTGCTGCTGATGACGTCCTTCCACAAGCACGATGACACTGCGCGCGTCGTGCGCGACGACTACGATTGCTGGTACCCGCCCGGCCATGGCGACCTGTACTATGCACTAGCCCACTCCGGCGTGCTCGATAGGCTACTTGGGCAGGACAAGTTTTCCGCTTGACTGATATAGTGTAGTAGCTGAAGATGTAAAGAAAGTACATGTGATTTATCCATAGTTGGCGCAATACATACATGTCGATAATACAGCATCATGACCATACAAGCCCAGTTACACCTTTGGTCCATCTGACTCTGGGTCATCCTTCAAGCTGGCTTCCTCGACCCTAGTGGCCAGAGCCTCCAATCGCTGCTGTGACCTAGTTGCAGAAGACCCAGCGTCCCCGGCCCTGCTGAGCCTGGGTATCTTCGATCTGCGAGCCATGGGGCTGCCGTCGTTGTCGTCTTGATCGTCGTCATCGGCTGCATCGAGGGTCTGCGAACGGCCGCCTGGTTGATCTTCGTCCTGATCTTCTGCGGGCCGGTCAATCTCTTTCGGCATGTGCCTTCGCGCCGAAGGATCTTTGACGAGGACCAGGTTCCGGCTCCGTAATAGGTCGAGGATCTTGTCCATTTCCGCGCAGATCTGTTGACTGACTTCGATGCAGTTGGTCTCCAGCACGTTGTCGACTCCAGGGCGGACCGATTTTTCCGCTTCGATGTAGGCAGCAGTCAGGATGGAGAAGACGTTGTCGAGGATTTGGACGATACTCGCGACGGTCGGATGCAAACCCTCGGTAAAGCCTGCCAGATAACCAGGCGCCGTCAGCACGAAACTCCGGAAGGATGCCTTACAAAAAACGCTCCACGCGAGTCGGTGCTGTGCTTTCATGAAGGCCGCAAACTCCTCCTTGCTCCACTTCGTAGATCCGTCGTAACGAAAATCGATCTCGAAGTCGGAGATGACCACCAAGTACAAGGCTAGCCATGCAATAGATTCCATGTCATGGAGGGGATTGTGTCGGAACCAGATTCGGGAGTTGTCGTCCGTGCGGCGTTCGGAAGGCCCAGGTAGGGTAGATACCCCACTAGCCGCTTGATGAGTCTTCTGCTTTGACTCGCGCTTCCTCTTCAGCATGAACTCGGACCTCGAAAGCTTCTGACTAGTGCCAGACTGCTGCTTCGCATTGAATATATATCTGTCTTCATCGACTTCAAGGGCCATGAAGTACGGTGTACCCTGTTCACAACAAACATGGTTTTCGTTAGGAGCTCTGTAATCAATATAATTGGAAACGGCGGTGCTCACCGTACGGACTCCCTTGTGGGTAGTATTCTTGGCTACTTCCTTGGAGTACTCGAGGTCAGTTATCTTGGTTGATGTCATACGCTCATCCGTGGACGAAGGTGTGATGTTCATGCGGAGAACGTTGCCGTAGCTGATATCCCGATGCACCCAACCATGTTGGTGCATGAGCTGCATGCCTGCGACAGCATCAGGAATGAAGAAGAGCAGATATAACGCAGGACGTGCTTACCGTTGAGTAGATCGAGCAGAGAGTCAAAAACATCTTTGAGCAATTCGACATGCAATAGAGGCTGACCAACGTCTTTGAACACAGTTCGGTGGTGGATCTTGATTGGGTATCGCAGCTTCTTCGATTCATTTCTGTTCTTCGGGTCGACGTTCCTCTGCCCATGCCTAAAACGCCCGACCACGCGCTTCTTATCCCCGTTCAAGACAGCGACGCGTATAACATCGAGGTCATCCGGCAGAGGGGGTGCTTCTGACCTGCAGGCTTTGAAAGAGTCAGCCCGGTCTGGCCTTCCGTCGAGGAGGACATCGCCATATGCCTCGGTCTCCATGAATACCTCCTTGAAGAGTTTGATGTCTTCCTCTTCGTTTGATTGCAGAACCTTCTCCTTGATCTGGTCGCCTAGAGATCCTTCAGCATCGCGGTCGGCATCGCGCCATGCTTCCTTCAAGACGCGTAGACAACTATTCGGAACTCCGTCGACAACTTCCGTGACTGCCCAGACCCGCGTACCACGCCCTCGGAGAGGCTCTGCGCCGAAGTTCCAAATGAGGTATTTCGTGCGGAATGTGCGTGCGACGACATCCCCATTAGATGTATCGTGAACGATGAACTCGTACTGCGTCTCTTCGTCCGCTGAGGCAGGAGGAAGTGCCTTAATCGTTGGGTCCCAGCCTAGTTGATGAGACTCGGCGAACATGACGCGCAGGAGAAAGTCGCAAACAATCTCGTGTTCCTAGGCAGTGTTATTAGCTTTTGGGTCAGACGCAGCGGATGCGCATTAAACGTACCTCGACCCAGTCAAATCCTTCTGAGGCGAAGACCTCGGACCGGCTGCAATACCACAGGCGCATCGTCCGGTTCTCCATCGTGAAGCCGAAAACGAAGCGTCGTTGAATGTCATCGCGCATGATATGGTGCATCGACCAGAGGACCTTTATATTGTTCTGGTAGGCGGTTTAGCAGAGGGACATCAATAGCGAACAGGTAGTGGGTACTTACGTCGTTGGTATCCGCACCCGGAGCGGCCTTCTTGAATTCTCCAGGGACAGCCACGTCGATCCACTCCGCTCGAGCTGTCCCATTATTCGCGGCGTCTGCGGTGCTGCGTATGCCATACGCGTCTGGCCTCGATAACGACGAGCGTCCCCTAGATTTCGGCGCACAAGACGGGTTGCACCGAAAGACGAACGAGGGAACGTCAACTCCGGAGGGCCTCCCATCCTGCACACTCCGAAGAGCTTCAAGGACCTGACCCGCGAGCACTTCCAAGCGTTCGAAGACTTTGTTCTCGTGCATTGCCGTCATTCCGTTGGCCACTTTCATGTCGCATGGGTCCTTGGGCCACAGCGTCCAGCGACCGTGAGAGATGTATTGCCGTTCGTGCATGGCGTCCATCACCTCGCGCAGAGGAATGGTGTCTTTCAGGTCGGGGAGTAGGTTGTCGCGGAAGTAATCGAGGGGAATCTCCGTCACAACCTCTTGGAGGTCGGTAACCATCACATCGCGCTCTTCTTGCAGAGTGGCATCTGCAGGTAGACTCTGTGGGCCCTTGTTCTTAGCCGGTGTTTGAAAGGACGAGTGAGCATTGGGTCGAGCACAGTCGAGAGAGTGGTAATCCATACTTGTTGCGGGGGAAGATGCCAGCTACTGTGCCCAGCTTTATATGAGGGCTCGGAGGCCGTTTGCCACAAATACCCGTTCATATTGTGGGCCACGAAGCTAAAGCGAGCGTTTTGGATGGTCGTGGTTGTAATGAAGCCGCAGTGTCCGAATGAGGAAATGTTCGACGCTGGCCGCATAGGGCGCTTGCCAGTGGCAATAAGCCACTCGGTTCTCTGACCGAGCACACGGGTCGAAACCTCGTTTACACGGTTTTGGCTCTTTGATTAGAAAGATAATGGACATTAATGTGCGAGGGGGCACCTCAAGGCATCAAGGCCTCATCACAAACGGCCACTTTCTGCGACGCCACGAAGCCGGCGCTACCGTTAGGTGCTCGTGCTTTATGTCGTGGTCCGCTGGAAGAGCAGTACGCACACCCTTACGGTCATTCATGGACTTTTGTCCCACTGTCTGTGGCTAAGGCGCTTAGTGCTTCATTTAGGGTAGTTAAACCTCAAAGCCCTGAACTAGATCTTCCACTTCGAGATATATTGGAGAGAACCAACCCTTGCGCACCGAACGACCTCACTCCGAGCGGGCCGAACATTCAGAGATATGGGGAGCGGAAATGAAGGTGAGGTCATCTCTTAACTTCGTCCGCATAGGGTGACAGTTTCAACCACCTCCCTTCCCTCTCCAAGGTTTCAATACCTCGTGTTCATCCTGTCGATGCCGCAATCCTGAGACGCATCTTCATGGATAATCATCCGCGTCAGTCGGAGCCGGAGTTCATTAGCTGCGGACGCTTTGGCTCGGTTCAACAGTAGGCAATCTGAAGTCATCGATAGTATCTGACCTCGTGTATTCTCCCGGTATGTCTGGTTATGGCCGTTCTACTCACAGTTACGTAGCTCATTTAGGAAATGTGGCCTCGTAACGCACGCACTCAGCGTTGACCGACTTCGGAGCAGATTCGCTTCGTCTCTATCCTTCATTTCATCAGCTGCAGCGACGTGCAAGTCCCGAACAAGTCTAGCAGCTGTCTGGTGAAGAGGCGTTTCGATACCGCCCACTCCTGCGCGGTCGTGACAATGGAGATACCTCTCTGCTAGGCGGACCTGTGTCTCGTCGATGACCTCGTCGCTGCGTTGGTCTGGATAACCGTCGGGTTGTATTTCTTCTCGGCCATTCGGAAGGTATATCGGGGTTACCGTCAGACTAGACACCTGCACGTTTCGGCGTGGCGGCTCCAGGATGCGTAGTATATAAGAGCGCAACGGCTTCGGCCGTCTCCAGACCAACCCGCCCTCACCACCAACCCGCCCTCACCGCCAACCCGCCCTCACCGCCAACCCGCCCTCACCGCCAACCCGCCCTCACCGCCATACCCTATCTAGATAATATCTCCACCGCCCCCTTGCCCTTCGACCTGCCCTTCACCGCCATGAGCGTCCGGGAGAACCTCCAGACCATCCAGAACCAAGACTATCACCATCCGCGGTGCGCCGTGATGCGAAGGGGCGAGCAGAACTTTTGGAAGTTCTCCTCCGGCGGCATCGAAGGCGTCTCGTTGCTCGACGCGTATGAGAGGCGGCTTACCGGGCTCGACGACGCCAACGACGAGCTGTTCCCCGCCGATTTTGTCAAGGTTTCGATCATCGTTGCGGTATGTCTATCTCTCGCCACTTTTCTCCGTTCCTGATCGTGTTGCAGATTCGCGGCTACGCGAAGTATCGTCGCGTCAAGAACGTGCAGCGCACTCGCGGTGGCACTTCATTGCCTACGGTTCGGAGCCGGGTCGTTGAATGCATTGCTGAGGCTGTTTTACTCTTTCTCAGACAGGTGCGAGCGAGCTCGCTGCCTGTCTCGAACCATCGTCATGGACTAATGACGCATTCTAGCCCTCGACTACTGCAAGCCATAACGGCAGCGTCGTGTTCGGCCCTGGCGGTGTCCAACTCGAGGACTTTTATCTTCTCGAGCTCTATCGCTACGGCAAGACGCTGGTTCCAGTTCTGGGCTACGTGCCCGCCGACGTCGCACCTGCTATCCAGGTACGTTCATGACACTGCCATATAGTTCAACGTTCACGAACCAATACCGCCTCGACACAGAGCCTACAGTGGATGGATGAATTCTTGCTTTGATGGCATTCTTGCCCGGCACCGGATGTCTGTATAGTTACGCCGAAGCAGCGCTGTTGTCGTGCTTTCACCCTTAAGCTCCAGCTGTATTATTAGTTTATTTGATATATAATATTATCTGCCTGGTGCACCCTTCCTAAGCACGCCAGTCAGACGTACGACTCCTGATGCTATCATCCATACGCTGCAGTGTTCTTGCTTCCTGCCAGCAGCCTTGATGAAAGTGTGTATTGTCAGCTTAAAGCAGGCAGTCCACGCACGATGCACGCGGAAAAGGCTGTCCGACTGCGCAAATACGCGCGCGACAGGAACCGCGTATCGCCGTCCATCCCATGCATAGGCTTCCACACAAGACCACGTTTCAGTTTATTGCGGAGATAGTACACGGTTGCAGCAGACAAGTCACGCCAAGGAGCAAATTACAGCGAAGTTCCGAAAGCAAATGTCCCAAAGCAAGGCCATACCCGAACATCCTCCTACACCTTGAGCGCGCGTATGCTCTTGCCCATCGCGATCGCGACCCACTCGCCAGGGGCGACATGCCCCGCCACGGCCCCGATCCTGGGGCTCCACGCCACATTCACGACCTCCGCCGGGCCCGTGTAGGCCATCACAGGGTCCTGCACGATCCGCTTCTTCGTCTCGGGCCGCGGACTTGCGCTGAGGCCCGCGGTGCTCCCTGGCCCGTGCGTGTGTCCGCTCCGCGGCGCAGGACTCGCTGACGTCTGTCCCGCGAGGTCCCACAGCAGGAGCTGGCAGTCATCGCCGGCCGTCGCGAGCAGCGGCGGCTCGGTCCCGCTTCCTGCGGACCACGAGAGCGCGTTCACTGCGGCCTGGTGTGCGTGCAGCTCCATCACGGGCGACCCCGGGCTCCGCATGTCGAGAATCTGGATGTCGCGGCCGTCCTGGTGGAATGTTGCCATGTAGTTCGAGTCCGACGGGTTGAACGCGATGCGCAGCAGCGGAGACGTGTGCGGGCGGGCGGACGTCCCTGGAGAGCCTGGGGCTGAGTTGCCGTTCGACGAGGAGGGTGGCGGCACGTTCTTGGGCGGTGGGGTCTCGTATAGGATGGTACTGTGCTCGAGCGAGCGCAAGTCGAAAGCTCGTAGTGAGCCATCAGCACCGACAGAGACGAAGATATCTGTTGACTGAGGTAGCCACGCAACATCGTAGACTTCACGGTCGTGGGCGATGAGCTGGGTTATCGCGGTAGATGTATCGATGTTCCAAACAGTGCAAGTCGTGTCTATTGAGGCTGTGACGATGAGGTTCGGGGACTTCTCGTTCCACGAAAAGTTGGTTAATGGCGCGCCGGTAGAGTGATTCTGAACTTTCGATTGCTATACCGACATTGTCAGTTCATGCGACCTGGTGCTCGATATGCGGGAGGAAGAGCAAGATCCCGCATGGTGCAGAGGGGAAGAGGAGACGTACCCCAGACAACGCGGCCCGTAATGTCAATCTGTGCCCACCCGACTGCGGCGAGCTCTGCGCTTTCCCGACATAGCCCCCACCCCCGCTGCCCCCAGACGCCTGATCGCTTGCATACTCCCAGACCCTCAATGCGTCGCCCGTAGTTGCTAGAAGTTCTGTTTGCGAAGGTTTCTGACTCCAGGAAAAGGAGTTGGCCGAAGCGGGCTGCCATTGAAGGCTCGTGGCGGGATAGCCATGGTGCGCTTCGACGAGGGTCACGAAGTCGGGGTAGTACGAATCGCCAAAGTCGGCAGCATAGTCGTCTTCAACCAGCACACGTTCGTCTTGCAGACCAACGATTGCTATACGATTTCGGTAGTCTTCCGTGAGGGAGCCGAGGCCGAGACGGAAGGATGAGCGCGGTCGATGTTGATGCCCCGGGGGAGGAGATTTGCACCAATCAAGGGCATATACAGGCCCTGACAGAACGGTAAGATCAGATGTAACGATGCAAGATGTTATACATACACGGGGCTTCGTACTGAAGAACGGTTGACTGTGTCATATCCAGTGTTGGCTACCACTGTTCCCTCGACGACCTGATCGCTTGACGCTCTGGTTTGCTCGTAACGCAAGATGGCAGCGGTGGACAATGTGATCCGCAGCAAAACGCAAGTACGAAGTTGTTGGGACTGCGTGTTTGGTGTGAGGAGGATGGCGTAGAGGTATATGAAGTCCTATCTCGCTTGGAACGGTGCTGTAACCTAGCGCGAAGTTACTGAAGCGAGATCTAAAGGGGATATCAAGGGGATAAGCTGCTGATTATTATCGGGCGCCTAATATATCAATCCGAAGTTGTAACCCATGAGTAGGTTACAACAGCAGTAAGTCACTTGTCTGCTCGTCGGCAAGTCATCTTGCACCTCGACCCTCGATCCTACCCTTTACGCACGATCCTGCTGTCCCTAAGGAAGTGATAGAAGATATCCTAGCTCACCTGACTTCTGCCTTGAGCAGATCGGAACGCGTAGCCTCCCGATATCGATTTGCTTGTACGTTGGTCTGTCGGACCGGGCACATCGAAACACACGCTCTAATTACTCGACTTTACACGACGAACGAATTCCTGGTACTACGTCGCCGCTGCTCGAGCATGTACGCATCACGAGCGACACGTACTCATTATCAAATGGCGGCTTGCATCTAGTCAGATTCATGAATACCCCGACGCAACAGATGCCAATAGACTAGTAGTACACAAATACATTTGGCGGCGACTGCGCCTACATTCTACAGCTATGTTACAACAATGTAAAATGCCTTCTACACGAGATCAGTATAGCTTATGATATACAGACGATCTTCGCGAGCCCTGCCTTCATCCGCCCCCGCACAGCATCCTGCAGCTCCGCGGCTGCCTGGCGCGACCCAGGGCGCCGCTCGTCCGCCAGTACAAGCTCTACACTCTCGAGGGCGTCGCAGTGCTCGAGGTTTCGCTCGAGGGCCTTGACGCCGCAGTCTGCGGACGCTGCTGGCGCAAAGTCGTCCAGACTGGCGTGCAAACGGATGCGACGCACGCCCGGCGGTGCGCCGCGGAGCATCGCCAGCGTACTATCCCAGAGCATCGTTGACTCGTGGGAGTCGCAATGGCTAGGAGCGCGCCGCGGCGCGACGAGCTCGAGCGTGTGCAGCTGCGCGAGGTTTCGCAGCGCCGAGGGCCCGCTGCGCGCTTCGGTCCGGCTTGTATTTGCGTACAGCGCCGCCGTGGAGAGTCCGGGGCCGGCGGGGCCCCAGGCGTCGAGCGGCATGTCGATTCGGAGGTACTCGATGTTGGTCCCGGCGGCGCGCAGCAGGGCATCGACGGGACGCGGGTCCACGCGGAAGCGTTCCCCGAACTTGAGCGTGAGCCGCTTCAGCGAGGTGGCGTCCAGCGCGGCGGACAGCATGCCGAGCTCGGCGGGGCCGCCGTCGAGAATGAGGGTCCCGACGGCGAGGTGGGCGCCGTGCCGCGCGTGCGGCGCCCGCGCAGGGACATGCAGCTGCTCGAGCTCGAGTGTGTCGATGCGCGTGAAGCAGCCGAGCAGCGCGGGCAGGACGTCTACGTATACGCGAGAGAGACGCAGATGTGCGAGCTTTCTTCGATCACTCCCCTCATGTCCTGCGCCTGCGCTGATAGACAGCGACCTGCCGACGAGCGCGAGGCTGCGCAGCGCGGGCAGCGCGAGGATGGCGTCAAGGTCCGCAAGTGCGATGGGCGTGCTCTTCGCGCCACGCTCTTCTGCGAGGACGAGCGTGGTGAGGTGCCGAGCGAGGCGGGGGACCGTTGTGTGTGCCCAGCGAGGGCGGAAAGGTCTTTGGCGAGAAGGCAGAGGCCGGCGAAGAGGTGCGTCGACGCGCGGGGCGCCCATGCGCGGCACGTGAGCGTCAGGCGTCCCGCCGCGCGCTTGTCGTGTATCGCCGCCGCCGCGGCGAGGTCGATGATGTAGTCGAGCAGCTCCTGCGGGAGCGCGGCGATGGTGCAGGGCATTCGTGTGCTCGTCGGTGACGGTGACGTGCAGAAAGGGGCGTGGGCAGCTGTGTCGCAGCGCGCGTGCCAAGGGAAACCTTATATAGGCACCAGGCACGGGACGGTGATCACCTGCCCCGGGGAAGTGCGTCGAGCCAAAGCCGGATCGGAACGCGTTGAGGCACAAGCTTGGGCTTGTCTTCTGAGAGAATCGCGCTGGTTAATCATAGGCAAGGACCGGAGTGTGGGGCTAGGCCATGATTAAGAGAAGTAACTTACCGGAAACGCATACTGTTTCCACACTCTTACGGTGATTTATGAGCCCGAGCGGTACCAAGCTGTGAGGCTGAGGAAACGAGAAGTTGCTGATAAGCGCGAGAGGGGAAGCGTTGGAGAAGTCGCAGTCCACAAAGCCTAAAAGATTATAGTTTTGACATGCACCAGAGAGTGCATGTTCCGCGAGGCCGAAGACGGGTCTGTCAGCTGTTGCATGCATTACAGAACACACGCGACGGTTCTACAGTGCATAGATCAGCATGAGCTCGTATTTTGGCGGTGCAGTCCGTCTGCTCTGCGAGGCCTTCGAACCTAATCACTACGCCTTCCATCTCTGGATGCATCACGTATTTTCGGTGATAGCCGAGTGTCCTTGTATCGCCTGCAACTTGCTGTTCCAACCCACCAGGGCTCCCACACCCCCTCGAACGCACTGGTCTAACCTATACTCTGTGGTGGCGCTTACTTCTTTGTTTCCGCAGGGACTTTTGGAGAAAAAAATCGACGAACTCGGAGACGACATTGCATCCTTAGAATACTGCTCGTTGACCTCTCGCTGCCTGCTCAGCCGTAACACGAGGCCTCTATGGCTCACTAGAGGAGAGGCCTACTGTTGAACTCACGACGCCCAAAGGCTCTCCAGTGGTTCGAGCTAATATGCACCCACGTCGTCAGTCTCAGCCTGCAACTCGTGCACTGCGACTAGTGTCGAATCGTTCTGTGCATGTTTCGGCTGCGCTACGTCACAATTTTGGCTGTTAACTTGCACGAACTGGGCAATATCTGCGAGCCGCCGCATCCGCAACGGTCGATTGCCTCCCTCTAATCTGCGCGCTTCCCGATGTCATCCTTCACCTGTGGTCACACTCTCGAGTCGTATGCTACCCTTGCGTCACTGAAGATCTGCGTGACTGTGTCGTGCCTCATGCGGGGAAGAAGATTGTTGCATTGCTCGCAAGACAAAGGGCTTACCAGGCCGTCGTGCTGAAGGACCTTCCCTACGAATTCACGCTGTTGTCAAGTTTGCCCGAGCATACAAGAGCCTCCGTATCGTGCGATTGGTAATGACACGCCGCGATGCTGGTACGTCATCTCCGTCGTCCTAACCAGATTATTTCATTCAAAAACTGTTGATTCTATAGACATGATCCTCTTCCAAATGCACGCCCCATCAGGTGTCCTCGGAGATCCCCGTTAGTAGGCTACTTAAGCCTCCCCACCTCGCTTGCCCGCCTTTTTCGTTTCCCTTCCACGGCTTACCATGATGGCCGATTTCGAGCTACGTGAGTGTTGGACGGATACATTCTATGCTGCGTGCTGACTATCGGTTCTAAGGCGCGCACGCTACTCCACTGCCCAGCGTACAGGCTGATACTCGCACGACGAGTCTGTGCGGCATGGACGCGCTCCCCCAGGAGCTTCTCGACCAGATCATCGACGAGCTAGGCTCCGACGCCGACACCCTCAAGTGCTGCTCGCTGACAAGCAGCCGCCTCCTTGCGCAGAGCACGGCGAGGCTCTTCGCGCCGTGCCACATCTACCTCTCGAAATGGGAGCCCGAGCGCCTACACACGCTGCAGACATCAGCGCGCATACGTGGCAGCCTCACGAGACTCACGCTGTATGCCCTGTCGTTCGAGCACTGGAGCGTGGTCAAGGACCTGCCGCGGCTGCGCGAGCTCACGATATCGAACTACGACCCGCCCGCCGAGGACGACGTCGCCGCATGGCTGCAGAAGCCCAGATCCGCAGAGCGCCCCATCGACTCCCTTGAGGTCTTCGGCGTCCCGCTGCACGCCGCCGCCTGGATTCTGCGTCTCTTTGTGTCCGTGAAACAGCTCCGGCTGCGCTACATAGAGGCGGACCGCGCGGTGCCGATCGCGTCTGCGCCCCATGCCGTCACGCATCTCGACATCAAGCATGTCGACACTTCCACATGGCGCTACCTCGCGCGCACCGTGAGCCACGCCGCACTCGAGGGGCTGACCGTCGATGTCTCGGGGCCGTTTATTGCCGGGGACGGGCACGAGTCGGTGTTGGACGACTTTGTGCGCGCGGTCGGCGCCCGCCTGCGGAGCTACCACCATGCCAACCTCGCCTCCAGGCGTCCTGCACGTGAGTCCTCCTGCAGGCTTCTTCCTGTGTGACGTGGCACTCACGAAGTACCCACAGCGCACCCTCCCGTGCTGTCTGCTTGTGCGCAGCTCTCGTCCGTCGTGCTACACACGGACGCGTTCTGGCGGGGGCACAGCCCGGACGCGTGGTCGCGCCTCCTCGCATTCCTCGCCTCGCTGCCGCCGAGCGTTCTCCGCCTCGTGCTCGTGCTCGACAGCGGCCACATCGACGACAACGAGACACTTGTGGCGGAGCTCGCGCAGGTCGACTGGCCGAGATCTGCCGTGCGCTCGAGCCGTGCTCTCATCTCGAGATATTGGAAGTCTCCGCGATATCAAGGGTCGTTGGCCCACGTTCATGCCGTTGCAAGATCATTCCATTGCAAAGAATACCATTCTAGGTGGACTCTCCGAACGATTGAAGCAAATCATCAGGTTTGTTTGAGGGACGTCCGAGACCTTGAGGTAGTAATGCATGAATACTGAAGTTTCGAAGCAAAACCATGTCCATCTTTCATTGTTATATGCGCATTGAGACGGAATCCGGAGTGAACACGGGAGAGGGCAGCAAACAGGCAGTACAGGCAAAATCAATATGCTTTCCGTGGTGAACAAGCCGCCAATAGACCCACAAGATATCGAAGTCGAGCCCTTCAACTCTCAAGGCAGGGCCATTGTGATAGCACTGTATCGTGGGGGGAATCGAGTTTGAATCTCTGCACGCAACTCGGCCAGGAGCTCCTCAGCCTCCTCGTGCGATCCAGCCTGTTCGCAGACCCCGCGGAGTTCCACGCTTTGAAGGTTGTTGTATTTCTCCGCGTTCACGTTCAGATGTGCCGCCAGCAGCTCGACTGCCTCCTCACACTGGTCGTCCGTGATTGTAAGGCGTAGGCGCACGAGGCCTGCAGGCAGGTGCTTGAGCACCTCGCGGAGCAGGCAAATCGCCCACTGTTCAACACCAAAGGATTAGCGATAGACGTAAACGTCCGCGTTCAGATGAACCTACGAATACGTCCACGAGATCGAGCGTGATAGAAGCAAGCTTGGGGCATGCTGCAAGTTCGGAGAAGTCGATCAGGCTCTGACTGTCTGGAGCGTGCGTCAGTCCACGATACCAATGGATACACGCAAAAAGGTGCTCACTCCAGTTGCGTATGGACGTGGTGTATCCCGGTGTGTTCTCGTCTTGCGTCGGGAGGAGATTGATGTGCTCGAGCGCCAGACCGGCGTGTTTCAGGAAAGCGCACAGCTGGTTGGTATCCTTGCGCTCGAACCCGTTCACGAAGAGAGCGGTCGGGCGAGTCAGGGCTTCCAGAACGTTCAGCACTGCCACCTGACAGCTGTCGTCCAAGATGAGGCGCGCGACCGGTAGGGGTGCCCTGCCGAACACCTTCGCGGGATCGTCGCCCTGTTCGGCACTTCCCATCGGCTCGTCGCCACGATCCACAAGTGACCGCAGCTCAAGCGTGTCGACGTGGGTGAAGGGACGCAGCAACTCCGGCAGGGAGTAGAGGTCCGCACATTGGATTCGCAGCTTTGCGAGGTGGAAGCGCGGCGCGGAGGAGGTACTAGGCGTGAAATCGGTCCGCGGGAGGAGGTTGCTCCAGAGTGTGAGTGTCGCCAGACGTGGCAGCGCGGAGAACATCGTGTCCCAGTATGCAGCAATATCGACGGCGCCGAGTACTGTGAGCTCTTCCGTGCACGCGCGGAACCGCTCTGAGTTTTGCGCGGAACGCAAGAAGTCCGGGAACTGCAGCGCGAGCGTGCTTGTGCGCTTCAGCAGGTGCCGCGATGCGCGGGCAGCCCATGCTCTGCATACCAGCGTACAGCTCGCGAGGTCGGCCTGTCCCGACACGAGATCGATGACATGGTCGACGAGCTCCTGGGGCAGCCTCTGGGTCAAGAGTGCCATGACTGGACAAAGACCCTGGATATTTGCATGAATCAGTGTCATACGCAGATACGCCAAGCCCTGTCGCCTACCCGATAGCGAGTGCGGCCGAGGAAGGTGGCCGTCCGCTGCAAAGCGTCCTGGGAATGCGACCCGTGCGTGGGAGGGGTTAAAGAGTCCGGGCCCTTTCCGGCGCTCATCTCAAACAGTCAAACCCCAGACACCTCGGATCGTGTCACACCGGACCCTGGCCCGTGTGATCCATCTGCACACGCCCTAATCATAAATGGACCACAAAGATGATCCCGCCGTGCCCCTTAAACCCATGTAGATCCTCGACATTGGTGGCGCTGCCCTCGGAACCATCGTCTTGAAGTTGTCGGAACTATACTAGTAGAAGTGCACTACCATCTGGTTTTCGATCATGCGAGATTGGCCTTGCAAATCCACCCGGCGTAGACACGATATCATAAATCTCTAGTCATGATTTCTCTCATGAGAATAATTTCAATATTCCAGTGCTGTTAATACGCCTTTTACGTGCTATATCCGATAGACGTCTCCAAGGAGCAAAACCTTTTACGATACATGTTAACCCGTTAGTAAATCGTAATTTCTCTAGTTTATAGTCTTTCTGTGCAGCGCAGAATGCTAATTCTCGCGGTATGCCGGCCTGTATAGAGAGGAGACCACGGGAGTGAACTACAATACCTTCCTAATTAAGGGTCTCGGCCAGTCCCGAATTCAGCTCTGCCTGCGGCGCGCGCTTATGTCCTGTCTGTCCCGGTTTGAAAGGCCTGACCATAACATAACGTTGCTCTACGTCAAGTATACATCTAACATTACGCTCCATACCTTAGCACACTCACTTGTGACATGGTTGCGCTGCTCTCCTGATCATGGACGCCGAACCTGCTGCATCACCGTTCGCATTACTGTATGCATGGAGTTGAACCGTCATCCACAGGATCTCGTCGAAAAGACTATTGATGTCCTCGGCTAAGATCCTCAGGCGACCGCTCCGCGGTGCTCATTATTTTCGGTAAGTTAGAACTATCCTCGTCGTCGACCACCCCGTACGGACCATCATCCGTTTTCGGGCTTCCCCGAGGGTCTCAGTGATATCTCCGTTCCCCTCTGCCTTTCATCTTCCTAACTGTAACCGGTACCAGCTGCTACTTCAGATTCTCTCCATAGAACTGTGCGCGTGAGTGACTCCTGTGTTAGCCAGCTGCCACACCAGCTCACGCACTGGGGAACTTTAGCCCTCCAGAGCGATGTCCAGCCGATCGAACGTAGCCGCCACAGCTGGTACATGCACCATCGACCGAATTCCTCAGGAAATCGTGGACATCATCCTCGACGAACTTGGGCCAGAGGTGGAGACTCTGAAGAGTTGCTCGTTGACCTGCCGCAGCTGGCTTGCGCGCAGCACGGAGAACCTCTTCAAGCACTCCAGGGTCCGCATTTATTCAACTGAAGACGAGGCAGACCTCATACACGCGCTGCGGTCGCCCGGACGAGTCCAGCAGAACGTGGTCAAGCTTTCGTTGTTTCGCCTGTCCTTTGAACAGTGGCGGCTCGTCGCTGGGCTGCCTCGCCTTCGCGATTTCACAGTCTACTGCTGCGCTGGCTGCGGGTCCGAGCACGAGGGCTCCGTCGTCCCTCCGCCTGTGAGCACCGCACGCTCCATCGGTCTGTTGAACATCGATTGTGTACCAATGCCCATGCTCGTCTGGCTCCTGCGCCTCTTCTCTGCCGTCGATACGCTCCAGCTGCGCTGTATCGACCCCACGGGCTTACCACCTTCGGCTCCTGCACGCGACTCACCGTGGCAAACCTCGACATGCGCATCCTCCCCGCCCAGACCTTCGCTTATCTGACGGCTGCTCTCAACGCTGACGCGCTTGAGAGCCTGACCATCGACGCCGCGAGCCCGTACCAGGCGGAGGACGGCCACGAAGCGCTCGTCAGTGACTTCGTCCGAGTGAATGGGCGGCACATCCAGCGTTACCATCACATCAACCATATGTCGGGATACAACGCGCGTACGTCCTCCCCGCTCGTCCCCCGTTCCGTCGCTGGTGCAGCTGCGGTGGCGTTCCAGCGTACCCGCCCGACCTGTCCTCTTGCCCGGAGCCTCACGTCCGTCGCACTCACGACTGATGCGCTGTACCCCTTTTACAACACCGACGGGTTGTGGCGCGCGCTGGCGTTCTTCGACGCCCTGCCTCCCGGCGTACAGCGCATCACAGTCGAGTACAGCACGTACTGGCGCAGCGACGAAGAGTACGCGGAGAGGGTACTGCAGTGCAACTGGGCGGCCGTCGGCGACGTTCTGGTGAAGCGCCCACAGCTCGCTTCGGTGAGGATTTCTGTGGTGAGTAGAGACCAGAAGACGAATGGCTTGGTCAACCATCCGTCTGTACGAGCTGCCGTTCTAGAGAGTCTCCCGCAGAGGCTTAGGGATATCACGGTGTTGGTATGACTGCGGTGGTAATTCGCCCGCGTGATGCTTCATGCTGTACCGAACTGCTTCAATACGGACGCCTGAATATATCTCTTGCTGGTGACAAATGAGGGCTAGCGCAAGGGAGCGATCGCATCAATAGAGTTATCACGATCTACTCGCAAGCTAACTTGGATTGAATACCCATCTTCCTACTACATGCACATATTCCTACCCATACAGGCCATATGAGGACCTTGTGGCACAGTCGAACCGGATACTGCTAGACAAAGACCACCTCGTCCTTGATCCACACTGGAAACTTGGCGAGCACCACATCCCGAACCTGCGTCTGTCCGGCAAGCAGTACCGGCGAGCGGCCGAAGCCAAGCACTGCGAGCTCGAGCTTCTCCAGCCCCCGGCAGTGCGCCATCGCGCGCGCAAGCACCGACCAGTCGAGGCCATGCACGAAGTCGCGCAGGGCGCTGTCGCCAGTCCCGAGCCCTCGACAGCCCGTCTCGAACCGGACGTGCCTCGTCTGCGGGGGCAGCGAGGCGAGCACCGTGGCGCTCTCGAGCCAGAGGCGCGTGCTGAACTGCGCGACCTGCGGCGTAGTGAGCGTCACAGACTCGAGGTTCGCGCAGGTTGCCAGGGCATGGACGTCTACACGAGAGAACTAGGTCAGCGCTGCTCTGGCAAGGCGCGTGCGGACGCACTGTGCGGAGGATCGGTCCAGCCGCCAGGTGGCAGCGCGAGCTCGAGATGCTTGATGTGACGTCCAGCGAGGCGCAGCAGCGCATGCAGACGCTCCGGCGCGACCTCGTGGTAGTACACGCCATCGAGGTCGAGAGCAATGCTTTCGAGGGTGCACGGCTCCACGAGATGCCCGATGTCGCCCAGCGCCTCGTCCGTCTCCGATTTGACGAGCAGGTGCCGGACACAGCTCGGCGCGCTGGAGAAGCCGCGGGGTCGAGTACTCTCGGCAAAACACACCTCGAGAACGTCGACCGCGGTGAAGAGGGCGAGGAAGCACGAGATGAGGTCGACGGGCAACCAAACGGCGCGCAGCTGCTTGAGCGCGCGTCCGTTGCACGCCAGGGCTGGGCGCGCGATGTCATCGCTCGCACCGAACAGCCCTTGGATGCCGTACAGAGCGAGCGACTCGAGCCGCGGAAGGTGCTGAAGAAGCGTAGCGACAAGCTTGATATTATGTGGCAGGACGTCGACCTCAAGACGTCGGATATGCCATGGCACGCGCGTAGAGCCCGACGAGACTAGGGCGTGGAAATCGAGGAGGGATGCCGACAGCGGGAAGCAGGAGATGCGGAACGATGCGAAGAGGTAGAAAGAGCTGCGTGGGTGCCATGCTTTGCAGACGAGTGAGCAGCAGCGGAGCGATGGGATGTCATACTTGAGTTCGTCGATGACATGTTCGAACAGCTCCGGGGAAGATGATGGATGAAACACGGCGTTTCACGAGCGACACACTCTCGATTGGGTGTCATGCAGCTGGTGACAAACCGCACGATGAGTGTTGGAGGAGCAGATGCATGTCCGAAAATACGCACTTGTCTTCCATATTTCTCCACTGCGGTGGCGTGGACAGTAAGTACTGTGAGCGAGAGAAGCCTAGAGTCCAAGAGCGAGTCAGTGCTCAGAGATGCGACTTATCTCTTGAGCGACGTGGACCTCATGACCATCCCGCCCCGCAACATTGACCGCCGGGATCATGCATGCTGTAAACGTGGAGACCCCCGGAGGCGGCAGTTAGCCTGCCATGCCACGGTAAACGAGCTTCCATGAATGTCCCAGGCACTAGTCCGACGGAGCCGATCTTCAAAATGAATGCTTCGCTTCCCGAGTGGTAAGGCATCGCCAGAGGATGTGGTACAGACCGCCGTAGTGGACCAAGACGACTGCCTTGTAGTAGACTTGTCAAGCTCATAGACCGTCCTCTGAGACCTGTGCGACGTTGGCGTGCGTAGAGCCAGGTCATCCAAACAGCGAGGAGCAGATAACAGCAAGGGGTCGCAACGAGAGGCCGTGAGAGACACGTAATAACAGCGTCCTGTTTCGACAGAACGCGAGAAGTCGTGAAGCCTCGTGCCAGATAGGAGGAATCTGCGACCAGATGATGCGAGGAATAGCCAGAAAAGACTAGGAATAAACAACCCAAGACCTCCGTACGTCAATGTCGTGGTCAACCTGGTTGTCGTGCTGGATAGGAAGGCTTCAGCGTGGAGGTGTAGTGCGACGGGGCGAAAGACGGCGATAGAAAGGTGTCCGGAGTCCTTTTGAGGACCCCTAAACACCCCTAGCGCTTTCCTCGTGAGCGGCTCAACTGCTAGCGACTCCTTCGAATTAGATTGCCTTGAGTCGCGGTATTTGTTGCAGTGAACACTTTGTCAATCAATAATTTCTCGTGAGTAGTGCGTGTTAAAGTACCTTGATGTTACCAAGATTAAGCATTATGATTATTCATCAGAACCTCGGATGGCTCTGGTCGCAGAGCTGTACGATCTTGTCATCGACACGATCGGCCTACAACTCCTCGGAGGGACAGAGGATCCCTTACAAGTCTTGGACAGCCTAGCTGCATGCAGCCTCGTTTGTCGAGCCTGGCTTCCACGCGCCTCCGCATGGCTCCTCCAACGCGTGCTGGTGACCCGCTGGGGCGATCCCACAAAGAGGAGACTGGTGCAATTCCTCGCCATTGCGAATGAGTCTGCGCGGGTGCGGCGGCATGTAACGCTCCTCACAGTTTCGGACTACTGCAGCATCAGCGACGTCGAACGTCTCCTCGCTTTATTCCCGTACCTTGAGGAGCTCTTTCTCGACATCGGCACTCCTTTACCCGACCTCGTCGAGCCCTTGGGGCGTCCCCTACTCCAAAGTACATTCGTTCTTCGCGGGACGTTGCGGATTGGTGCTTGCTCGCCGGCTACCATCGCAAGAGTTCTCTCCCTTTTCTCAGAGATACAACACCTCCATATTCAGCACCCTGAAAGCGCCGGACAGGAGCCTGAGGACGATGATATGCATCTTCCCCAAATGCAATGTCTCCATGTTGGCCATCTTGTCCTGAAGGACATGGAATACCAGACCTGGTATGTTCTCCGACGATACCTAATCCCCCAATCGCTACACAGTGCCAACTTTATTGGCGAACGAGGCCGATATTTCCGTGTCAGCCACATCTTTGACTTCTTTGGTCTGTTCATCTATCTTTCTTGCAAGAACATTCGTGCGTTGTCTTTTAATCTCGACCTTTTATATGATATTGGTGGGTTCTGAAGCACTCTTCGCAGACCACTTCTCAGACGTTAGGTTATAGAGAACTCCTCCGTTATTCTCGAAGAACAGAAGACGGCAATGACTTATGATGTCTTCTCGACCTTGGCCAATCTAGAGGACCTCACGGTGGGACTCCCGGGCAAGCACCCTGCGGTACGTCAAACCGCTCTCTGCGCGTCCGTCCGATTCGGAGCGTTCATGCAAGGACCCTCTTGTAGCAGGCTCGGGGCACTCTCGACTTCCTAGCGCTGGCAAAGGTTGTCAGCGCCGTAAGACTTACGCTGCGGACCCTCTCAATTCACTTTGACCCAATCGTGCTGCCAGAGGCATGCGGCGTGTCGGGCGAACTTGCACCGCTTGCAGCCGCAATTGCCGACGCACCTGCGCTGCAGCAGGTTTCTGTCGTGCTCGTGCCCGGCATGATCTCTTCCCGGTACCACTATTATATGCAGCGCCATCACCCGTCGGTCAATGCGGACTGCTGCGCCCTGGACGCGCTGACGGACAACTTGTACTGGGTTGGTCCCGGGGAGGACGATGGAATTCGGCATTTGGAGACAATACACGGGTACAAGGGAGGGCTGCGGCCAAGATGGAGAGGCTCAGGGCAGTGCTGCTTGGCGGAACGAGAGAATGCTCGGTTACTCTGTGAATGTAGATGGAGCAATTTTGTGGTAGCATAGAAATCATTAGTAACGGCGTTAGAGTGACATAAGACCGATTTACTTACCGGTCTTTCATCCAACGATAATCAACTTGCCGCAGTAAGTCAAACAATGAAGAACACTGACTTGCACCGGGAACGTGCTCGGCTACCATGATATATCCTCTATGCTACGCTCGAATGCTTTGCTATTCGCCATTGTTTCGACTCCCTGCCTATGCGCAATCGGCCGTAAATCGGCAAGAAAAGTCTTTTCTACAAGTACCCTACGGACGGGGATGTCCACTACCCTGTAGCATGCCCTAGGGTAATCAATCTTGGCGAACGACTGCACTGCACGCTGCAGAAATACTATCATTAATCGGTCTTTTAACGTTTTCACTGCAGAAATGGTGCAGCTCCCGTGCCTTCACATTCGAGCACTAAAATACCTGGCCCTATACACTGGCATATGGTGCACCTTTGACTAAATCCACGTAATATTTGGCCAGAAAATGAACGAGAGGTGCCCTCTTTTAATGCACCTGCTCTGCGGGGACCAGTCTTTGAAAAGGGTCACACATCAGTCACAGCGAGATTTGAGCAGCCCGATGCCGCGAAACGGCCAGCGCCTCCGCCAGGTTTGGAAGGCTTCGTCACGCCATGCATCAACCAGCTGTTCACGACTCTTTTCGTTTTAATCCACACCATCCACACGCGTCGCCTGTATAATACCGTAACAGAAGTCTTCTAGGTACGTCTAAACAGCCATACAGAAATCCTGAATTATTTTGGCCAAGTGGAAAGTGCTGGGCACCGGTGTTTTCACGCGGAACACATTTAAAAAGACCCGATTAATGATAGTACCGTCATACTTCCCGCCATTCTGTACACCTTGTCGTCGGACCACTTACGGCATCGACCCCCCGTATCAGTATCAGCTCGCATTCGACGTCACTTCGTATATAAACCTGCAAAGGCACGCACGGTCACTACTGCCGTCAGCTCCAGCCCTGGCGGCGTCTCTGGGTCTGCTGTGGCCAGGTCTCGGAAGGGGAGAACTGTTCCACCTGACCATCGGGTCCTTTGCGATTGCGTCCCGAGATGCGGGTGGAGGCACTAGCGACGGAGGCGTGGAAGGATGACTGCTGCTTGCGGTGAGTCTCCGCAGTTCTACCATGCTCGATGGCGTTGGGCGCGGGGGACCGTATGGGTCACACCGCCTCCGACCGTCATACGGACGTGCCCAGTGATAATGACGCGGCGTTAGGCCACTGTCTGATTATTATCTTACAGGCCGGTATTAAAGGCCCGCCGCCAGATGGTGCGGATGCTGGAAGGATTGTCGCGCTCGGCCCTCAACTCCGCTCCCTATCGCAGAAGAGAAGGACGACCCGGTCGACGATAGGTCGGTGCCCCACGCAAACTACGCGCCGCACGTTGACTGAGCTCTAGTATTTAGTCCAGCCGCGCATCCCTTGAAGGCAACCTATACGACCCCGCATGTCCTCGAATATCGCTACCTCCTGCGCGTCCTGTCTCCCTCCCGAACTCCTCGACCTCATCATCGACGAGCTTCAGCATGACAAGTCGTCGCTGACATCCTGCTCGCTCGTCTGCAAGGCATGGCTCCCCCGCAGCTCCGAACATCTCTTCGGATCGTCGCGCATCTCCTGCCTACCATCATGGTCATTCCTCCTGGACTTCCGCACCCTGCTGTCGTCCTCCGTACGCGTGTCTACGCATATCCGGCACCTCAAAGTGAACGTCATGCCCGAGAGCGCCGAGGCAGTCGCGAGGCTCGCCGAGCACCTGCCGTCGCTCGACTCGCTCTCGCTCACGGGCATCGGGCTCTTCCGCGACACCAGCTACTTCCCTCGTCCGGCGCTCCGGAGCACCGGACGCGCCCTACAGCAGCTGCGCGCGGCGTGGCTCCCTGCGGACCTCATCGCCAGCTTCCTCGCGCTCTTCGCGACCGTCGACACGCTCGACGTCCGCTTCGGCGAGCGCGCCGAGCGCGACTTCCGCCACCAGGCACACGATGTGCGGCACCTCGTCCTCAAGGCCGACTCAGAGCTTGCGCTGCTCGACGTAGCCAGCCTGGTCGACCCCCAGACGCTGCAGAGCATGGTGCTTGACCTCGGTGGGACATATTACCACCAGGTCGCGGCAGAGCGCGTCCACCAGCTACTGCAGTTAGCGGGCAGGCACCTCAAACACTTCGAATATGCGCAGCCCATCGGTGGCTGGGCTGTTCCCCCTGATGGTGCGTCTTGTCCCCCCTTCGCTCGCCTTGTACCGATTCGCTCTCTGCAGGACTCCCAGCGCTAGCTGCTTGCTCACTGCTGGAATCGATCACGATAACCACTCCGAAGGTCGCGCCGTTCAGCATGCGTCTCTGGCTCGAGACACTCGTTTTCCTCAAGTCGCTGCCGCCCCAGACGCAGCGCGTCCGCCTCGTCACCAGCTGCCGCGGCCTTGCTAGTGGCGAGACAGCCTTTCGCGACTTCTTACGTGACCTCGATTGGCAGGCTGTAGCGCAGGCCCTTGTGCACTGTCGCCTCCTTGACCGGCTTGAGATTGCTGCCCTCGACTGCTTCCATCATTCTATCTCGTTTGGAGATCAGGCGCAAGCTCGAGAGGCGGTGCTCATGAATATGCCGGCGTGGCTCAGGAGCGTTACGTCGTTCGTGTAGGATCGGATTACACTGTTCAATGTGCACCGATCAGGATCGTCTGCGTTGTCGAGACGAGAAGACAGATGTATCGGTCCATGTGGGGCATACGGAGAGGTACTGTATTGTTTGCTAATGGTACTATAGTTTATGGCGTGTGGGGAAGTGCAGGATTGTGCTCAGCTGCGGTGATAACACAGTACGGATGTGTTGTTGCATCTCATGCGACACCGGCGTAGATGAGTCCGCTGCAGTATACTCGATATCAAACCTCTCCAGCTGTGCGTGGTCCTCGAGATCCACTACAAGCCTCCTCCAATCTTCATCGCCCCATGTACCGTCGCTACGCACTATCAATCGTAGCTCTCGCAGGCTGGACGGGCTGGCGCGGATGAGATGGTGGGCCATAGACCATGTATCCCTACGTGGCAGCGTCAGCGTGAACGCCACAAGCCTTGTGCATGAATCGAGAGCATGGACTGAGTTACGGTGGTCTGCATCAGCGCGGCGGACAGTCCACATACGTGTAACGCTTACCGGGCAGAGTCGGGGCGAGCGATCGCGGCGGCAGCTGGAGCGACAGGCGACGCAGATTCCAGCCGTACGTCTGCAGGAACCGCTCGAGGTCGTACGCGTTCAGGCTCGGTGCGTCGACGGCGATGTCGGCGCTGGTCAGAGACGACGGCTGGAAGAGCTGGCACATGCTCGCGAGCCACTGCGGCCGCGTGCGCACACGGAGGGCACGCACGCGCCCCGCGTTCCGCGGCGCGTTGACGCTGCCCTCGACGTACGGGCCTTCGAGCACGACCTCGCCAACCGTGTCGAGCATTTCCAGTACGCACTCGATGAGGTCGAGGTGTATGAAGTCGAAGCGGAGCGTCGCGAGCTGCCGCTTCCGGATTGCCAGCGGCAACGCAGGGCGGGGCGCAAAGGACTGGAACAACCCGGAGAAGCGGAGGGACTCGAGGCGAGGAAGGAGCATCGTAACGGTGTGGACGTGCACCGGCATGATGTACGTCGACATGTCTCCGATAATGACAAAGTCGACGATTGCGTGCGATAGACGGTTTGAGGAGCGGAGGCACCTAATGCAGTCCGAAAAGCGACTCGTCGTAACAGAGATGCGGTGGAACAGATACTTCGTGCACCGCTGCACCATGGATTTGCATACCACAGAGCAGCTGTGGAGAGACCAGCGGTCATCTTGCAAGAAGTCGACGATGACATCGACAAGCTCCTGCGGAAGTGACATGGTCGCCTGGGAGTTGTATACGGACGAATGGTATGGTTGACGTAGTATGATCATCCTGCAGGCTGACAGAAATGAGCTTTAGCTGGGTTGCACTAGGGTTAATTCAATCGTGGCACCTTTGAGCTTAGGATCGCTCGAAGCGTGAGGTCCTATCCAGCCTCTTCAGTTTGTGAGAGGAATCCACTGAGGTGGGTGCAAGACCCGTTTCAAACCGTTGCAACGTGCCCTGAATAGGAGCGGATAGTTGGCAGGCCTGAGAAAAAAAGGGTCTGGGCTGAGAACATGGCATATTGAGCACAACGGCGGTAAGATGCCTCTTTCTCCATAATCCACGGAAGTCACTAGCTCATAGAACGGACGTTATCAGTAGTGACTCGGAGGATCCAACGTACACGATATTAAATTGATAATAGCATGACGCACAAAAGTATGTCAAAAATGAGTCGGCCCAGGTTCGAACTGAGGACCTTCTGTGTGTTAGACAGATGCGATAACCAACTACGCCACCGACCCGTTATATACTTTGGGCTTCTCCTCACCACATCGATTCTACCACGGTTGCCAACGCTGCGACCTTGGAAGTGCAGTCAGGCCGCATTGATCATTAGTCTCCTGAAACAGATGTTATATCTTTGATATAACGTCTGTTACGAATTGAACGCCGTTGGCAGGAGCCCTAAACTCCGAGGTAGAACTGCCACCAAGGTGTCCTGTGCCGAACGTGCCGGCGTGCCGAGTCCGGCAGTATTGGGCGCTCGTCGGTATGCCGAAGTGCGCACAGTAAAGTCGTGTAGAGTAGCATAGCAAGCAAAAGTCAATAAATTAACATTGCACACCATTCTCACAATGACAGACACAAGAGGAACCCGTAAGAAGGCCAAGAATGAGTCCGAGAGGTTACGGGGGGATACAATAAGGGATTGTTGATGAGCGGGCGCGAGGCTGACGCGCGACATGCGCGGCGGGCATACGCATGTCAGACCCCTGACACCGTGGACCTGGTGGACTCTTTGCTGCAGTCGCTGGTTGCCCCGCACCTCCTGCCTCGGTAGACCCGTTCCACCGCACCATTCCTACGTGAGCTTGCTGTGTCAGACAGTGAGCAAATGCTCTCGGTGATGTATGCCATCTCCTGTCATATTCCCTGCGATATATGAGGGTAGCATATGAATACAGGGTCAAGGATGCCATGCCCGTTGTCCACGTCGCTCCCTCCTGCCTAGACCTGTGCACTTGTGTCTATTAAGTTCGTAGCTACTTCACAAGTAAGTCTACGAAATCTTGACATCATTTCCAACCGAAGCTGCAGTGCCTGGTAACTGGACCCTCGACTTGGATCTGCGTGGCCATGATGCAACCATGTCTTCATTTGGGGTTAAGACTGAGTGTCCATCCGCTCTGGTATCAAAAACGTTGCTAGGTGTAGAAAAGTCTCGAGAATAAGTCAGGATCGGAGCTGGTGAAGGCACATATGCTGCTTTAGTTGAGAACTTCTTCTGTGGTTGAGCTGTCCTTGGTGGTATTGCGGGAGGAACAGTTGCAGACAGTGGAAGAGGTGCAATGGGCGGCACACTCGGTGGTTCATTGTATGCATTAATATACGGCCGAATTGAGGTTGGCACCATTAAACTTGCAGATGAGCCGTGCCAACTAGCTGTGTCACTATCGTGACTGCTTAGCTCAGACTATCTTGGTACCAACAATGATGATATGCCAAAGCCTGCACTGGCCGTCTGACGCTCTGGCTCCAGTTTCAACTGGGAGAGAAGGTTGATGAGGACATCAGGAATATCATGCTGGTCGTTTCCGAGTCTGCGAAGCCGTCGTAGGGCACGGTGCGCAAGCGATGAGACTCTGGCTGAATCATCCTGTATGACACGATGGCGCATAGCGGAGCCTAATGGATAAAATGGAGCTGGGATCTGGTGCACCGATTGTGGTAAGGCGGAAGCTATTAAAGTCCAGTCGTGTGCTGGATCGGATCTTCCAAATGTGCGCAGGATACCTGGTTGTGCTAGAACAAGGCACAGCGAGACGACGTTATGCTGTCGAAGAAAGCCGACATCTTCTGTACTTGAGTGAGCACATTTGAGGATGAATCTCCAGAGATCGAGGAAGATGGGGCGCAGTGATTGAACTTGGATATCATCCATTGTCATATCGCGGAGTGTCTCCTGCAGAGTGCGACAGCGGGAATTGAGCACGTCCCCTGTTATAAAGGCCCTGTACAGTTGCAGAGCACCCCAATGAGGTCAGGGGACTGCCCGATAGCTGCCATAAGCTTTGATGCCATGGGCACGTACGGCTCCTCACCAAGGTGGAGGCTGATCGTACCATCATCTCTGAAAGCACGATGTGTTCAAAATGGTATCGAGTACTGGTTGAGACTGTTGTATTGAGGTATGGGCTGGGCACGTGTTGTGGGATCGGCGCTGAGAAGAGCAGTGAGGAGCATTGTGGTCGCTTCCTCCACGTGGGGCACGAGCTGTTCGCCACGGCTGTCTGCACACCAGAAGCTCTGTAGGAGCACCTGGATTACAGCTCGTTGTAGTACACCAACGTCACGCGCACTGTGTGGCTTGAATTGAAGGTGATTCCAGTCTCGAGCAATAATGGCAGAAGGTGTATCAAGGCTTCGGGGCTTGCGGGCAGCAAGGGCAGTCCATACAAGGCTGATCACATCCCGTATATCCCAGCTGCGAGTGAGAGGCCTTGCACATTGCAGAAGTTTGGCAAGTGCTGTGTCGCTTGAGAGGATGGTGAGCAAGGGCGGGGGAAAGTCTCTTGCCGAGTCTGAGAACAGTACAGCCACGGCATATGCTGGCCACAGTTCTTTCGGCACCAAATATGAATCTGCAATCTCTATGTCCCACTGAAGATGCATATTGAGAGTGAGGCCTGTCAAGCCCACCAATCGGTCCCATGCGTTTTGTGACAGCGGGTGTAAG
The DNA here is from genome assembly GCA_001910725.1 of Phanerodontia chrysosporium. NCBI lineage: Eukaryota > Fungi > Basidiomycota > Agaricomycetes > Polyporales > Phanerochaetaceae > Phanerodontia > Phanerodontia chrysosporium. Next base: position 114,803 of record MJGA01000040.1, read on the forward strand.
TCAAGAAGGCCATTCACATGGAAGCCGTGGGGATGAACGACAATGTTATCTGACTTGGCTTCTCCGATCCGATGTTTTATGCACCCAAGGATAAAGGTCATCATAGACATAGGGGAGATATGGGTCTGACGAAGCACCTCAGACATTGTCTCGAGCATTAGGCCGTCGTCGATAAGAACTCTGTCGACCGATAGAAGGAGCTCATGGACCTTGTAGTCTTGTCTAACAGCCTCCTTCTCCTCGTCGCCAATTGCTCCTCCCGCCCTGTCCAAGGAGCGAGTGAATTGTCCCAGAAGTGAAACACAGAGCCGTGCCAGCTTGAGACTTGCTAAGCCGATAACTCGGGAGAGCGCAAGAAAGGGTAGCGATGCCTGGGCCAAGATCATGAAAGGGATAAGAGGGATGAGGAGGACAATCCGCAGGGGAAGGGACTTGAACACTTTGGCCAGCAGACTGCCCAAGCGATCGAATCTGGTAGCCGTACGATGATGGATTGACAACTTGGGATAGGTATGCGCGGCGCGCCGCACAGTGAGAAATAGGTCTGTGCCAACCCGCCATATCGCCCTGAGTATGTGCCTTCCAGCCTGTAGTATGCCTTTGAGTAGGGTTACTTTATACATCTGGAAAAAGCCTCCGTGTCAGACCTGCGTGCCAGCAATACATACCGCTCAGACCTGTCAGGCCGACGAGACCGTGCGCCTCGCAGTATGGCGCGGTACAGACCACATCAGTTCATACCACGTCGCTCTGTATTATCCGTAGACTATGGACTCCGTGTGGTGAGGTTCTGGATGTCCAGGTATAATTACGATTTCTGAATGTAAATGAAGAATCGTTCTTTCGGCGACTGGGCACTTTGGAGCTTTTGTACACCGTTACGAACTTTGGCCGAAGGTGTGGGAACTTTTGTTGTAGTCCCATTACATTTGGCCATCAATCTGAGGTTAGGGTTCATTACAAACTTTGAAGTAAATCTTTCTCGATTTTTATAGCCTTTTATACTGTGTTTCAGAACATGCCCTTGTATATAGCATGACTATAGACCTTGGGCTACCTATTGGTATCCATGAAAATATGCTATGCCTTGAGCTCACTGTTCACCAGCGTGCTCAATATCGGGCGCTTACTACATCTGTGAGATAGACTCAATCTCAAATGTGGCAACACCATAATGATTTGTATACAGTTGAATAGAGCTGAATGAGAGGATTCCGAATATATATATATCATAAGGATTCCTAGTTGTTCTGAGGTGGATGGCCCTGGTACAAGTTATTGGATACACTTTACTAGACGCCCATGGTCAGGGCCACGTAAGTGCTGCCTATTCCATTGACGCACTACCTCAACATGACCGCCAACACTGTGTACACCACGGATGTACAACAGCATCTATTTCCCGCTGAACTATACAATCATATGTTCAAAATGCTCAACCCATTGGTGGAAGAAGATCGACTCTGCCTTCGTTCCCTTCTCCTTGTCTGCCACCATATCTACCATATTGCCTTCCCCTACGCATATGAGAAAGTCACTCTGAAGGGCAACCATGATCACCGAGACCCCTTTCAATGTCACCAAGCCTTTCTGTCACAGAAAACCAGTGTCCAATTCTGCAAGGCTATTCGCTACGTCACATTCTCAGGTGTTCAAGCAATCAACCTTCACGACACAACATTGTACTGCCCTCTCTATTCCTGCACACTTGCCTACCTCCTTCAGCTTCTGCCTCATATCAAGGAGGTTATGCTATTACGATTTCTGAATGTAAATGAAGAATCGTTCTTTCGGCGACTGGGCACTTTGGAGCTTTTGTACACCGTTACGAACTTTGGCCGAAGGTGTGGGAACTTTTGTTGTAGTCCCATTACATTTGGCCATCAATCTGAGGTTAGGGTTCATTACAAACTTTGAAGTAAATCTTTCTCGATTTTTATAGCCTTTTATACTGTGTTTCAGAACATGCCCTTGTATATAGCATGACTATAGACCTTGGGCTACCTATTGGTATCCATGAAAATATGCTATGCCTTGAGCTCACTGTTCACCAGCGTGCTCAATATCGGGCGCTTACTACATCTGTGAGATAGACTCAATCTCAAATGTGGCAACACCATAATGATTTGTATACAGTTGAATAGAGCTGAATGAGAGGATTCCGAATATATATATATCATAAGGATTCCTAGTTGTTCTGAGGTGGATGGCCCTGGTACAAGTTATTGGATACACTTTACTAGACGCCCATGGTCAGGGCCACGTAAGTGCTGCCTATTCCATTGACGCACTACCTCAACATGACCGCCAACACTGTGTACACCACGGATGTACAACAGCATCTATTTCCCGCTGAACTATACAATCATATGTTCAAAATGCTCAACCCATTGGTGGAAGAAGATCGACTCTGCCTTCGTTCCCTTCTCCTTGTCTGCCACCATATCTACCATATTGCCTTCCCCTACGCATATGAGAAAGTCACTCTGAAGGGCAACCATGATCACCGAGACCCCTTTCAATGTCACCAAGCCTTTCTGTCACAGAAAACCAGTGTCCAATTCTGCAAGGCTATTCGCTACGTCACATTCTCAGGTGTTCAAGCAATCAACCTTCACGACACAACATTGTACTGCCCTCTCTATTCCTGCACACTTGCCTACCTCCTTCAGCTTCTGCCTCATATCAAGGAGGTTATGCTATATGGAGTTCATTGGTCAGATTGTTGCGCTTCCTTTCACCAATCTGGTCTCGAAGAGCAGCCTGTTCTTCCAAAAACCACAAAGCGTGTAGTCTTTCAAGGAGTCGTCTACAGGTTTCATACCTGGCAACGCATGGCAGACATGTTTTACACCCCACCCTCAAATCCACCTTCTTCTTTGCCTGCTTATGCACTGCTTAATATTACCTATGCCAACATCCATCATTTCTATGATGTGCTTGAGCCTGGTGGTCTACACATCACCCTTTCTCCTTTTCCAAACAAATCGTCCATCATCCTCATCTGTCCTACTGGTCAACTAGCAGCACAAGCATTGCGGACCATCAATGTCTATACTCTAGTTTGCATCACACTATCCGAGCAGGATGCAACGGATACGCAGCTAGCTTTGGAAGCTTTTCTAAGGTGGAATTGCTTATATTTAACAAGACTTGATATTGGATTTGAGGATTATATCAGTATGTGACTCATGTTCTCTTTTTTTTCTTCTTTTTTTACTAACTATATAATTGATAGTGCCTGCTTCAATGCTTGATGCACTGAAGTTGTGCAAAGGATTGAAGGCGTTTGGTATAGGTTTCAATGTATCCGAATTGGTTGGCCCTGCAAACCACCAGCTGTATGCCCCTGTTGAAGGCTATATTCGCTGTATGGCCTCTCTTCCTCCAGACATCCTGCATATCCGGCTTCATTTTTTCTGCAATGGAATAACTTCAAGTCGCATACGTTTTTTCCTCAAGCACATAGAATGGAAGCTATATCTCCAATGCCTCACACAATTCAAGCAGCTGGAGAGCTTGCATATAATCGTAACTGGAATCCATTCCAAGGAGGTGTGGTACCCTTCAAGTGCTTATCATGATATAAGACCTTATCTTCAGGATGTATTTAAAGGTATGTTAGTCTGTTACAAATTGTTGGGTGTCTGTGATCTCACTGCTTATGTGTTGCTTTAGGTGTTGCAAACAGAATACGATTTTCATGGAAACTCTCTTTATTTGATTTATGTAAATTCATGTAAAATTCCTGATAGCTTAATCTCTCTATGGCTATTTTGTTCTCTTTAAATCTTATATCGTCCTACTTTTATCATGAATACAAACACTGACATAGACTGATTGTTCCACATCATAAACAAAGTCCGTATTACATCCACAGCCTATGACATCTTGCTGGCTTGTTGAGGTACTTGTGAGAGAACTCACATTCTGACAGATGGCATAAACTAAGTATATATACTTCCCATAACTTAACTTACCATTTGTGTGGCCTGTCAAGCATGCTATGCAGCTTTGTTGAGTTAATGTGGTGGTGCAGGTGATATGGAGGGAAATGGGTAAAGCCAGGCTCCAGGCAAGAAGTGGATGTGGCAATCTGTAAGATTTAGTAAAAAACAAATACAGTGTTTCACTACTCCTTGAGACAACTAAGGAAAAGTGCATAACATGGCTCTATCAATGGTTATTGGCTCAAATAAAATTGACAGCCTGACTACTGTGTATGTAATGTATATCTATGAATGCATTGTGTGCAGCTGGGGATGCAATTTACATCTAGGTGCAAAATGTCACACTCACCAGTCCTTGAGACAAAGAGTGACATGTAGTGTGCCAATATTACATTCTGTTCAGCCTCAGTATAGCTGGGTGTAGCCCAGTATAATATTTTCAGATTGCATGCAAAAGCCCCTTCAAGCTGCGCTGTGCTATAGCAGACAGCTGATAATGGTGTGTCTGCCTTGCACTAGTTCTTGAGACATGCACACTGCACTGGCGCTTAGGCGCCCATTGAGCGCCAAAGTGGACAGACACGTCCTTGGCCTCCAAATGCATGACATACAGGCCTGGAGGCTTCAGAACAGGTTGAAATTTTTGGAAGGAAGTAGGTGCTACAGAATCCAGCAGCCTAGAATATTTCTGGTAATTGTAAGCCTCAGAACTGTCCACAACCCTGGAATATTATAGATCCAGTCCCATTTTCACCAGTCGACAATTTCTTACCATTGTACGCTATCAGTAAACATCCTGGATCTTTGTCTGAAGATACAACCACTATAGAGCATGCAGAATATAAATTTACAGCATGTTCAGACCTCAGAAGCACTCAGTAGAAATGTTTGTCTTAAGGAGTGATGAGTCTCAAGGAGTGGTGAAACACTGTATTACAATTACATTTGTATACATTCATGCAAGAAGTAATAAGCGAGTGACAGGCATAGAATGTGATTACTACTGTAGCGTAATTTTATACATGTTCAACGAGTTCCAGAAGGTTGTCAACAAACGAGGGGGTACTACGGTGTAAACGAAGAGCTTTCTTCCACTCTGTCGCTGTCTTCGGCTGCTCTTGGCCAGCACGAAGTCTGACAAGGCGATTGACATACCACTCCTCGTTCTGCGGTGTCCAGTATCCCACATCCTGCCCAGAGCACTTCCAAACTTGAGGAGGGGGCCACCAGTAGACCGTGCGTACGTTCGACGTTGCCGTGCAATCTGCGCGAATTAGTAAAACCATATTAGCATAGTTTGTAAGTGTGCTTACGCGTGAATTGCCGTGTTGCACCACAAATGATGTCGATCTCATCTGTGGACAAAACGTCATCGACGTAGCAGCGGTTGTCGAAGGTGGCAAGGATTTGGGTCCGTCCGGTGTGACTGGGCCCTCGCTCAACTTCGCTCGCCGTAAGATCCGCCGCGCAAAGTCTGGCAATGATTCCTCCAAGGAGAGCAGCTTCTCTGGCATGTGGTGCATTGAGCAACGCCCCTCGCGTCTTTTCGTAGTGCTTGAAGTCTTCGACCGAGAAGACGTGATTGAGGGGGCGATACCCCAACCCTACACGCAGTGAAGGTGGTTGAAAGGGGTAAGCTTCAAGCTCTTGCACGGCCAGCGTGCGGAATGAAATGCCTAACATGAGCAGTTGGGATGCAAGCTCTGTGCGCCGAGTCAACTGGAGCCTGTGGGCTAAGCGAATGGCGTGTACCGCGTCGCTGCTAGTGAACACGACGATCCGGTACCTGTCGTTGGCGTGGTGGACTGCCTTCGATTCGATTAGCATGGGCCGCTCGTTGGTCCTCTTGACCCCTGTCCCGTACTGGTTTCGTCCGGTGTGCCAGTCTGTTGGTACAACAAACTCTGTGTACCAGACGTTATTGGAATTGGGAGGGGGACGGGCACAGAGGTCGGCGATATCGCGGGGAGGCTGTGTACGGGCGAGGATGTTGTCGACGAAGACCTTGAGGTGAGATGCAAAAGTGTACGGAACGGTCGCCATGTCTCGTAGCTCCCAGCGGAGGGTCTTGAATGCGTTGCTGAACGTCTCAGTGCTGTTTTGATCGACTGACGTGGAGTGTTGCCAGTTAGCAGGGAGAAGAAGGCCGTACCGGTCTACCGCGATGTCGACGATGTCCACCCCAACCCAGTCTATGTCGGGCTGTGCTTCAGGCATTTGCGTGGAAACTATGAGGGACTGCGTGGTCGCAGTATCAATAGTGCGCCGAGGGGGACTTGGAGCGCGGTCTGTGCGTCGCCGCTGGGGCGACTGACCACGTTCGCGATCTGCCTGTTGACGATGCTGTTGCTCTTGTTGCAATTGACGAGCTTCGGTCTGGAGCCAGGCAGCATGGTCCTCGTCTGGTACGCCCTCGTCGTCGTCTGACATGAACGCAGCGTATGGGTTGTCGTTGTCGATCGTTGGCTTGAGACCGCGATACACATCGTACTCATTGAAAACGCTGTTGTACACTCGCATTGCAGGGTCCGTCTCGTCCCACAGGTCCTCAAGGCGTGTCTGATCACTTCGTGGGATTGGATCGCGAAGCCACTCTCCGTTGTCCAGCAAATCCCATTCAAAAACGCGTGGGCCACGTCGACCAGGAAGAGGGTGATTTACTTGTGCCTGTTCTCGTGATAGTCGAGCCTGCCGTTCTTGTGCAGTCTCTCGAGCGATATGAGCTTCGCGCCGCGTAGCTTGCTGCTGCAGCCATTCGTACACTGATACTTGCTTTGATGGAGCTGCAGGTACGCTTACTGGGACTTGAGAGGTCTGCGCGAGGTCGTCTCTGGACGTTGGTCCTACGACGTACCACAAGGCTTGTGGGGGAACGAAGGGTTCTGAGCCGTAGTAGACCCAGACTGGCAAGAACTTGTGTTGAAGCATGACGAAAGCGATCTGGTGCCACTGTTGATTTTCTTGAGGGCGGCCATACGAGCGGGCATTGACGATGGCGCCAACACGTTCCGCGGTTGTACTGCACACCCAGGACTTTGATATCATATCTCTGAAGGACTCCGGGACTTTGGAATAATTTTTGATTCTGACGAAGGCGTCCCACCCTTGGTAGGCTGCGTGGAAGTACAAGTAAGAGAGCATGGCGAGGCGGACGTTGAAAGCGCGGAGTGCCTGGAATGCGTGATGTCGTACAGAGGCCTTGCTCGTATATATACGGGTGTAGGGATATCGGGAAGGACGGAAGTCTTGAGATTCGTTGTAATGTAAGGGGAGTCCGATATTGCAGTGGCGCGAAATCTCTTGAATGAGTGTTTCGATGCCTTGCTCGAGGGCTTGCCATTCGCGTATGAGGGCCGGCTTCAATTGGTACATCGTTCCGCCGTTACGCTCGATTGCGACGACCGGGAGTGAGGTAATGGTGTGCATTAAGGCTGAGCATGGCGAGTATGGGAATGAAGGTACGAAGGCACAGTGGAATGTCTGGTCGTTCAATAGATGCGGGCGGTGAAGTTGGAACACGTCCGTCGGCGGACGGTCAGCTTGACCGTTCTTTGGAGGGTGATTTTCTCTTGCGTTCAGTCCTATCCACCAGTGTCTTCTACCGTCTTTCAGTTCGGTATAGACAGTGCGGGTGGAGAGAGTGACAATCTGTATTGTAGTCAGCTCTTGCGCAGGGCGAGTACGTCGTTCGTATAGGTAGCTTACCTCACGTTGTTCATGCGATAATGACGCAAGCGCAAGATCACGATGTGATGTAGCCATTGGACTGTAATTGCGTTTAGTATACGGTTAGGTATGTCGACCGACGCACGCACCGAGTTCGTGTAAGGTGAGCTATGTTATAACGCAGACTTGTAGGCCTGCGCGACGTGCGAGTATGGGAAAAAAAAGGCCAATGACAGCCGTAAAACAGCTGACAATGACGGCGGGGGGGTTGATGGAGTGTCTGAGCGGGATTCGACTTGAGTGGCCTGGGGAGGGGAGCGGGCGCGGGGCGGTGAAGGAACGAGGTTCGTCACAACCGTGTATCGGTGTAGGTGGGTGCTGGTGACTCCAATGTAAGCCGTAAAACAGCTTACAATGGTAGGGGAGGCGGTGGAGGCCGGGCGAGAGACAGCGAGGGCGAGGTTGAGAACGACGGCGGAGGAGAAACGACAACAAAAGGATCAGAGGCGCTGGTTCGGCTCGCGCGCACGTGAGCTTTCAGACGCCTGTCCCCATGACTCGTTCCACGTGGTGTGGGGGGTGGATGGGTTAGGGGTACACGTCGCGTGGCCGGTTGATGGCGCTCGAGAGGACGCAGGGTCCACGTGGCGGGACACTGGCGCCTGTGGCGGCGTCGGTCTCGCGTGGCCGGTTGATGGCGCTCGAGAGGACGCAGGGTCCACGTGGCGGGACACTGGCGCCTGTGGCGGCGTCGGTCTCGCGTGGCCGGTTGATGGCGCTCGAGTCGGCCTCGCGACGCGCGTCACAGGGCGCTTTCCGGGTCCGCATCCGAGAACCCGAAGTCGGCTTTTGCCGACATCACGGCGTGACCATCAGATGTCACGTCTTTCGGTTCTCGTTCATCCTCTCCTCTCACTCGACCCCATCCTCGTCGCCTTAGTCCCTCCCTTCCCCACCTGCTACGATGTTTTACGTCGTAGCTGGTCTGCTGCCCCCACATGCTAGGCTGTTTTACGGCTTAGCTTGCTCACTGTCCCCCTTCCAAGGTCCTAGTCTCCACCCGTTCTCCATCTGTTTCGCCGGCTAGTCTGTTCTACCCACCGCAACCGCGTCCATTCCCGCCTCAACTGTTCTGTAGTACCCTCCTTTGCGCCCTGGTACTACAGAAGCCGACACATCGCGTCCGTCGGCCGAAACGAAGGCGCAAACGTCGTGAAGTCTCGCGTTGATTGGCTGCTGAGCCCTCCGAGACCGCTTTGTCAAAAGCTTTCACGTACGAAACAACGCATGGTGCCTATCGCATGCGTGGTTACGTACGTGAAAGCTTTTGACTCATCATCCTCTACCGATAGGCCTCCCTCCAGGGCATCTTCTCGGTTTCGCCTTCAGTAGGTTCCTGGTTCCTCACTGCTACAGTGTTTTACACTGTAGCTGTGTCTCCTACATCATATCCTTCTGATACCGCGTCTTTTAGGTACTTGTGCAGCCAGTATCGAGTATTGTGCTCGAATAGCTGTGTCTCCAGCCTAGCGGAGACCTCTCGGTGCCCATCTGGGTTCGGCCGAACAACAAACTCTGAAGATCCGAGAACACGCGTGTAGTCATTCTGGTCAGGTAAGCACTGCAACGTCTGTACGCAACAGTGTCTTGACTTCTCTTCTTCCTCTTTGACCCCGAACTCTTGTACGCAGCTTGACCCTCCCATGGATAGCGACATACCTACGGTGGTTCTGTCCACACACCCTCGATTCACAGACCTGTATGGGTACTTGGACATCCCGAATCGTTCAGGCCGAGCAGGACTCACTACAATCTGGCTAAGCCGCTCCCATCCTCTCGTACCCGCAGACTGTCGCCCCTTTGGTCGTCACCTTGTCCTCCTATGGCCTCGTGCCCCAGGGTATCTCAAGCGGGTTCACGATAGAGTGGTTGCAGGTGTTGTCGCCCCGGCGTGGAACGCGGATTTAGGATCTCTCGGTATGTGTAGGGTTTTCGCCTATTTTCATCACAATTTTCTCTCGTCGCCCCTTTCCCTATATCCCTACATTGACTGTGGTTTTACTGCGGTCATTGTATCTCGAATACATTTCCCTCTCCATGCTCTATGTATGCGCGAACCCCCTTCCGACATTGATCATAGTTTTACTGTGGTCGTTGTCGTTTCAAATTTCGTATTATATATGATATTTCGCTGCTGGGTCTCTAATGCGCTTCCCCCGCCCCAGGAATGGCTTCTCTTTATCCTGGCGACTACGTGTTCATCCGTGACGTGGATCAAACTGAAGATACCGCCATCCACGATCTGTTTTATGCAAACGTGCCTGACTTATCGTGCGTTTTCCTTTCCTTCCTGTCGTTGAAAATATATTAACTGCGTAGTAGGCGTTTGCTGCCTGTCGCCATGCGCCAACGTCTTCTGGAAGTCCAGACTCTTGTTCTTGGCCCTCGGGAAGAGCGTAGTGCGACGATGCCTGTCAGTCGTCCAGACGGTGCTGTTGTCGGTGGCACGAACTTTGAGCGTGTTGAGAGACCGGCTGGTGTCCAAGCAGGATTTCGAGCTTACCAGCTATGTGCAATGGATCAGATTCAGCGCGGGATATACGGCCCCGTTGCTTGGGGTAAGGTTGACCGTGCAGATCCTATCCCTGGCTCGATCGACGAACTCCCTCCCCATCGTCAGCTTCGTCCTACCATAGTTAAAGTGCGGCTCCAGGCTTTTGTTGCGACTACGGTGGCATATGTACTTCCTCTAACTAATATATTTAAATGGAATTCAGACCTCTTGTGACGTTGCGATGGTTGGCTGGCGTACTGCACCTGACGACATGCGATCTCTGATTCAGACTCAAATGTCTGCAGCAAATGTTCCACGTGTCGGCTCTGATGACAACACTGCATTTACCGCAATTCAAGTCAATATATCGGCAGCCGATCCTTACCCTATGGCCTCCGGCATCGCAAATATGCCTGCTACGCGGTCATCATCTTCTGCAAGCAGCGACCTTGGTATTGATGTTGCTGAATCAACTCCACTTTCCTGTAAGACTTTATTTACAAAACTGAAGGTTAAGTTCTCTTTTGATATATTTGTACAGCCCATCATGCAGCACAGCTTGGAGCTTTTGGATCCTTTCACACAGATCGTTGGGACTCTGTCGGAGCATTAACTTCGATGGTTTTTTGCTCTGATATTCCCGACGATTATGATCCAGGAGCCTTGTTTTTTCCTGAAGTTGGACTTGCGGTGTCCTTGGGTGGTATCGGGTCTGTAAATTTCTGCGGCCGTAACTGGCATGGGGGTCGTGCTCCTGTGCCAAAGACCTGCAATGCAGCAAAAGCACACTGGCCTTATCGTCTTGTCTTTGTGCATTATCCTCATGCTCGCCCTCTTGATGGACATGCTATTATACCCATCTTATCGACACCATTTCCCGCGGCGAACCCTACTTCGTCTTACATGTTTTCCATAAGGCCAGAGATGCAGCTGCAAACGTGAGTCTTCTGGATATCTGAGATATCACAGGCTTTAACAGCATACGTAAATAGATCTGTCCGGCCCTCGCTATCCCCCAAGGAATCTATCTCGTTTGCACGAGATGGTTCTGCTTTCATGGAACCCCTCTCCCTCTTCCGGTTCCTTGTACGCGCGATTCTCATGTTCGCTGTCTGGTTTCTGTCACATCTGCCATCTTCGTGGGAGGTTGAGGTGGATACAGAGATGTTCATTGATTCAATAACTATGAGTGGCAGAGAGGGTCGCGTCTCATCAGGATACTGGCCAGAGGCTCCAACTCTTGCTCAGTTCCATAAACATGCGTCACCTTACCGCACTCCAAATTCAACATCACAGTCACCCTCCACAACATCCCATGGTCCATCCTCACCGTCATCACCACCGCCTTCCTCATCTGGTTCTGTCAGCCGTGTCAGAATATTCAGCGAATGGGCAGAATTTTGTTCACGTCGCAGAGTCATCATTCCCCTGCTTCATCGTTCGACCCGAGAGACTGCAGTCTTCGCTGAAGAACAAGATGATCCAGTCACCAATTCACACCCTGCAACTCACTCAGAACAACAGTCAGCTGGTGAAGGTAATTAACTTCTGGACTACGTCCAAATTCATTACATGGAATGCTGTCTGATTTTTGTCTGTAAGATAATCACTCTGAGGATCATAATGCAAGGCAAGGCACAAAACGTAAAAATGCTAAGATGCAGCAACCAGCCAAACGTACGTATTTGCCACATTATTGAGGTCCATTATTCTCAAAATATTTTCAGGTCTTCGCATTGCAGAGACACCAGTTGTTCAAGTCAAAGGCAAAAGTCGTAAGACCCAACGAGACCTTGCAAAAGCAAAAGCTGGGGTTCCAGAGCTGTTGTATTCACAGACTGAGCTTGATACCTTGGGCGACTTCACTCCTCATGGACTTGACACGTTACATCCTTCGTCTCCTGGACTCGGTCCACGTCGGTCATCTCGTATACATAATGGAGGAGGCTTCCCTACGGGTTAGTGTATTGTATAACGCATAAAAACTATGTTCTAGCCAGCTCATATTGGATATTTCTGTATCATGGCTCTCCAGATGACAGGGATACTGATGCAGATGATGAAGTTAGCCAAGACATGGAAGAGGGAGATGATGAGACGTATAAAGAGGGAAACACTTTAGGTTTGTCTGATAGTGAGATTTATTTATGCAGTTGCTAACCATGATTTGCAGAGGGTGCACAAGCCTCTGCTCATTCTGGGTCATCTTCCTCCACTACACTTGTTCAGCCTGCTCTCTCAGGCCCAACAAGGGACTATCAGGATGGAGAAGAAAGTGACTTATCAAGTGAAGAAGAGCCCTTGGCGAAGTTCCAGTCGTTTGCATCCCGTCATATGCAAACAGACCAAAATAGTTTGCATACGGGTTCAACACATGGAGGTGGTAGATTTAACCTGCAGGTTGAGGGTCAATCATTGCCTAATGAAGAAGACTCTAGGACAGCAAGTGTGTTGATTATTATCTCTGATATAATTCATAGTTTATGCTAATAACAATGTGTTGCCTTAGAGTACTTGTTGCAACTTGGCACCAGTGAATTACAAGATATGGTCCGTCATATATCGAACGTCAACAAAGAAGCTCTAGCATCGAGAGAAGCAGGCGCTATTACTGCTGCAGAGCAGGCCCGTATGGCAAAACTCTATGTGACTCTCAGCAAAGACTCCTACGATATCAACACCATCACGAGCATCAGACCGTCTTGGGTTATAGTGCAAAAGCTGGGACAGTACAGTGCTCGGACAGAAGTCGCTGCAGTTCTTCTTCGACATGAATATTTGTCCATGTACATGCTCGCTTTCCACTGGTTAGAAGGCTTTGTGGACAAGGCCATGCAAGGCGTGAACAAGAAAGATGCCAAAATGTGGTACCACACTCTTGCTCAAGATGTGTACAACAATGTCAAAGAGAGAAACCGCCATGTTACCTACGAACCAGCCAAATATCTGCCTGCTTTTCAAGACCATCCCCAAGTCAAGGCCCATGTAGTCGCTTTTCGTGGCAGAAGAACCTACCTCGAGGACGAGATACAGCAATGCGTTTTTGAGGACCTCATCTCTATTCTGACCAGCTGGTTGGGCTTTCCTGATGATAGGGATGCTTATGGAAAGGCGAGATTTCTGTCCATTACCACCTTCTATGCGTCACATGGTGTTCTTTACTTGCCAAGCACATATCAAGCCTTTCTCTCCATTCGCATGCAAGTCCTGCCAAGCAGACACATCCAACGCATCACACGTACCTCCTTTGCCACCTATATCATGCAATTGCGTGCCCATCCAATCTGTGACAAGACATCGGCCGCATTTGCTGCACTTTCACAGTTAGAGGAAGAGTATAAACTCTGGTACACTCCTCTCGCAGTTCCTCTACCATCCACCTGGGTCTCAGATCGTCTCAAACTGTTTCGATCTTTCATTTTGACCTTGGAACCTCTAATAGAAAATGAGGGCATTGTCATCACCACCGATAGACTGGTGAATATGGTCACTGCAAATCAAGACTTCTACCTTCCCTTCCGACAACATGCCCCTTCCCTGGCTCTTGCCCTGTCTGCATCACCTGGTCCTTACCATCCCGACTGCTTGCATACCCGTGCTGGGTTCTTCAGCGCTCTTCTATTCCGGGCTGTTACCTTCTCAGCACCAATGGTGGTTGAAGATCATCATATCTTCTTCAACTCTTTGGAACAATGGAAGAAGTTCTACAAGCATGCTACAGAAGTGGGGAGAAAACCTGCCTCATACTTTGCCAACATGCGTGCTTATGGTGCTGCCAATCCCCGACGTTCTCCGGACATTGTGGAGGATCTTTGGAAAGCCTCAGAATGCTGGGAAGAGTTTCTCGAGGATCTTGACTCAGAAGATGGCAAGGTGCATCCTGTAGAACTGTTCAACTTCTTACAAGGCCAATACAAAGTCAAGTACAAAGTCAAGTTCAAGAATGTCGGGCCATTGACAGCATACTTGCTTGTTGCAGACTATGTACAAGCTGGTTTGGCTGCTTCACCTTCTTTGCTTGACCTAGCAAAGCTAATCCATATCATAAACCGGGGTGCGGTATATGGGCTTCGAGAAATTGGTCTTTTGCCAAGAGGAGTACAGGCTATTTCTGTAGAGGATGTTCGTGCTGCATTAGACAAATTGATGACAGACTTAAAGGAAAATCTTTCTCAACACATTCAAAACTCTATCAGCCTTGACTACATTTTTCTTGAGCATGCACTATGTAAATTTCATAGGTTACATACTTCCATTCAAGGTGTATCCAAGTAGATTATTTGCGCATATAATTTGCTGTATAGAATATGTGCAATAATACCATTGTTGTGAGGTGGGGAGTATACATGCAGGTCTGTATAATGTAAGCTTTCACTTGACTTTCCTTTAGGGTACAGTAATTCATGTTTATGGAGCAATTATATATTACAGAGTATTATAGCTTATAAGTTGTGTATTGCTTTTTCTCTCCCATACTATTCATCCATAGATAGGCATTTGTAGCCCTTGAAGTTATAAGACTGATGCAATGTTCTTTGTTATACAAATAGATATTTACTCAGTAATCATACTTTCACTCTCATCGCAGTGTTTGTCTTCTGTACCCTTGTTTTCCTCAACTTCTGCTGCTTTCTCACCTACTTCCTTATCCTCAATACGTAACCGCTTGAATCGTTCCTGCGTTTCTGCAACCTTGATACCATAACCAACATTGCGTTTGATAGGCTTTGCTTGTATGATTACTTGCTGTTTGAGGTTGTTCAAGGCATTTCTATTCAGTTCCTGTGTGAAAGGTTTCAGCATGTTAAAGCTTCTGTAGTATCTGAAATCACCTACTGCTTGCACTGCTCGATTAACCACACAAATTGAACGAAGAACCAGAAACATTTTGTACTTCTGTTTCTTGATCCGCAAAACGGAAAAGGCCATTTGTACCTCCACCAAGTCTCCAACATGAATTACGGCAGGAGAAATAGGAGTATAGGCTCGTGTTCTATATCACAGATTAGAATAGAATCATTGATAAATTCTACTTACTTACTGCGAATTGAAATCTCTTTCGAAGTAGAGGACTTGGCTTTCCTCAGAGTATGTAGCATCTGAGGGGATGCGGCGAGTAAATATACCGGTTGGATCCAAAGTCGAATCAAAATCCAGAGCTTTTCCTACAAGGTTGCTCTTCCAGGTGAGATATCTGTTATGAATATCCAGTACGAAACTGTTTTGTTCCATACTAGGCATCCAAGGTTCCATCGACCCTTCTGGAAGATAAGACTTGAATAGGTCGTATAGACGGAGTATAGCCGTGATGTACTGGTCGAACATATCGACGCCCAAGCCGGTTATACGAATGGACTGCCTGGCATGCATTATTTCACGTGGAAGCCTTAAACCAGACTCAATATAACACGCATTGTGGTTTGATTTGATACTCACTGAGTTTTAGAGGTAAACGGAGGAAGGTATTTCTCCAATAGGTATCCTTGTGCTCGTAGAACCACCTCTTCATGTATGCCATCCGATGTAGTTGGCCATACCAGATCAAGCCTGTCTGGAACTTCGCGCACTAGGACAGTGGTTAAAGTATGAATGTCTTTGGCCTAAAATATGTGAGATTGAGTAGTATATACATGATTTACAGTTACCTTTGCCATAAACAGAAGAGTCGGCACAGTGTCCTCTTCATCTTGACTGTCTAGCATTATTTCTGCCAGGAGATTTCCTTCGCAAAATTAGTTCACTTATTATATATATAGATTGATATATGAACGCTTACTGTACATGCTTTCATTGCTATATAGTAAATGAACAGCCATGGTCAAGATTGTAAAGCAAGCTGCAGCGGGTATGTAGCAAAGATAAAGACAGACCAAAGCGAGAAGAGTGATGCTTACGTGTATCGTTCCATGGAAAGATATCACATGGTAAAGGTCAGTGAGGACGCCAGCAAGCTGGAGCGGAGATACATTCTGTTGATGAACTCCGCTAACATCAGAGACATACCCTATATAAGCCTACTCTGAAGTGGAAGGTCGTCAGAGATACCTTGCATCTCTACCCCCATCATCTCTAACATCGAACTCGTTGTTGTCCTCTTCCCGCACTCATCATGCCCCTTAAAGCCTCTGCGAACCCCTCCAAAGCCTCTGCCAAGTATGTACCCTATTTTGACTCCTGCGAATATCAGCTGATAGGCATGCAGCTTCCGCGCCAAAGAACTGGAAGCCAGTGATGACAAAGCACAGAAGATGCAGGCTGTCGCTGATTGGTTGGATAAGGAGAAGCGTGGAATAGACAGCACTGACAGTGGCAGTGATGTCGAAGCGTACGTCCCCTACCCGTATTGTTTATGACCTTTATTGACTTGATGTATGTAAGGTTACGCAGTATGCCTGCCTCGCCAAAGAAGAAACCTGGCAAGGCTCAGGGTGACGATGAAGACTTTGTCATGATATCTGAAGATGAAGAAGTCCCGAAGAAACGCCGAGGACGTCCCCCCAAAGCTAAGACCACCATTACCGCGTAAGCACATAGGTTTTCCTCTGCTGTTGATACTCGCTCAACTTAAGTGTTAGTAAGAATACTGGGAAGGAAGAGAAACCAAGTTCAACTCAACCTGTCAAGCGTCGCGGGCGCCCTCCGAAGACCAAGTCTATTATTGTTGATAGGTACGGCATACCGCTGCGTTTGCGATGACAGCTAACTCGTTACATCACATAGTGAGGGAGACGACACTTATGAGGAGAAAGGAGAAGAGCCGCCTAAACCTGCCAAGCGTAGAGGACGGCCTCCTAAGGCCAAGACGAACCCTACCTCCCAGTATGTCATCACTTTATACATTCTTAACTAGCTCTTACAATTTGTGTGATTTGTTTACGTCGTATAGGAAGCACGAACAGAATGAAGATGATGGAGAAGACGTAGCACCTCCCCCAAGGAAACGAGGTCGCCCTCCTAAGGCCAAGACGACTGCTCCACTACCGTAAGTCTCTCCTCCCTTCTCCGTCTTTACATACTTATAGATTTGCAGCATTGCAACGCATGCAACGAAGGAAGAAGAGGAGGAAGAGGGGGAAGAGGGGGAAGAGGAGGAAGGCGAGCCTGAGGCTGAGGCCGAGGAGGAAGAAGAGGAAGAAGTCAAGCACGTAGCTCAGCCGTCGAGATTAGGCCAGTCTTCCAAGGCGATAGAGCAACAGATCCCCAGGTAAGCCTATAGTTTCTTGCTTGTCATTCATTGATTATTGAGGACGTGGTAGCCAGAAGACTGAGAAGGTTAATGCCGACGCTGTTGACCTTGATAATGAGTTTGAGGTCAAGGCGAGACATGACCGCAAGACTTCTGGGCTCAAGCCTGAGGTCGTCATACAGTGAGTTCTTTGTCTCTTCACTAATCAATCTAACATATATATTAGGGAAAGGCCCAAGCCCCGTCCTCGTAAAGTTGCCTCTGACACGGTCGTCAACGTCACTGACGACGAGAAGAACTTGGAGTCAAAGACAAGGTACGTGGTAAATATTGCCTATTTGCGATAACTTATGAAGTTATTCTACAGAGAGGACAAGGGTAAAGGTGTCATGACTGCGCGAGGTCGGTTTAGCCCTGATTGGGAGGAGGAAATTATGGCTAGTCCTCGCAAGCCGTACGTATTCTGATATTGATTTTGTTGTAACACTTTGCTGACTAATAATATTAGAAGATACGTTGACCCAGAAGTCAGAATGACACCTCCCACTCCTTCTCCTGTGTAGGTGGCTATTACACTGTCGCAGAAACTACCAAGGCTTATAGAGTTCTGTAGAAAGACGCCTGGAAAGAAGAGATCTCTTTTGACGATGTCTGGCCCTATGGAACTCGACAGCCTTGAGGAGGAGGAGACGCCTATGTATGTGTGCAATACTATTCTATATCCGTCTAGCTAATAGTTCACATGTGTAGCCGCACCACAAAGAAGTTCCGTCAAGCTGTTACGCCCCCTCCTCCTTCTCAAACTCCGATAGAAGATCGCAGACATAATGTCTTCCTAGACGACATTGCAGAAGAGTACAATGATGAGGAAGACTCCAACAACGAACAAGCTGGCAAAGAGGATAGCGATCAGGAAGATGGTATCAACCATCAAGGGTATATCTCTGCAAAGTACGTCTCTTTACCAATGATTTGCATATCATATCTCACGCCCTCGAATAAGGATAACGACATGTTGTATCTCGAACTCCGAGGTGGTTGACGAGTTGACTACCGACTTCGTTGATAGAGCTCTCAAGGACAACTATACTCAACGCCCTCATTTGTCGTAAGTTATTATTTACTTCATATAATCATCATGTATCTAACATCACAATAGCGAGGCAGACGTCAAGTACGGAGCTCAGATGCCTAACACCACGACCTATCGAGAAGCGTTCCATAACCTTGGTTACAACCAGGCTCAAATACTCAAGTAAGTCCCTCCCTTTGCGTCTATTGCTTTGAAACAAATGGTATTCTTCATAGACGGTTGTATACTATCGTGGGCAGTCGACGGTTCGCTAGCGTTGTACCCTTCAGTTGGGCCAATCCGGACGATTACGAACTGAGCGCTACAACTGGTTCAAAGCCCTTTGTCAATAAGAAAACAAAGCGCAACCAGGTGTTCGTCAGCTGGGGCGTGGTGACTAATAGTTCCATTAGGGAACCAACCACTGGTGTGTCATTTTATATATATCTATTGCTGCATTACTAACTTGTGCATCAGACAACGGACAGTCACTCAAGTCCATTCAGTTGTTGCTACCTACTCTGGAAGCCAACCGTGCCTTCGCTGCTGCAGCGATGGTGAAGCATGTCAAGACTCTCTTCGTCTCCACTTACCAGTCTGCTTTCAGTTTCAAGACTTGGAGCGCAAAGGATGGCTCACCTCGTAAGCCAACGAATCAAGCTGGTACGGATTACGCTTTTGCTTTGAATCACATCTTCAACTGCACTAACTTCTTATTTTAGGCACGCATTACAAGACGATGCCTGCTCGCCTACCTTCTATGAAGTCAAAGGGCAACCTGTTCCTTCGAGAAGTCATCGAGCGCGCAGAGAACGTTGGTTGTCTTCAGCCTACTGATGAGAGTAAGTAACTTCTTTGGCAATACTCTTACATGTTTCATTAACTCCGTCTTGTATAACAGTTCCTGTTTGGGATTTGCGTCAATGGTTCATTGGCTTGAAGAGTAGTGAACCCTTGGATGCAGCTGCTCTGAAGTCGATCATGGACACTGCTCCTTTGTATCGTACACGCAGAGAGGAGATTCCAAGCGACTCCATTGTCGGTGTATTTCATACCGTAGGTAACTACACCACGTCTGGGCAGGTTCCAGCTATCGGGTTCAATGTCTTTGGTGTTGTTGTTCTTCTGGACGGTAGTAAGAATTAGTTGTATACCATATTGTCACGCGCTCAATAAATATCTCCTTTCTCTTTGCTTCAGTATTCAAAGACAATGTTAGCATGACTGCTGTTGAAGTTACAATGACCCTCTGTGCATGAACAGATATATACACGTATCCAAATCTTTTGAGACAATTCTGAATCAAGTTCAACAGTTTTTATCAGGAGATACAGACTACAGAATGCTTCATGCGTGAGCCGTGCACCGCGCTGCTTTGGGGCTATTTTTGCTCCACCGTCCCCCTCCTGATGCAGCCTGACATGGTCGTCATGTCAATCACCGCCTTCTATGGTATTACTTTGATGTCAAAGTGTGCCCAAAGCGGAAGGAGGATTAGCCTCCCGTCTGCCCAATTAATTCCGGTGACATGAGCTTGCTCGTTGCCCTCTCTCCGCCTGCCATCATCCCTGCAACATCTAGCCACTCAATGCCACTGTCTTGCACACAACTTGGGGCATATTATCATACCAACTGTTGCACTCATGGTCAGTCATAGGTGACCCAACACCACCGCATCTCGAAAGGTGCAGCTTTCTTCCATTTACTATCTACTGATTATTATCTGTTAAATATATGATATTCTGACTCTTCTTCAGATTTGATCAATTGGTGATCTGTTCCACATTGATTGAGAGAAGATCTCCACTTTCAGGTTGAGCCAGCCCCTATATCGGACCGGCGCAGGGGCGGTTTGGCTCAGTGTGAACTAGTCTCGAAGCATTTCAATATCCATATGTTCTTGTAGGCACAAATTGCAACACTCAAGGGCGCAGCAACAAAATTAATTCTAGGCACCTGAAAAGAGTACTTGAAATTATGGTGACTATATAGTAGAATCATGACATGTTGAAGTGATACACAGACTTGCAGCAGATATGGGTAAGCACCGAACTTGCAGCGGATCATGCGAGTACCGATGACTGCCCACTGTGTGGCGTAGAAGTTAAATCTCTTCAAACAATGTGACTGCCACCACAACTCCCTTTCATAGTAAATTCTATATAGTTCTAGCTGAGATAATGATTCCTTCTTCTTTATATATGTTTCATAGCTCTCTCTTGATACTCAGAGGTTGTTCCCCCTTTGATTGTGCTTTTCCCTTGTACTTGCGGGCTTCAATAGTGAACAAACACATATATTAGCTATCGAATTGAGCTTCTGCTTATAGACCTCGCTGTGCACCTACCCAAATCGGCTGCCCCTATTTGCACAAGAGCCTGTTCTGAGACCAATTCTGATATATTCTGGAGAAGCATGAGGATGATGGGATGAGGTTAAAACGTGTGGGTGCAGATATCTTCCAATATAGTTTTGTTGCAATGTGTATGTTTAACCATAATACATTAATAGTCATGATTGTCAAGATCAGCCAGACTATGCACTTTCTTTATTTCTTGTGTATATAATAATGTTTCTTTGTAGTACTTTGTAGTATTAAATGTTGTAAATACTGATAAAGTCAATACATGCAATATAACTACAATGAAGAATACTTACCAACAATATTCACTGCTGCAAATAACACCACAAGTGCAGTTTCCACGCCTACACCACTTAACCTCCATTGCTTCCACTAGTTATCTTCACCATGCACCATATTGTGTGTTATATCAAATGTAAGTTACTGAAGTTTATCCAGATGCAAATATATTCGTATAGCCATTGTGCTCCAAGGAACACTTCTGAAATATTTGATGGTGGTATAACAAACAGGCCCAGAAAATTCCAGAGTAAAAGACAGCTCTGTGATGTTTGGTGGTAGGGCAAAAGTGTGCTTTTCGAATATATCTTCAAGTGGTCTTTTCAAGAGTGTAGCATTAAGCTTGAGAGTGATGAACGCCACATTTTTGCAAGTAGGAAGTAACTGCAAGAATGAATCTGCAAGCACTTGGTTAACTAAATTACTATATCAATATATTGCAGTATCTGGAATTTTCAAAGCAAGAGTCTTCAACATTGCTTTGTTCCGTTTCAGCGTATAGCAAATAGAATCTATAATGGAAAGATTAACGTGATACAAATGCAGGTGTTCCAAGCCAACAAAGTTCTTGTTAAGTTCTACAACAGCAGTAGTATGAGTGCATGCAGATTTAACAGGTGAAAATGAAGGAATTGTTGAGATATATGAGATAATAGGAAACGAAGGCTGATGACAGAAGCCTACACTGACAGATGAAAGGAAAGATGGAAAAAGAGCTGAACAAGCAGAATATAATACTTCTGAAGGCAGTAACATGTGGTTAAGGGAAAGTGGTTTGAAGGCAAAGTAAGGATTAGATTCAGTATCCTCTAAGTACACCTTAGTTATAATATAGATAAGATCTATAATAATCAATGACTAAATTGTAGGTAACAATTTTACTATGCCACCCAAAACATGTCACTCTAGCTGACCCCAGCCTTTGATTTGTAATGAATTACGTGCAAATTTGGGGCCTAATATATCAATTTATGATTAAACATGCAAGGTCAGGATTTGTAGTAAGAATAGTCAAAGTATCTTTGAAATATTTCGTTTGGGCAATAATCTTGAAAAAAAGGAAGAGAATATATGATTCAACAAAACTGATCATTGACAAGTCGGGCGGTTTGCAGAGTTTGATAGTTAAAATCATGTGATGTGTTCATATACAGAAAAATGTCGTTGATGGATTCTTCAGTGAGAATATAAGACATGATGATGGTTGAAGAGAAGAAGGTGAAGTACAGCGTCAATTTTATTACCAAGCGTCACAACGGACTTTATGTTTCAGACTCCGATTTAATACTTAGCACATATTGAAGCGCCGATGTGACTGGGTTTAAATATGTAGCCGCTTATGTGATCTCTTATGTAAGCATAACTACAGATGACGTGGCCTCATTTGCTTCTCTTTTCCAACTCAACTCTCTACATCTCTGTGTACACACTCTTCATAACCATGATTATATCCAGCATTATGCCTTGCTATTTATATAGCTTGCATGTGCTATACTTGTACTCTGTTGGTATGTTATATATACTGTATCAAACACAGTTAACTGCTGATAAATTCTGAATAGCAACAGCTGTTCGCTGTTTCTCTATTGATTTTACTGTATACATCAGGGGGAGCGTAGGTGTTGATACAATCGATGCTACTAAATGTGTTACAGATCAAAACTGTTACTTGCTGCTTGGCAGCGCGGTTGCAGGCACCGTCTTCCAAAGTCCTTGCCAGCCTCTGTACCTTGGCTGTCGCTGCACTATAGGTACCCCGTCTGCTGTTGAGTGGGGCACGGGTTCAACAAGTCCCCAGCTGCTTGGCAGCGCGGTTGCAGGCACCGTCTTCCAAAGTCCTTGCCAGCCCCTGTACCTTGGCTGTCGCTGCACTATGGGTACCCCGTCTGCTGTTGAGTGGGGCACGGGTTCAACAAGTCCCCAGCTGCTTGGCAGCGCGGTTGCAGGCACCGTCTTCCAAAGTCCTTGCCAGCCTCTGTACCTTGGCTGTCGCTGCACTATAGGTACCCCGTCTGCTGTTGAGTGGGGCACGGGTTCAACAAGTCCCCAGCTGCTTGGCAGCGCGGTTGCAGGCACCGTCTTCCAAAGTCCTTGCCAGCCCCTGTACCTTGGCTGTCGCTGCACTATGGGTACCCCGTCTGCTGTTGAGTGGGGCACGGGTTCAACAAGTCCCCAGCTGCTTGGCAGCGCGGTTGCAGGCACCGTCTTCCAAAGTCCTTGCCAGCCCCTGTACCTTGGCTGTCGCTGCACTATGGGTACCCCGTCTGCTGTTGAGTGGGGCACGGGTTCAACAAGTCCCCAGCTGCTTGGCAGCGCGGTTGCAGGCACCGTCTTCCAAAGTCCTTGCCAGCCTCTGTACCTTGGCTGTCGCTGCACTATAGGTACCCCGTCTGCTGTTGAGTGGGGCACGGGTTCAACAAGTCCCCAGCTGCTTGGCAGCGCGGTTGCAGGCACCGTCTTCCAAAGTCCTTGCCAGCCCCTGTACCTTGGCTGTCGCTGCACTATGGGTACCCCGTCTGCTGTTGAGTGGGGCACGGGTTCAACAAGTCCCCAGCTGCTTGGCAGCGCGGTTGCAGGCACCGTCTTCCAAAGTCCTTGCCAGCCCCTGTACCTTGGCTGTCGCTGCACTATGGGTACCCCGTCTGCTGTTGAGTGGGGCACGGGTTCAACAAGTCCCCAGCTGCTTGGCAGCGCGGTTGCAGGCACCGTCTTCCAAAGTCCTTGCCAGCCCCTGTACCTTGGCTGTCGCTGCACTATGGGTACCCCGTCTGCTGTTGAGTGGGGCACGGGTTCAACAAGTCCCCAGCTGCTTGGCAGCGCGGTTGCAGGCACCGTCTTCCAAAGTCCTTGCCAGCCCCTGTACCTTGGCTGTCGCTGCACTATGGGTACCCCGTCTGCTGTTGAGTGGGGCACGGGTTCAACAAGTCCCCAGCTGCTTGGCAGCGCGGTTGCAGGCACCGTCTTCCAAAGTCCTTGCCAGCCCCTGTACCTTGGCTGTCGCTGCACTATGGGTACCCCGTCTGCTGTTGAGTGGGGCACGGGTTCAACAAGTCCCCAGCTGCTTGGCAGCGCGGTTGCAGGCACCGTCTTCCAAAGTCCTTGTCAGCCCCTGTACCTTGGCTGTAACAATAAACTGTGTACACTGCATTTACATGGATGTTTTGCTTTTGCAAATTTCCCATTGTGCATCGGAACCATAAATCCTATACCAATACACACAATCAATTATTATATTTCTAAGAAAATGCACATAGAAAGAAGATCACTTCAATATAATAAAAAATGCCATAATACTATAAATATCCATGACAAAGTGCAAACTACTATAGATATTATGTATATATCTAATATATACATGCTTTGTAATAGTTTGAGAATTAACATGTATTTGTGGTACACTCCACATAAGCAAATTGCTGATAAAGTAAAGTATGTTCGATTGTTAATTCAAAGATGTGTTATATACAAACATGACTTTAGAGTATATATTAAGACATTGCCATTTTGCTATTGGTCATATTACGTCTCTGCTAACCTTGCAGATGGCATTATAAATATTTGTTCTGCTGATAACAATAATAGTTCAATTACTTGCCATTATGGTGGTGGTTACAAAGCAAAAAAAAATTGGACAGCCCAAGATTTATTAGAACTAGACAGAGATCAGGTTATATCAACAGATAAAACCTACCGTATAGCTGGCTACATAAATCAAAAAGATAGACATGTATTTATTGGCATACCTACCATTGATATTCCATTGCCTGTTTTATGTCAACGAGCTACAAAGAACATGCTTCTGATTATTGGCCAAAAACACAATGTGATAACTGGTAGAAGAGATGTAGATTTAGCAACTATATTAAACAGATTGCAGAGACATGTGTGTGAAACATGTCCGACTTATTTAACGGTGTTTGAGCCCAACAAGACAGCATTATCAGACGCACAGCGAATGAAGTTGTATCGTCAACGAAATAAGCAGCTGTTGCAACAAAAAGAAAAAACTCGGTGGGCAGATACAAAAGGAACTGATGTGGAGTTTAAAGAAAGAAAAAAAGAATACAGAGCTAAGAAATATAAAGAGGGGTTATTTCCACCTAAACCACCATCAGATATACAATTGCATAATATAATAAATGGTTTTCATAAGGCAACATCCTTTGAAAACATTGAAGAGTACGGATGTGCTGTATGTGGTTCTTTAACAATGAGAAGAGAACTGACCCCCATTGAAAATATAAATGCAGCTTGGTTTTCATGTTTGCAAGTGCCTGACATAACACGAAAGGAAAGAACATCAAAAAAACAGCAAATCAAGGATATATCTGGACCAGTCATTGACTATACATGTGATTATATTTGTAATAACTGTTTAAATTGTATACGTCAGGATAGAATTCCACACCTAGCATTAGCAAATGGTATATGGTTAGGTGAAGTACCCGAACAGTTAAAAAATTTGTCCTGGACAGAACAACTTCTTATCTCCAAGGTGGTACGCAATTATTGTGTAATCAGAGTATCCAAGTCAAAAATGCACAAAATGAAAGCTAATGCTATATGTCATGCTGTGCCTATGCCTCGTGTTTACTCAGTTTTACCACCCAAAAGAGAAGAGCTAGATGAAGTTTTAGCGTTCCTATATCTTGGACCTAGTAAACCAACTCCTGATGATTACAAGCGTACTCCTTTACTTGTAAGAAAAAACAAAGTGATCAAAGCACTTGAATGGTTGAAGTTAAATCATAGTGACTATTTAGATATAGAAATATCCCATGAAAATATGGATGAATATCCAGAAGATTGTCCTCCAGTAGTTGTCGACTATCATGAGGTTAATGCCACTAAGGATGCTGAGTCTATGGCTGTTAATGATCAAGAAGAAGAAGAAGGAACTACTGAAGGTATATGTCCATTTACTGTACAAACATTGACAGCAGACGAACTTACCAAGTTACTTGACAGTGATGACCGAGGAATCATTAGAAACAAAGCTTTGCGGCATTTCAAACAAGGAGGAAAGGCATTAGGTATAGGAAAGGCTGAAGAACCAGAAAGTATATATGATAACCCGTCACTATATCCACAAATGTTTCCCTGGCTATTTCCATATGGACTAGGAGGATTAGGTAACAATTTTATGCAGCAACCTGTATCAGAGCAGCTGCATAAAAAGCATCTCCTAATGTATCATGACAAACGATTTCAAATGGATCCATACTTTCCATTGATTGCATTCAACCATGAGCAAATTAAGAAAAGTTACACAGGTGGATACCTACTTACATTAAAGAACAATTTTGATGAAGTAGCTGATAGATTGCTCAATACAAATGAATCAACATTACAATCACTAATTGATAAATTAGAAAATGGGCATGTTAAAGTTGAACAACTTAATCCAGATGAACAACAATGTTTTAAAATTATCAACAACATAGATTATATAGGTGCACATGTTCCAGGTTCTAACACTAACCGAAAACATATGCGTAACGAAATTTGGGCATTGACTTCCTATTTAGGTGCACCTAGTTGGTTTATAACCTTTGCACCTGCAGATATTCAGCACCCTATTGCAATCTATTATGCATCTACAGGAGAAACAGTATATCCCAATGTGTTTGGTGATAATGAAAGATTTATGCTTATAGCTAATAATCCAGTGGCTGGTGCAAGGTTTTTTAAATTTATGGTAGAAGCTTTTATTACATATGTTCTTGGTTACAAGAATGAACATTCTGGATTATATGGAAAAACCTCTGGCTATTATGGAACAGTTGAGCAACAAGGTAGATTAACACTGCATATGCATATGCTTATTTGGATTAAAAATGCATTGACACCACAAGAAATTCGAGACCGTATAATGGATGCTGAATCAGATTTTCAGAAGCGCATGGTGGAATATCTTGAAGGTGTACATATTGGGGAATTTATTGGTAAAACTATGGCAGAAATGTCAGATACATTTAATGAATTTAGGTCAAATGACACAGAATATATCAAGCCAACTACTCAAATTCCTGAGCCTATGCCAAGTGTATGTGAAACTAAATGTCAAGATTGTGGAACTTGTAAACATATGCAAAGCTGGCATGAAAGATTTATTGCCACTGTGAATGAAGTACTATTTTTGACAAATGTACATTCATGCACTAAAGGATGTAAAAATAATAAATGGAAAACATGCAAAAGCAGATTTCCTAGACCATTGATATTGGAAACACAAGTTGACCCACAATCTGGTGCTTTATTATTAAAGAAAGGAGAAGCTATGTTAAATACCTTCTCACCTACTTTAACCTATTTGTTACGATGTAACACTGATGTGACTAGTTTGCTATCAGGTACAGCTATCAAATCTGTTATAGCATATGTCACTGATTATGTAACAAAGTCTCCTTTGAAAACTCACACAATGTTTCAAGCTGTGAAAACCGTCTTCAACAGAGAAACCACTATGCTTGGTGGAGATATGAGCAAACAAATTAAAGCAAGAAAAGTATTAACAAAAGTAGTAAATAGCTTAACGTCACAAAGTGAGATAGGAGGTCCTATGGCATGTATGTATCTATTAGATCATCCAGATCACTATACTAGTCATCAGTTTCAGCGGTTTTATTGGAGAGCATATATCAATGAGGTTAAACGTGCATGGAGTCATTTAACACCATTATCAGAGGAGGATAACAAAGTGTTATTGTCAGAGAAAGTAGTATTAAGTTCGAGTAACTCAAAAATCATTGGTTTAACAACTACTACTGATTATATCCATCGGCCTAAGAAATACAATCATGTCACATTATATGACTGGGTAAGAAGAGCGCAAAAGTCCAAAATTCCCAAAAATATAACAAAGCTAAATGAGACAGAAGGTGAGTTTTTGGTTAACAAGATTATTTCGCATCGATGGACAAAGCAAAGAGTTCAATTTTTGGTTAAATGGAATTTGGGTGATAAGTCATGGATATCCATGACCGAAGCAAAAAATCTGCAAGCACTAGATGACTATTTAGACTATTATCATGTTTCCGCTATTCAACATTTACCAAAGGAATCATCATACCCTATAGATAGTGAACATGATGGAACAGATATAGAAGAACAGGCAGCATATTTGGAGGCTAATGTCGATAATGCAGATTTTGACTACAATAACAGTGATGATAGTGAGACTTTAGTTGATGAAGAAGACTCAAGGCCTTCTGATTCACAACAAACAAAGGTAAACAATACAGATGACATTAATGATATTACAGAATCTCAACAAAAATCTGTAGACACAGCATGGACATTGTTTACCTGTACTCATCCTCAAGCAAGTACACATCATGTGCGTCTTGTACCAGAAAGTGAAGCAAAGGTTCCTAACTTTGTTGGAGGTGTTTTGCCTAGAAAAGATCAGGGTAATCGTGAGGATTATTGCTTAACTATGTTAACTTTGTTCAAGCCTTGGCGAACAGGAAATGAACTCAAAAATATAGATCAATCATGGGACGATGCTTTTTTAACTCATCAATTTACTGACCGCCAATCTGATATCATGAAGTACTTTCACATACGTTATGAATGTAATGATGCCAGAGATGATTATGCTGCTGCAAGAAAAAAAGGGAACAATCTTGCAAATATGCCTACAAGTATAGATGTTCAAATTCAGGAATATCTTGATACACTTTACTACGGTATGGAATCTTTAGATACTCTGTCAGATGAACAATATGCTGAAATAGCCAACGAGTACAAAGAGTGGTCTAGAGGATATATTACCAGAGTATCAAAGATGCAAGATGCTGAGCGCCTCATGTATACTATAGGAGCCATGGATTCTGTAGTCACTCAGGATATCACTGCCTTTTTACAGAAAAAGGTAACTGGTAATGAGAAAACTGGTAACGCATGGAATGAACTTTTAACTGAACACAGAGCAAAAATTCTGGAAGCTAGACAAGCTGAGGCTAAACAAGCTCAGCATAAACATGCATTGTTAAAAAAATCAGATCCTGACTATAATACTGTCAAGGTCATTGATAAATCATATCTTGAAGCGTCATTTGAGCCACCTTTAGCATCTGATCGAGAGTTGATAACTGACACAATTAAAGCTTTCACTTTAAATAAAGATCAGCAACGTGCATTCCGTATAATTGCACATCATGCATGTAAGCCCTCAGGTGAACAGTTAAAAATGTATCTTGGAGGCATGGCAGGAACAGGAAAATCACAGGTAATTAAGGCCTTAATGCACTTTTTTAAAGAAAGACAAGAAGGCTATCGATTTATGTGTATGGCACCTACAGGCTCTGCAGCTGCACTAATCGGTGGATCAACCTATCATCATATCTTAGGGTTCACACCTTTTGATGGCCAAGACAGTCAGACTTCAACAGGATCTGTTACAACTGCATTGGATAATCTTAAAGGTGTAGAGTATATCTTTTTGGATGAGATCTCTATGACTGACAATAATGAGTTTTATAAGATATCTGAGCAAATGTGTAAAGCTAGAGATAATTCAGATGAACCATTTGGTGGAATCAACATGATTGTAGCTGGAGATTTTGCTCAATTACCTCCAATTGCAAGTAGCAATGCTTTATACATGGGGGGTCCTATTAGTACACCTCACCATACCAATAGCATTCATCAGCAGCAATTTGCTATTGGTAAAGCAATCTGGCATCAATTTACAAGTGTGGTAATTTTAAAAGAGAATATGCGTCAAAAGTCTCAAAGTCGGAATGATGCCAAATTAAGACACTGTTTGGAAAGAATGCGGTATGGCGCTTGTACTGATGTAGACATCAAATTGTTAAATTCACGAATTATTGGAAAAGGGCTTGGTAAACCTAAAATGACTGATCCACGCTTTCATCATATTTCAATAATTACATCGTGGAATGCATATAGAGATAAAATCAATGACATACGTTCTACTCAGTATGCTGAGGAATCCAATCAGCAATTAATGTCATTCTATAGCATTGACAAATGGAAGCCTGAACCTAAAACAGATAAAAAGGGACGTTTTAAGAATGTTCATCAAATAGATCCTCAACGGTTAGGAAATGAAATAAATGCACATCTAAAGGAGGTTCTGTGGTCTTTGCCACATTCTTGTTCTCAGAATCATCCAGGTATACTAAGATTATGTATTGGTTTACCAGTCATGATTAAAAAAAATATCGCCACAGAATGTTGTGTTACAAATGGTGCAGAAGGAAGAGTTGTTGGATGGAAAACAAAACCTGGTGATGTACCTGATAAACCATGTTTGGATACTGTTTTTGTCGAATTGACATCCCCGCCAACTTCCATTCAACTAGATGGATTACCTCCAAATGTAGTTCCAATTCATCACACAGCATCGCAAATCAAATGCATCATGCCTAATGGAAAGACTATATATATATCCAGAGATCAAGTGCCATTGATTCCTAATTTTGCAATGACAGATTATAGTTCACAAGGAAGAACAAGGCATAATAATGTTATTGACTTGAATAACTGCAGAAGTCATCAGTCAATGTACACATGCTTGTCAAGAGGCTCAACATATGAGGGAACTGCTATTGTTCAAGGTTTTGATGATAAGAAGATTCGAAATGGTATATCAGGCTGGCTCAGACAAGAGTTTAGAGAACTTGAAATATTAAATGAAGTTACTCGATTGCAATTTGCTCACAAATTGCCAACTCATATTGGTGGTATTACTCGCCGTCAAATTATTTACACATATCGTATTTGGAAGGGCCCTAACTACATGCCTAATCGTATGCCAGTATATTTGAAATGGTCAGATGCACAACCATGGGAGAACACAGATCCAGGCGATGAACCAGGCTGGAAAATAGTGGAACAAAACAGACGTGACAAAAGAAAAATTAATAAAGACGAGACTGGTGAAGAAAAACAAAGAAAAATTCAAAAAACTCAACAAGATTCAACTCAATTTGTCAAAGCACAAGGTACCACTACATTGAAAACTCTAAGCAATGATTTGAAGAATATAAAAAGGAAAAAAAAGCTAAACCTGAATCAGTCTACTATAAAAAAACAGTTCAATATAACAATTACATCTTCAATATCTGAAAGTCAATGGGGTTTTATATGGAGCAATTATAGTTGTGCCTATGACTCAGTTTTTCCAATTGTATTACAAGCAATATTGTCCAATACAGCATCCTTTGTAGAAGCTGCAATTATGAAAACACCTTTGATACACACACTTGTCACTAATTATAAGGTAGCTTTGGAAAATCATACTAATGTAGAGCTAGTTAGAAATAATATACGACAAGGCTTACATGAAGTAGACCCTACTGAATTTCCTCTAATGACTAATGTAGGCACAGAAATTAATGCACTTTGTACTTATGTATTTCAGGAACTGGACAATTTTTATTATAAACAGTATAAATGTAGACAATGTAATATAGTGCATGATATAGCAAGAAATGTAAACTTACCATATGATGATATTTTAGCTGTGTGTTCACCTTATCGCTGGCGTAAACAAGGTATCATGCAAGGAACTGCACAAAACAAAACACCATTGCAATGGCTGCGTGCTAATCTAAGACAAATTACAAGTATTGCATGCGAATCTTGTCATCTGCCAATGATTACTCAAATGGCATTTGAATCCATGCCATTATTTTTGCGCTTCAAGGTCGAAAGTGTTCGGGTTGATTGGACACTTGATTTGGACCTAGGTCAATATCAATATAGGTTATGTGGTTTTATTTATTATGGAAGTAATCATTTTACATCACGGATAATTACTAATACAGGTGATATTTGGTATAATGATGGAATGCAGAATGGGCGAATATACAGTCATGAAGGTCACTGGCATAATTTTACATCCACACAAATACATAGAGCACCACAGAATAGGCAATTAATTATTGGATTATATGTCAGAACACAGTAAATTGTAATGTATATAATGTAAAATAAATTAGCAGCAAAAAGTAACGTTTTTAAAATAGAAATTAAAGCATGAAGAAATCGTACCCGCCGAATTACGGCCCGCACTAACCTAGTCACATTGTACATACCAGCCTAGCTTGTCCAGAGATTTTGATGTGTGTGTGTGAGCAAAGCGCCGTGCTATCGAGGTCAATCACTCCGCCCTGCTCGCGTGGCTCATGCATGGACACAGGCGCTCATGGTCCGCCCCGCCTCGGGGCGCGCGCCCGTAACAAACTTGTGAGCGCAAATACTTACCAGGGGTAATTTCCTAAGGTTAGCTGCTGTGACGAATTTGTTTCTTACATTACTAAGTAATTTTCCTTACTGAAAGCTAGAGTCTCCCGCTTGTGCTTGCTCTTGCGCACCACTGCTAGAAGGATTATATTCAAGCGCCCAAAAGCGCGCGAGAGCGCGGGTACAACGGTGTCGCCTTTGACGAAAACAAGTCTACGGATAGGTAAGGGTTGACGTAGAAGGAACTTGCCTGATCAAGTACATTGTCAGAGGACCATGCTTTGTTGATTTCTTTCCCGCAGCTCGGAGCCAGGTGGCAAATTCCAACAATCCGGTCCGCGGAGACAATTGCAGCGTTCGGTTGGTGATCTTGCGTGGACCGGCTAACTTGGAACAGTTGACTTGTTGCGTCGACGCGCAGGAAGGGCGTGTACCACTCAACGTACAGAAGAGGGTGGGGAACGAGGCCGTATTGTGCCGGCAACTCAAAGATGACTCGCACGCGAGCAAGACAAAGGCCTGGTCATGTTGATAATCAAGGTGAGTCAACATGCCACAGCATTCTCCAAGTTATCACGCACCGTCTAGAGAACCTGCCTCTGCATTCTTATAGATCTCGGGATGTTCCACCAGCAGTACAGGGTCAAATCGTCCTGGGCGTGGATGCCGGCGACCAGATCCATGCAACGGTGTTGACGCTCGAAGTCGATCGAGCACCAGTACCCGAGAGGTGAATGGGTTCCATGGTCTCTCGAGCTTCAGCTGCTTGTAGACGTGATATTTGGTGAGTGCAGATGGGGCGACCGTTGCGGTAGGTATGTTCATTGCGATATAGGCTCCAAATGCCTTGAGGAAACCGGTCGCACCGTGTTGCTCGATCAGCGTGGAGAGACGTGTCTGGGGAAAGGGCGAGGACTTCGCGAGGCGGTAATGGCGAGGGAAAGAGCAATCTAGGAACCGTACGTCTTGTCACTCGACTTCGGCGTCGTCGACATCTGACGCTTCTTTATCACCAGCCTCTTCTGATGCCGTTGATGCCTTGCATACAGCGTCGCGTGCATCGCACCATGCGATATATGCTGTGCGGAAATCGAGTGCGTCTTGACATGTGAGCCATGTCGTCATGTGCGCGATGTAGTCCTTGTGATTACCAGCATGGTAAGCATATTTCGCATAGTCAATATGCAGCCGCTCGGATAACTCTGTGTTATAGCCATCGGCGGTACCTTTCCGCCAGATATTCTCGACGTAGTGGCATAGGGAATGAAGCTTGGGCATGTTGAAGTGCTTACGAACGCCAAGCTCGACAAAGACGTCCTTGTGCCGGTGGAATGTAGCCAGAGCGGTCTCAAGAGCATTCAGCGATGCCGTTGTATGCATCTGAAACTGGGCGTAGTACATGAAGTCAATCAAGGCCTGGACGACCATGAGAACAGTACTGTTCACCGCACCAGCGATGAGAGCAACAAAAACCTTCTGCATCTCCTTGTGCTCGCCACCAGTCCATTGCGAGACATGGGAGATCCCTTTGGAGAAATGCCGAAGTCCAGGTGCGTCTGCCATTGCTTGGAAGCGGCGGTCGAGCTCGTCTTCTCCAACAATCTGAGTTATCCATTTCACCAGGTGATCCTTAAAGATGCCCTTGTGAAGCTGATGCAAGATATCAGGCGTGATGCATGAGAAGATATTGCAGTAGGGAAGCTCTGCCCAGAACGGCTCGTAAACGGGGCGCAGACCCTGATCGGTGAACTCTGGTGGGTCAAGACCTACCTTATGCGCAGCGAGGGCCTCAAGTGTTGTGTTGACATCGCGTGGAGTACAGATGCCCAGATCTCCACGCTGGTTTGGAAGTACGGTGCCGCGGGGACAGAAGCTTTCTCGCACGTTCACAACCAGGCACTGCTCCGGATGGTCTGCGACGTAGGCGGCGAGAAGTGGAAAGACACGGCGAATATTTCCATCAGCGCAGAGCATCTTCTCGCCGTCCTTGCCTGCAGCGATAAGCGGTGCGATGATCTTCCCCATACAGTGATGAAAGAGGCAATAGCCTGCATTCGAGCGAGCATCATCGTCGGAGAAGCACTCGAGCTTCGAGACAGGTATGTATCCCACAAGGATTGTTGCATGCGCAGAGACCTGACGCCTCTTCTCTTTTGCAATGTTGCCGATAGACAAGTAAACAGGCCAGGCTGTCTGGTCTCCTCGGAACTGGGATAGCTTCGTCTTGTCAGAGGCGAGAATGATGGGAGCAATGGTGGCTCCACGCGGAAGGACATTCTGATGAGAAGCTGGTAAGCATTCCGCAGTGCTGCCGTTAGGGAGATTGAAGCAACTGAACATACCTGTGTTTCCCACCACCAGTCCGCCGTCCACATCTCGTCGACACACCGCGCGGTACATCCTTCATCGAGATACACCTGTTCGGGAGCGTACGCCATACAATCACGGAATGCAGGGTTGCCGATGAGCTCCCGGACACATTCGACAGGATCGCGCCGCCATATCTCCAACTTCTCTGTAAGTGGAACTCCCTCTTCGTCCAGCACGTCTCCCGTGACGGTGACTTCATCCAGTAGCCATTCCTGACCGCCCCGTGGAAGCTTGTCAAGTTTCTGGAAGAACTTGTATTTGCTTGCCGTAGACAGCCCCAGACTCTTGATCTATGAGCAGGTACTCAGGCTAAGTCCAAAAGACGAATAGACGTTGTTATGGCTCACCATGTCCAACCTCAGGAATTCGTCAATCTTGTTATGACCGAGACTCTTCGCTAGAAACCGTGCGAGTTTCCACTCCTCTCTGCTTGCATACGGAGCCCATGGCTCTCGTCCCTCGCTCTTATCTGCCTTTGCCATATCCTCATATCGTGTTGTCCCCATGCCAAAAGTTGCGCCTGCCTCCCTTGGGTGGTAGTAATAGAAGCGGACATGCCCGTCGGCATCCTCGTCTTCAGGTACGTCCTCGATGGTTACCCGAGATGATGTGTGCTGGCTCTGCATGCCAGCCTCTGACTTATTCAGTCTACCCGCAGATTGGGCATTACTGCTGCACATGTTGACGTCGAACTCGCCAGAAGATGGATGGTGGTGTTCAAGGGCCTTCAGATGCAGGGTCTGGGACAAAATACAGGCCTCCCATCGTAGGCGACAAGCTGGTGTATTCTGAATATGCCGCTTGACACCTGCCGGAGTAGGGAGAGCCTTTCCACAGTGTCCACAGCGGTGCAAAGAGTTTTTCAGCCTCTGTCCAAGTCGACTGCGTTGGTCTCGAGATCCAGATGAAATCATCAAGCTCAGGTGAGTCCAGTGAATAGCATTCGACGACAGCCTCTCACAGCCGTTTCGCAACCACAGGATGACTCATTAGGCTTAGTTTCACAACCGATCGGGTGGAGTGTAACTGTACAGTTATTGATCGTGTGGATCTGAGCTCTAGCGCTCTTTCACGGTGAGTACAATTCTAGCCTGCGCTCTTGGGACACAAGACGTGAACGATCCCGTTAGATGCCTTCAGACCGTGCAGCAGGAACGGCACGAACTCGTACACCTTCAGCCAAGCAACAACAACTTGACGGTAAGCATTCTGCTGCTGCGCCTGCCAGGATATCACCACGCCAAACCTACCGCTAATTCCTATGCACTTCAGAGGCGAAATTTAATGCTCTTAAGCAGAAAAACCAACCCAAGCCACCCACCCGTAAGGAGAGGGCCATTACACAAAAGATCAACAATGCAACCGCGGGATCGGTGAGTAGAGTACTTTTGCATCTGCTTATCATGCTAAAATCCTTGCAGATTGTGAGCAAGAATGTTCCGCTCGTCCGCAAGGTCGTGACCCCACGGGCTCTAAACAGGGGCACTGCACCAACCCCTACTCCTGCATCTGCACCTCGCCCTGGACCACCAAGACCTCGAGGCACAGCTCGTCGAGTCGTGTACTCACCAGCACCAGAAGGTACGCATTCAATGCCTTTTAATCGGTGCACCACATGTTTACTTTTCTCTGCCTATTACCTGACCTCTAGACGATGACGCCTCAGATGAAAACACGCGTGCATCACACAGGGCCCCCTCCGAAAACACCAGCGATGACCATCGCATCTTCGACACCAACGAAGAGGCAGAAGAGTACCTCGACGACGATGTAGACCTCGACGACATCTACAACTCAACTGAACTTGAAGTTGGCAGTGCCGAGAGCCTTGGAGCCTCTGACATCTGCGCTACTGGCAGGAAGCGCAGCCGCTCAACTAGCGAGCCGGTTGTCAACATTGACGACGACCATCTTGAAGATATCAGGCCTGTACCGAAAATCCAGAAGGTTGTCGAGCGTCAGGGGCGTGCGCGCGAGAAGGACTATGACAGCGCCACTCAGGAAGTCATCGCCATTGCTAAGGACTTATATGAGCTTCGCCTTCTGACAATTACAGCATTTCCAAGTGTCCGAGAGCAGGACATCTGGGCCCGAGAGGCCTGGAACGAGGCATGCTTACGGTGCGACCTCGAGCTCAGAATCAGCGCAGAGGTAACAAAACTGGTGCGTACTCCTTATCATATCCATCTGAGCCTTTAGCTAATATTCTGTACGTCGACGGCAAGCTTATCCGCCGTGGAACACATTTTCGGAGTGTCGCCAAAACACTGGCACGAACTGTTGTCATGTCAAAATATCCGCTCTCCGACAGCACGTCGCGCAAGGCCAAGCAGCGCAACATCCTTCTCGTCAACCGCTTACTCGTTGTAACAACACATGGCTTTGTATACCCGGTGCGTCGTAAAGTTCTGCGGTGTTTCAGTTGAGTTTAATATATCACTCGGACGACAGCTGAGCGACCTCAAGAACCCTCCAGGGCAGCGCAAGGGCATGTATCGCCACCCCGCCATCATCAAGATGCTCACTGGGTTGGTCTTCCGGCACCCGCGAGACCTCGGCATTCAATATGAAGATGTCATCGGTGACCACATCCCTGCTGTGACGATTGCTTTTGTGTGCACGATGGCATGTCCAATATTCCTCTTACATACGCGGGCACTGACTAGTACTGCAACAGCTCGAGTACGCACTTGGCGAATGGGCCGATACAGGTGCCCTTCAGGAAGACGTCTTCACTGAGCAAGTCGGCCGAAAGCTATTCAACGCCCATGTTGAGAGCCTAACACGGTTCAAAAAGGCCTTCCGCTCCCAGGACCGCCTTCGCAAGATCGGCGAGCAGATTCTCATGGCGGCGCGGTATATCATTGATGCTTTAGCAGCTTCCCTTCAATATAATTTACATTTCGTGCTCTAGGGACCACGTAGGCGCGGGCCCTCTCGGTCAAGACGATGTGGCAGTTGGCGTGCCAAGTCAAGACGTCTTCGATGCCATGGCTGCCGCATGCAGTGATTCCGAGTTGTCAGACTTCGACGACGTGCATGCTGAAGACGGCGCCGTCGATGACGAGTTCTTGCAGGCAACAGAATGAGTATATGTCTACTAGATAGCCACTGTTGCACAGTGTTCCAGAATAACATTCTATCTCTCTTGTGGATTCGCTGTCAAGGCCGACGTGAGCTATAATTTCGATTCTAAATCCTAAAGGCCTATAGCGGTCTCAATGTGAACAACCTGCCTAATTTGGAATACCAGATGAACTGGACCTTGCAGGACATTTTGAGTCGCGCGGTGTAGCAGCACACTTCACGACAGGCAAGTCAAACGCATTACAGACTGTATAGTGTGTGGTATATACACTCATGCCATGTATACTACAGGTCTAGACATGTCTATACCGGGTGGGCTACATGAGGCAATGGTACAGGCGGTCCAAGCCAAGGGGGTATATCCAGCGGTCTGACCGGTCTGTGCTGCTTCACAAAGTCTATACCACATCGTCTTTTTCCAGATGTACGGGCACCGAGGTGTAGTGAGCGGGGCGACAACGGTCATCAAGGCGAAGAATGCCCATCCCGCTACCAAAGGCAAGGTAGACCGACCGATGGACTCATGTGCCGCGGCGG
This sequence comes from Phanerodontia chrysosporium, assembly GCA_001910725.1. NCBI lineage: Eukaryota > Fungi > Basidiomycota > Agaricomycetes > Polyporales > Phanerochaetaceae > Phanerodontia > Phanerodontia chrysosporium. The sequence goes on from MJGA01000040.1 coordinate 153,083, forward strand.
TAAAGAAGCAGAGCCCGACAAAGAACAGACCAAGGGAGATATGAAGTAGTAGGGGGAGGATCGCTGCGATCTTGAAAACTCTCCATGTTCGGAGTCCCGGATGACGATATTGTCGAGCACGGAGTTGCTCTTCAGGCGATATGTCGGAAAATCCGTAAGCGCCTCCAGAGACGCTGATCTCCCCAAGGTCTCCGGACGGGGATCTCGAGGAATCTTGAGTTATCTAGACGCTCTAGCCCCGATAGTGCGACGTCTCGAGATAATCGAAGTGTGACGGGAGTATCTAGACGCCTTCGCGAGAAACCTCGACAGGTCGTCGCGTTCATCCTGGTCCCTGTCATTCGACGGGGCTGTTGTCCTCCCTCTCTGCCGGCGTCCATCCCATTTCATCTGTAACATACACCAGACTGCCAGGCATCGGCTCTAAATGCGCGGAAAATCGAGTCGATCACTCGCTTCAGTAGGCGAGAAACTTACATGTCCGCACTGCTCCAATAGCTGGGAACCGAGAGGGTTTGAAAACCACCAGAGGGCGTGCAAAGATAAGGCACAGAGGGCAAGGAGGGACGCTGAGGCGCTTCGTCGTATAGCGAAGCAAGAGCGGCGCGAGAACAGAGGTGCGTAATAGCGGGATGTGCGGCCGACGTGCAGCTCACAAGTCACTTGCACCCCCATAGCACGTTCGAGTGCGGACGCTCCAACAGTCACGGACTGGGGGCTTGGTATGTTCTTTCTTCTGATACTGCTTGCTCACATCAGGGCCTCTAACCCTCGTGCGCACGCAGGAGCGAGTGCACCAGTCACTTCGCGCGAGAAGAGCCCTGTCCCCGGTATGTGTCCGGTTACCCTATCGCCATCTGCGTATGCTAAAAGTTTCCATTTGTCACATAGAATCGATCGTATTTGATACGAACCCGCAGGCTCCATGCGAACACCCCGGGCGCGTCGACTGCCCATTGTCCGTGGACAACGACTGTGCACCCACTTCGCAGCTGGAGTTCGATGACATACGCGTGCAATTTCATCCCCACAGCGGGCTCGGGACGAAGATCTACCACTTCGAAGACTATCAGCGCGAACGTCTCCAGCCTGAGCCTCCGGACCCAGAGCCGTGGAAACCCTTCGCGTCGCGCGAGGACTTCGAATTCGCAGAAGCCGTGCAGCAGGCAGGTATGACCGAGGAGCAGATCAAGACTCTCCTTCGCATCATATCCGGCGTTGCTGACGGCACGTCTGCGTTCTCGCTCCGCGAGTATAAGGACCTCACACACGCTTGGGAGAAGGCTATCCTGAATCAACCTTCGGTGCGCGTGGCTTGTATATATCTGTATAGTGTGCTAGATATGAATACAATGTGTCCGCAGTTTAAGAAGCACCAAATCACTGTCCCTCATCACACGGGAGAAAGGACGTACGATGTCTATGTCCGCAACGTCGAAGAGCTCATTATCAAGCAGCTTCAAGACCGAAACCTTATCCAGTACTTCCAGTGGGACGCCCGCCGCATGTCAAAGTGGAAGGGATCATATTGGGAGGACTTTGTCGAGTCGGAGCCTGTGACCGGCTCAATGATGTGGGACGTACAGGTATGTTGCTGCAATTATTGTACTAGGTTTACTCAGGCTCAGGCATAACATCATATCCTAGTCAAACATACCTAAGGACGCGAAGCCTCTTGGTATCTTTCTGTATGCGGACAAAAACAAGCTTTCGTCGTTCGGGACTCAGCAGGGATATCCCGTTGTTATGCGCATCACTAACATCGAGACTCACGTTCGACATGGCGACGGTCTTGGTGGTGGTCATGTGGTCGCATTTCTGCCCGTGGTTAGTTTGGTGTAAAATGTTCCTGCTGTGGCTACACATCGTCTAACATCTTCAATTAGGTGAAAGAAGAGGCTGGTGAGACTGGCAAGACCAGCTTTGCGAACTTCAAGCGAGAAGTCTGGCACGCCGCAATGGAGAAGATAATTGAGCCTCTCATTCCGCTGTCGAAGGTTGGCCTTGCAGTCCGATGTGCGGATGCAATCCGGAGGATATTCTATCTTTTCCTCAATATTCTATCGGGTGATTATGAGGAGTTGTACGCATTTCCTCTCTTAAACCTGGCATTACTAGGCATTGACGTTGATTGTCTATCTGACTGCACAGGTGTTCCATGCTTTTACTCCGAGGTAATCGGTGTCTGTGTCCATGCCCAATGTGCCTTGTACCCGCGGACCAGCTGTTCGACCTGTCCAAGGAGTGGCCTCTCCGAACCATGCAACAAGCACAAGTTCTCTTTGCCAAGTACACACGAAAGAGTGAACTTGATGAAGCAACCCGCGAGCTTGGTATTCGACCTATCGAGGTACGCACAACTCAACATGTAAACTTCCGAATGTATATTCACAGAGAGCTGTAGAACGTCTTCTGGCAGCTTGCCAACTCGGACCCACATGAGGCTGCCTCTGTTGACAATATGCACATGGACGAGAGCGGAACTTTCGGACACCATGCCTTTGGCGAGTTCAAAGCTCTTCTGGAGAAAAAGCGACAGCTGTCAACTCAGATAGATGCGAAGTATGTCTATATCTCTCTCTTTTGTGGCTGTTACTGACCTTGCATGCCGATGAAAGCTTTCAGGCTATGCCACGGTGGCGTGATCTCAACCATTTCGAGTCAGGTGTACTCCATGTCAACTTCACTGATGCGAGCAAATACAATGACATTTCCAAGGTGCTGTGCTCTGTCATGATACTGTTTATTCACATGCCTGATAGCAACTTAGGTCATTGTGTACGCTGCTTTCAATGTGTTTGATCACAGAATACACCCACGGGGATATTCTCTGCTCAAGCTCATTCAGAAATATGCCGAGTGCCACACGTACCTTGCAATGGAAGTCCATACAGAGGCTACACTCAACGACCTCTATCGCACCATTCTCCAGCTGCAGCGTTGTGTAGAGGTATGTCTAATCTGAATTATTTCATGGAGAATTCTATGTATATCCCCTGCGTATTCAGGAGTACAAGAAGTTCACAGACCAGGACGAGAAGCCTAAAGACTGGAATTTCATCAAGCTGCATCTACGTGTACATGGCATACGGGATATCCTTGCCAAGGGAACACTCGTCAGCATGACAACCAAGATATCAGAGAAAATTCATGGCCCAATGCGAAAGGATTACTCCCGCCGTACAAATTTCAAGAACGTCATTCCCCAGGTAAGCTGCACATGTCTCAAGTCAAGCCAACTCTGACTGTCTTGTACACATATGCATATACAGCTGGCACTTCTAAACCACGTAATGTTCTGTGCAAGCACAATTCGGGAGAAGATTGACATTCTCGATGCATATGTGAAAGGGCAGTCTGATGACGAGGACCTCTCCGAAACAACTGAGTTCCGCTTTCATCAAGTTTATCTCGGTTCAAGGCAGCCTGAGCTCACGTTGCATGATGTTGAAGTACAGCATGCATCTGACTGAGCATTCCACGAATTCCGACTTAGGCTCAACCGATTTCTCTTCAGCCTTGCTGTCAGCATCCCACGTGAGGAGACGGGGTTCTCGGCAGACATGACGATCACTCCAACTACTGTTCGTCTCAGCCCTAACAGCACGGTGTGCCAATCTTATTCGATATCAAAGTTGGACTTGGCACTTACATGTTCTGGTCGCCATTCTAGATCATAGAATGTCGATTTCTCAAGGTCCACTATGAGTGCATATGCACGGGCCGTGAAGAGATTGACTATCTTCGCTGCAACCCTAGCTTCCATGGCTGACCACGCTACGACGGAATCATTTTTCAAGATGTCGGTGACAAGCACACGTTCGCCAAGCTAATCTTCATGTTTGTGTGTACACTCAGCACGGGGTACACAGTCCCTATCGCCCTTGTCCTACCCATGGATAGGGCAGTTGGTCCTACTCGCAAGAGTGACATTGACCTGGGGCTCTGTCGTGTCAAGGCTGGAGGCCGTCAAGATGCTCGCTTCATTCCCCTTCGCTGTGTCATCCGGGGTGCATTATTGTATCAACACCCAGACCAGCCTGATGAGTTTATTGCGGTAGATCTAGTTGACTCTGACATGTTCCTTCGCCTGCAAGAACTGTTCCCAAAGCGCTTCCAGTAGTTTGTATATGTAGAAATTTAATACTCATTTATCATGAATATAATGTATCTCTGAAGGTCTCTACTAGATGCATCTGAGAGCTGCATCCCTAAGCCATTGGAACAGACTTGTAAAGCTGACAATGAGTCTGGCTCACCTGCAGGTCATGGGCCGGGTACCCATTGGTGACTCGTAGGGCTGCCAGACGAGGAACGGTTGGTGTTCAAGTTAGTGCGCCTGTGTTCCTATCCTCATTGATGATGGTGCAGACAGCGTTGATGACCTCAAAGAGGAGGCGGGTGTGATTCTCGAGGCTGCCACCGTGCTCGTCCGCGGTGACGCTGCCCGAGATATTTCCAACAACCCTTCTTCTCAACGTCGAATTCGGCCGCGTCGCCTCTGGGAGCAACGACACCGGCGTTTCGACGTACAAGTGCAGTGCAGTGCACAGGGCGCAGCATGCGGCCAAAGAGAGGAGCGGCTGTCGCAGGGGGCTATGCCTCGACGGCGACAGCGACCGGACGGGAGAGACAGCTCTTGACGTACGTCGTCTCCTCAGGGGACTGCGGGTGGCGGCGCATGGGGTGTCCACTCGCGTGCAAGATGTCGCGGAGCAGGGGCTCAACGCTTCACGAGGGAGCACAAGTGGGGAGGTCGACGAGATGGCGCGGCGGAGCGAATCACGCAGCGACGAACGGTTTGTTCAACTGTCCGTATTGACCAAGATATCATTAGTGTTTGTAATTACAATACAAGCGGGGGCTTACCTGTCCGTATTGACCAAGAGGTCGAGATGACGGACAGGAGCGAGAGGTGCTACCTATATATACTACAAGAGTTCAGGGCAGGCTATACGATTACATAAGCTGATGGGCAGCGCTCAGCATAGCCAGCGAGGCTGCGACGCGGGCTGCGCGGCGAGGCTGTGCTGGGGCTATGTCACGAGGCTGTGTCAGCTGGCAGTATCTCGAGGCTGCGTCGGGCCGAGGCTGTGTCATCAGGCTGATCAGCTCGGCGTGTCTCGGCGAGGGGAGTCATCAGGGATGACAGTGCCTCCTCGGCGATCCGGGGAACCGGTTGCAGGGCAGACCGGTGATCCGGGCAGCGTCTGAGCGCGCAGCGGGATGCGCTGGCGTCTAGGGGTGATGCGCCATCAGGGCGCTGGCGCTGCATGGCCAGGCGCTGAGTGTGGGCGGCTAGGACTCCAGACGGCGCGAGGGCTGCTCGCCCGTTGGATTAATCGAGGAAAATAGCCAAAAATCGGCGAAAAATAGGGCAGCACCGTCACATCCGTGACATTACCCCCCTCCTAAAACCGAGCGTCCTCGCGAGGTCGTCAGATGTGGCGCCCCTCCTCCCAATCGAGATCAGCCTTAGCGCGATCGGAGGCAGGAAGGAGAGAGACGTCGACTTCGGTGACGAACGGGCGAAAAGAGGCGGCAAGGGCTTCGAAGGCAGTGGCAGCGAGCTTGCGGGGCGCTTCCGGATTTTCGCGATGGAACTTGTTGACCAGGGCCTTGGCGTGCTTGAGGTTGTCTGCCTTTTCCCACGTGTCGCCGGCTTGACCGTAGCCTTTCCAGCGGACTTTGTACTGCAGTTGGCGGCGATATATACGGCTGTCGAGGACCTTCTCGACGACGTATTCTTCTTCGCCGGCAACCTTGACAGGTTTGGGAGGCAGAGGCTTCTCGACGCCCTGATCGTGCCACGGGCTGAGGCGGTTGACATGGAAAACCGGGTGGATTTTCAGCCAGCTCGGGAGCTCGAGCCGATAGTCCAGATCGCCGATCTTTTCTAGAACCTTAAACGGACCCAGCTGGCGGGGGCCGAGCTTGGGCGAAGGCTGATCGATGCTGAGGTCCTTCGTGCTGAGCCAAACCTGATCGCCGACTTTGAAGGAGTGGGCGCGTTTCTTCGCGGCCTCGTACTCTTCTTTCATGCGGGCTTTGGTTAGGCGCAGGGCAGCTTCGGCCTCTTTGCGGACGTGAGCCATGCGGTCTAGACGCTCGTCGAGGGCGGGAACGTTGGTGTGTTTGCCGGCCGGGATCGTGAAGTCCGGTGTGTAGCCGTAAACAATCTCGAAGGGCGTGCGCTCGGTAGCACTGGACACGTGTGAGTTCAGAGTGAACTCGGCCATCGGAAGCCAATCGACCCAGTCGTCTTGGCGCTGGGAGACGAAGAGACGCAGGAATTTCTCGACTTCCTGGTTCTTGCGCTCGACCTTGCCGTTGCCTTCTGGGTGATATGCCGTGGTAAGACCAGTAGCGATGCCGAGGCGCTTGTACAGCGCTCGCATGTACTGGGCTGCAAACTGGGGTCCGCGATCAGAGAAGATCTTGCGTGGGAGGCCGTGGAGGCGGAAGATGTCCGTGTAGTGGACGTCGCCCATGCCGGCAGCGGTGATCGTCGAGTCGACCGGCACAAGGTGGCACTGATCCGAATAGTGGTCCACGTAGACCGCAATCGAGTCCTTCTTGGTCTTGGCGTCGCGTGGGAGCTGCGTGATGAGATCCACGCCGACGTGTTCCCAAGGCCCTGAAGGGACGTCGTGGGGCTGTAGGGTGGCTTTCGGATGCGGGGCGGACTTGTACCGTTGGCATTGGTCACAGCCGAGCACGTAGCGGCTAACGTCGGCGGAGATGCGCGGCCACCAATAGTACCGAGAGACCAACTCGAGGGTGGTGTGCTTCCCAGGGTGTCCAGCCGTTGGCGCGTCGTGGCAAGACTTGATGACGTCGTTGCGCAGCGCGGCACTGTTCGGCACATAGACTTTTCCATGGTAGTACAGAAGGCCGTTGTCTTCTTCCCATTCGAGAACGCCGTTGCGCAGCTTGCGGGGCCCCTTGGTCCGGAGAACCTGCAGAGCGTCTGCGACTTCCTTCTCCTTTTCGGAGCAGTCGCGAATGCGCTTCTCGAGGGGGGAGGGGTTTGCGAGAGCCACCGTGGCGGCTATCTTAAACAGCTCTGGCTTCAATACTATCTGTGAGCGGTTGTCCTCTTCGTCAGAGACATGCAGCGAGGAAGGCCGGGAGAGCGGGTCGGCGAGGAGATGCGTCTTGCCGGGGCGATGGATGATGCGGAAATCGTACTCGGCGAGGTAGGAGGCCCAGCGGGCTTGTCGCCGCGTGAGATTCTGCGCAGTCTTCCAGTACTGAAGATTCTGATGATCAGTCCAGATCTCAAAAGGCTCCGGGAGACCTTCGAGGAATTGGCGCCAGTCCTTGAGAGCTTCGATGATTGCAAGCATCTCGCGGTCCCAGATCTCGTAGTTCCGCTCGGCGGGGCTCATGGTCTGCGAGCGATACGCGATTGGATGCCAGAGACCATCTTCGGGGTTGCGTTGGGCTATGACTCCTCCGGTGGCGTAGCCAGAAGCATCGGTCTCGACGCGAGTTGGCCGATCAATGCTCCACATGGCGAGCACGGGCTGAGTCGTGAAAGCGCGCTTGAGCGTCTCGAAGGCTTCCGCCTGTGCGGGACCCCAATTAAACGGAGTATCCTTCTTCGTCAGATCGTGCAGCGGGCGGCAGATCTTTGAGAAGTCCTTGATGAAACGGCGATAGAAGTTGGCGAACCCGACAAAGCCTCGTACATCTTTGAGGTTCTTCGGGGTCGGCCACTCGGCTACTGCCTTAACCTTGCCGGGGTCCATGCCGACCTGTCCCTCGCTGATGAGGAGCCCAAGGTACTCGATCTCTGAGCGCTCGAACTCGCACTTCTCGGGCCGAAGATACAGATCGTACTTGGCGAGGCGTGCCAGGACCTCGTGAACAATCTTCCGATGCGAAGCGAGATCGTTCGACCAGATGAGGATGTCGTCGAGGTAAACTGCGACCTTGCTCTCAGCGATGAGGTCGGCGAAGATATGATTCATGAGGGCCTGGAACGTGGCGGGGCTGTTGCACAGACCGAAGTACATGACTCGGGGCTCGAAGAGACCGCGGTTAGTGACGAAGGCGGCTTTCCATTCGTCACCTTCCTTAATCCGGACGTTGTTGTAGCCCCAACGGACGTCGAACTTGGTGAAGATCTTAGCGCCCTGGAGCTTCCCGATGATGTCGGAGGCGAGGGGAAGGGGGTAGCGATTCTTCACAGTGATGTCGTTGAGCTTGCGGTAATCCTGGATGAACCGGAGCTTGCCGTCCTTTTTCTTGATAAAGAAGACAGGGGAAGCGATCGGAGACTTGCTGGGGACGATGTAGCCCTTGGCGAGTGCGTCGTCGATGAACCGCTGTAGTTCCTCATTCTCGATTGGGGACATGGGGTAGACCTTCGATTTGATCGATGCCGGGGCGTCCGGGACGAGATCTATCGCGTGGTCCCAGGGCTGATGCTTCGGAAGACGGTGTGATTCCTCTTCAGAGAACACCTTCTTGTGTCGGTGGTACTCTTTGGGAACCAGCTCTTCGAACGTCTTGGCGTACTTCTCGCGATTGGCTTCGACAGCGATCGCTTGCGAGTAAGTGTAGCCGGCGAGAATCCAGACTTCGTCCTTGGCGTCCTCAACAATGCCTGCTCGAAGCCATTCACGGCGTTCGGAGCGGTTGGCGTCAATCTGATGGATACCGAAAACCGGGGTGTCCTCAGCTCCGCCGCGGAGCTGAAACTGGACATCTCCCGTTTCCCAGTCGATGTTCGGATTCCATTTCTTGAGCCACGGAAGTCCGAGGATGACGTCCTCCGGACCGATGTTCGTGACAAGAAACTCTTCTTTAAACGTATAAGAACCCACAGTGAGCTGGAGTCTGGCACGGCGTGTGATAGATCCTGCTTCATTCTTAGTTCCGTCGATGTTGTATAGTGTGATTTCCTTCTTGAGTGGTACCGTGAGGATCTTGTGTTGTTTACAGAAATCCTCGTGGATGAATAGCGAAGTCGCACCGGAGTCAATCATTGCAGGCGTGCGAATAGTTTTATTGAGTCCGGTGAGCTTTACAGGTACACGATAGTGATTGGAAAAAGGATCTAACACTGATATTGTACACGAGCGGATGGTATCTGAGAGGTCCTGTGGTTCTAACGACGGTGCCGGAGTTGAATCCGGGCTTGATGAAACGGGGACCGACGATGCGGCGTCACTCCGGCCCCTTAAGCAAAACCCCCGAGCTGCTTTTGTATCAGGGCCAGCTGATCACGGAGGGCGGCGAGCGCGGCGGCTTGGTCGTCAGACGAGCTGCCAGAAGACGAGGAGGCCGGAGACGAGGAGTCCTGTGACGAGGTATCCGAAGACGAAGCGCGGACGGCGGCAGTAGCGGGGGCGGTTCTCGGCTTGCCCTCGAGGCGGGCACGACAGACGCGGGACCAGTGTCCCTTCTTGCCGCAGTGGTTGCAAACCGAGTCGCGGTGCACGGGGTCCGTGGACTTGTGGGATTTCGAGCCGCAGACCTTGCAGCGATCCTTCATGACGGCATCGAACTGGCGCTTGAGATCCGTGCCAGTGAGACCCTTAAACAGCTCGTCAATGTTCGCGGCGTCGATGTCCATCGCGTTCGGGTCGCGGAAGGCGCGCGCCGACGAGCTAGCCGGAGACGAGGACGTCTTGCCCTGCTGCGCCAGGAGGTCCTGCGAAAGCTTATCCTTCGACCGATCGACGGCAAAGCCAGCGTTCTTGAGCTCGTCGTACGTCTCGGGGCCTTTGCCGGTGCTGGGGTTGACCATGTACGAAATCCGTTCGAGGTAGTCCTTGTTGAACTTCGTCCGTAGCCGGGCCGCCAGGTCTTCCGGAGTGAGCTTCGTGCGTCCGGCGAGGGCTTGGAACTCCGCAAAGAACTCCGCGAACCGACGGTTGCCTTGTGTACACGCCTGTAGCTTGCTGAGGGCCTCGGCCTTCTCGTCCATAGGCTCGAACCGGTTCTTAAAAGCTTCCCAGAACGTGGCGCGAGAGCCGTCGAATATCTGTGTGCCGTCTGCCGCTTGCTCGATGTACTGTCGTGCCCATTCCGCCGCTTCATCCTGCATGAAGGAGAGAGCGCCGACGATCCACTTCTGGCCGTCTACCAAGATCTTGCCGGTGTTTGCGTCCCGCTCGAGGTTACCGTTGACGTCGCGCTTGCCGAATTTCTCCGGCTGTCCGTCGGCGTAGATGCGATAGGCGGCGCGGAAGAGTCGGGCCGTGTCTGAACCCTTTCCTTTGAATGGCATGGGCTTCTCGACGAAGGGGAGCTCCTTGTTGGCATTGACCGTTGCGTTGACCGTTGTCCGATTGGCGCCAATAGTCTGGGCCAGAGTGTTAACCGTATTTGTAAGCTGCGTCATCGCCTGGGCCATTTGCAGGAGGGCAGCGGAGATGGGGTCGGGGGGAGCCGGGCCGGGAGGCGCTCCACCGGGAGTGCTCGACATGTTGGGGGGACGGGGAGTGTTGGCTCCTGATTGAGCGCGGGAGAGGTTAAACGGAGAGGGAGCGGGTTCGTGTTCGGAGAGGACGGAGCCGAGCGATGTCTCGGGAGACGAGTGGTGGCTGCTGTCCGGGGGACTGTGATCAGGAGTATTCGGAGTGGTGGCAGAGGCGCGGGCGAATTCTAGCCGTTGCGCGAAATGAGGGCGCTCGAACTGTGTCTCTCGGTCGCTAGGCGGAACCGGGAGTAGCGGAGGGGCAGTCTCTCGATAAGGGCAGGGCTGCTGACTGCACTCCCTGGCTTCTCGAGACCCGTTGTTTTCCTCGACGTGGAGATCAGCAGGAAGAGTGACGCCGTTCTCTGTGGTTCGCCCGAAGAAGTGCGGACAATTCGAGCAATCGAAATCCAGAGCGACAGAAATGTATTTGTAAACTAATCGAAATACCCGGCCCGGTACACTATGTCCAGCTCTCCTACGATGCGGCGGAAATTGCGCCTTAAGCCGACGAACGGAATGTCACCAATCTGAGCTAGTCCAAGCTCGTACTGATGCCACTCCTTAAACGTAGTGGTAGGAGCGAGGCGGCTGAGCTCGTTGCGAATCTGCCGAAGGCGTTCGAGCAGCTGGCAGACGCCGTGCGCGCGGTCGCTGTTAACGAGGTGGAAGAGGTCGACTTCTTCGACGGCCTTGAGACGCTTGATGGTTGCGTCGAGCTTGGGCGTAAAGATGCCGACGAGGTCGGTGGGGGAGTACTTCGGGATGTCGATGCCGACGGGCTTGCGGGTGATGGGCTCGTACGTCGGGGCGGCGCTGAGGCGCTCTGCCAAACTGAGCTTAGAGGAGGAGGCGGCTACGGCGGCCTGGGCTTCTTGCGCCTCGCGTTGGCGCTGCTCGCGGATGTGGTTGCCTACACGCTGTTCGGCTTCACGAGCCTCGCGAACGGCAGTCCAGTTGATGGAGGGGACGGAGGGTGGAGGCTGGGGGAGCGTGGAGACGTACTTGACGACCGCCTTGACTTTGCGGTCTGTCCACTTGACGGGGTTACCGGCCTCGCGACGACGTTGGAGGCGGTCGAAGATGCGCTGGGGGATGTGGTCCTTGAGCCGGACGTCTTTCGGCACTGCAAGCAAGGACTTCAGCAACGTGTACGGAGTGAGCAGGCTGCTCGACTACGACGTACTCGCTTTAAACGGAGGGAATAAACTTTTTTAAACGGGGTTTGGGGGGAGCGGTAGGGAAAAATGCCTAGGGCACCCAAAAGATCTCGACCTAATGTCGCGGAGCAGGGGCTCAACGCTTCACGAGGGAGCACAAGTGGGGAGGTCGACGAGATGGCGCGGCGGAGCGAATCACGCAGCGACGAACGGTTTGTTCAACTGTCCGTATTGACCAAGATATCATTAGTGTTTGTAATTACAATACAAGCGGGGGCTTACCTGTCCGTATTGACCAAGAGGTCGAGATGACGGACAGGAGCGAGAGGTGCTACCTATATATACTACAAGAGTTCAGGGCAGGCTATACGATTACATAAGCTGATGGGCAGCGCTCAGCATAGCCAGCGAGGCTGCGACGCGGGCTGCGCGGCGAGGCTGTGCTGGGGCTATGTCACGAGGCTGTGTCAGCTGGCAGTATCTCGAGGCTGCGTCGGGCCGAGGCTGTGTCATCAGGCTGATCAGCTCGGCGTGTCTCGGCGAGGGGAGTCATCAGGGATGACAGTGCCTCCTCGGCGATCCGGGGAACCGGTTGCAGGGCAGACCGGTGATCCGGGCAGCGTCTGAGCGCGCAGCGGGATGCGCTGGCGTCTAGGGGTGATGCGCCATCAGGGCGCTGGCGCTGCATGGCCAGGCGCTGAGTGTGGGCGGCTAGGACTCCAGACGGCGCGAGGGCTGCTCGCCCGTTGGATTAATCGAGGAAAATAGCCAAAAATCGGCGAAAAATAGGGCAGCACCGTCACATCCGTGACACAAGAGCAGCACGCTGGCGACGAGCTTCGCCGTGCGATTGTTATTCTGCGGGAGCGGCGCGACGGTGGGGTACGCGTACGCGGCGGGCGTGCTGTACTGCACGAAGCCTGCCCGCGAGGCTGCGCGCGGCGACGGGAGCGCGTCCGCGACGGAGTCCAGTGTAACGGCGTATGCTTCGGCAAGCGGGTCCGCGGGCGCGGGCAAGGGCAAGGGGGCTCGGGTGCTTACATGAACGCTGGCGCTGCGCACGGACGACCGCTGGGGCAGCCTCACAACCGGGGTGAGCGGTGCCGCGAGGGCATGCAGGTTCGCCTGCGCGGTGCACGCGGCGAGGATAGTGAGGTTCACGCAGCCGCGGGTAGTGTTGGGCACGGCGCTGAACGATGAGGCGTCGGCGTGGGATGCGCTTGCCAGTGACGACCAGCCGGGTCCACCGAAGACACCACCGTTGAGGACGCCGTGAAGACAGTGAGCGAGTGCAGAGAGAGCCATTATGAGATGGTAGAGTAGGGCGACGGAGGCAGAGGTCGAGGAGGGCGGGTGAGAAGGGAGGAGGGAGGAGGGAGAAGTCGGACATGAAGTAAGCACTCAGGAGAAATGCGAAGGCGGGAAGATGAGATAGGAGTCTGTTGAAGACTGGGTTTGCTCTGGGCTGCGCGAGTCAGGGCAGACGGCTCTTGACGGTCCTGGGTGCCCGGGGTTCCAGACGGCACCCGCACGCTGTTCTGCGCGACGATAATGGGGCCTGCCACACGTGCAACCTGCTCGTGTGTCAGCGGCAAGTTCACGATAAGGTCCTGCGGCACCTTACCTGGCGTAGGAGCATAGGTGAATCTGAAGTTGTGCGCCGCATTCAGAGAGCACCCACGGCCGTGCACTGTGAACTTCAAGTTGTCTGCATGCTCATGCCCACCCACGAGGTGCGCGCACGAGTCGGCCTGCAGGATGTGCCCGGGTTATCGCCTGGCAGTTCATTATTGAGTGCAGCTGCGCGATGGGCCGGTACCGGTTGTTATTGACGGACTGCAGCATTCGGCATGAGAAACGTTGAGATGCCTGAGGCAGAGTGAACGCACCACTGTGTGCCTTTTGTACGAGCCGGCCCCCGGCCGCCGTGGCCAATGCCGGCCCTACGCTCCCCTAATAACATTATCATCACATGATGTGAGACATAGAGCATCCACACATACCTGGGACTAGAGAGATGTAGGCGGGAATGGGATAGTTCGGACCCGATGACCAGACACTCTGTTTGAGTGAGCTTGTTTACACTGGAGCGTATCGTCGCGGCGTCCCCAGCAGGGACGCCGCAGGAGAGTGCCCAGATTATCGAGCGTTTGCCCTGACTGGTTGGCAGCGACTCAATGTAACTATAATCGGTGACAGTGCGACGACTCACCATGAGGGGCACGCAGAAACCGACCGCATTCTGGCAGACTCTGCGTGAAATCCCTGTGTGTTGCATAGCGAGGCAACCAATCTAAATGAACTAATGTAAGTGAATCAAGATAGACTCAACACGAGGATTGCCCAGAGAGCCCTACCTTGGTCGACAGTCGGGACGAAGACGAGAAGCGAGCGCTTACCGAATCGGGACGATGCTGCAGAGGACTCCGGAGGCTGTTGCGAGGCCTGCTCTTCACCACATGCCACATCGTCCCCCTCACCACAAGTTTCCTTCGCGCCTTGTCGCTCCTCTGCACGCCTCTCAATGCTCCCTCATATTGGCCGTGCCCGCCGTACAGTAATCCAGGATCCGCGCTGTCAAAGAGGAGATGGAAGAGCGACGGACATTTCGTCGAGGTGCGTGTCTTCTTTGTGACACAACTGAGGAACCTTACTCAAAGTCACAGGGGAAACGTGTAGCACGCACTGGCGGCGCTCTCGCGTGCTGTCGAACACAGGCCTCTGACGCCTCCCTTCCTCCCCCGCATCACAACATCCGGTTGTCCAAGATGCTTCCGCTCAGCACACATCGACACTTTATGGATGCACATGTAAGGAGTATCCTGCAGAGGCTTCATAAGTTGGTGCGTTGTGGTCCTACTATGGTTTGTAACCAATACCAACTCACTCTACCCGTGGCCTGCAGTCTGCGCGAGCGCACAAGACTGTTCCCCGCTGTGCGAGACATACAACAGGATCAGAAGGGGCTGAACACAACTGGTGAGTGCCCTGTTGTCCTTATGTATCACCAACTTTACCGATGTCTACAGCCCTCCACGAAGTCTGGCAGAAGCTGCGCTCGGTCAGCAGTATCGCAGTGGCAAGTGGCAACCTTCTTCAGCCGATTCCATCTTCGGATTTTGTGCCGTATGTCTTCTTTGAATAAACGAGATATCCGGTGTGTTTTACTTGCAACCGTTTCCTGTTTGCAATACCAATGCAATTACTGCTGTACGTGCACTCAGTCTGCTCCTGTAAGATTATCAACCTCAGCGGTGGCGATCACATCAATACATCAATCACCACCGCTCAAATTTTCTACGACGGCCCCAAGGACTACCACATCTTTGACGTCCCCATTGTGCACGAGCAGTCTGAATGGCCCGTACTGTCTACCCCTCTACTCATCCTCATGCAGGGCGCGACGACGACGACGAGGATCACGGCGCTAGCTCTGCGGAAGAAGCCCAAGGGCACGCCCTTGACCACGACAGTGATGTCGGCACGGAGGCAGACTCGGACTCGGATGAGTCGTCGACGCCTGAGCAGGACCGTTACCCGGCTATTGCACACCCTGGACCGAACGCGGGTATCGACGCCTATAGGAAGGTGGGCGGGCGTCGTTGTGCTAGTCACTGCAAGATCTGACATCACCTATACAGGCTGTTGCCGACTACCAAGTTCTTGTCACCGATCTCAAGGCTGAGATACGGCAGCTCAAGCTCGAGATTCTCAACCTCAAGTCCACCGCTGCTACAGGCCGGAAGCGTCGTAAAGCCCCTGCAAAGCTCGTCCCTGCGAAGATCCTCGAGACCGCAACGCTTGCGATGATCGACGATATAGCCGTTGAGCTCATGTTCACCTGCCGTCCATGGTTTAGAGACGATGCATTCACCTTCACGAGCCCTCCAGATGTCGACCTCAACGATGTTGCAAAGTACAACACCCCCGATGTACCAGCTGACGTCCAGGCAGCTGAGATTTTTGCCGTACTCCGGCGCAATCTCCAAGCCCACAACCCGAAGTCAGACAAGTATAAGGCTGTAAAGCAGGTCCTCAAGTACATGGGCAGCGTAGATCTTATTCGTGAGCGGGTGTGTCTCGGTGAACACATTGCATTTATTTATCCTGATTACTGTTCTCTGCGACAGACCCTTGTAAAAATTCGTGACGACAAGTCGAAGCTTCTCAATCGTCTCAAAGGCGACCTCGCCAGGCACTGCCCTGACTGGGCCCCGTTTCTCATGCTTCCACCCGAGAAGCGCAAGGCCCACCCTGATGCGCAGCGGCTTCGTGGCCGCCCAGATGCCGAGTTCCCAGCGTACCAGTATGCGGCCGGCCATGACGGCGAGGTTGCATATTGGCTCCGCAACCCGATAATTCCCCTGGTGCATTTCATCTATTTGAGCTGGTATGTCTCACCTACTGACCCCTTGCTATAGATGACGAAAAGCATCTTGTTCGGTCCGTCATCTATTGAAGCACGGGGGATACCCGATAGTCGCTCACGGGGAAGGAGAGTTGGAATCAAAGAACTCAATCCATCTCTCCTCGCATTCATGCTTGTCCTCGTAAGCCTTTAGTCGAGCTTACTCGGGTGTACCGTATAACACTGATATACTTTGTTACCTCTAGATTCGGCACTGCCTTACCGGCGACAAGGACCTCACGCCCAAGGATGGCGAGTTCAACGCAGAGCGCTACTTCAATTTCCTTAAGTACAAGCTGAAGTTCCTGTGGGACGTACCGGTATTGGTCCATGCGCGCCGTTGGATGGAGGGCATCATTTTTGATGGTGTACCCGTGACCGAGGAGCCGCAGCTTGCGGTGTCCGACCCTGAGGCCGCTAGACAGCGACGCGAGAACGAAGAGCGGTTTGCTGCAATGATGCAGGCGAGCATCCCTCTGGTAAGTGGCTTGGTGTTGCGTTGGCATTCAGGGCTGCTGATACCCATCAATGTGTAGTCTTCTAGCCCATCCCTGCGCTCGTCGGCCACGACCGCCACTGTTCACGGCATAAGCGTCAATGCGCCCGCTATCGTACAGCATTCAGGCATCCCATCCCCTCCGACAGGCTTTTCCCTTGGCCAACTGTCCTCGGCGAGCCGTCAAGACTCTGAGCGTGGTGTAGACCGGTCTCAAGCTTCCTTAGCTAAGCCGATGAGTGGGCGCCGCAATCAGGCTCTTGCCGCACCCGCTCTGGTACCTTACGCAGACACCATTCACAATGGTGTTGCGGCACTCTCGCTTGACGAGATGGGAAACTCAGCGGCTCCTGAGCAAGCCGCTCCAGCGCCATGCAAGGTCACCACGAAGAAGAAACACATTGGCGACGCCGTCAACAGCTCTGCGGCGGACGGCTTGGCCGCGGTGAGGCGTGTCACACGGGGTAGAAAGGCTGCTAATAAGCAGTGATGTTCTTGATGTTCGTAGCACCCTTAAATCAATGATCTTGTGTTATTCATATGTCTCACGCGGGTTGAATGCGTTGTCTATGGGCAGCCGTGGGGTCTTCAGTGTCTCCTGAGAGCTCCCAGAATGCACTGATGTACGTCGAAGACGACATACAAATAAAAGCTTGGTAGTCGAGTGGTTTTTTGTCCTAGTTTATGTATTATGTACCCGTGTGCGTAGGTTCGAATCTCATCTTGATCCTTTATTCAGCGATAGTCTGGTCTGTAATTAATCTGCTTACTGGCGATAGCTTCGGGCCGATACCTGGCGCCAGTTTTTTTTCAAGGCGCGGCGCACACAATGAGGATATATCTTGATAATCGATGTCCCTCCTGATGTCCTCCCGAGGCCCGACCACTGGCCGACTTGCCGTGATCCTCTAGAGGCAATCCTGAGATAAGGACGTGACTCGATATGTATATCGCGAGATAACGATTCTCTATCTAGAGGACATCTGGAGGCGCATCCGGAGATTTTCGCCCCAATCTAGATGCCGAATTCGTCTCCCGCCATCATGATGCCTCCTGACGCCTCCAGATGTCCCAGCGCTTTCTCCGACATATCCATTCCATTGCAAGATATTCTGTGAGCCACTGCTTCACGAGCATTCCGAAGGAGGCCGTAGAAAGGCTGACGACGAGGCTTGCGAACCACAGGCCATTGACGCGAAGCGCCCATAATGGAACCTCGAATACCGGATCGACGGGGATGGGAGAGACAGGACGCAGGATACCGTCAGAGAATGTGTAGTTCTGGGCCAGGGAATGGCGCATAAGAAGTACGAGTTCATCGGTACTATCGGGCTGTAGAGTGGGATATGTCGCGACGACAAACGTTGTAACAACGGCGGAGAACAAGCCAGCCTGGTTATATCGGAATGTCAGACAATTCCTAGTCAATTCCAGCAGCTAGGAAGGCGGGACGAACGAATACAAGGAGGGTGGCGATGTCCTCTTTTATGTCGGTGACCTTTCGCTTGTCGACGTCCCGCACCGTCTTGACCATAGCTTGCCATGGGTTCGAGAGACCGTGTGGAAACAAGATCGACTCATCCTAAGGAAAGTGTCAGCGCGAGCTCGTTCCATAGAGCATCTCCACATGTACCCCCGACTTCACCTCCGTCTCGGTATATTCCATTTGACGTCGCGGCTGCATACGCAAGGGCAAGGACGGCGACGGTGGATCACTGGCTCTAGCTGCAGGTGCGATTGGGATGGCGAGCCTGTATGAATGGATTAGAGGATAGATAAGCAGCTCATGGGACATGCGCGGTTCTCACCAAGGGTCTGAAAAGGGTCTTACAAACGCCGCAGGTCAATGCCTTGCGGGCTAGACGGTCGAGATATCGCATGGGCAAACGCTAAATAGGGCCCAAGGAATCGGAGCTCGAGCCAAACAGCCTCAGATACCGCAGGTGCGTGGCCTTTCCGCAGCTGCCTGAGGCTGAAGCTGGAGCTTTGAAGGGTCAGACGTTATAAGACCTTCTAGCCAACGAGACGTTCCAAATCACGTTGCTATTCTGACCCATAACCTGGATATCAGCTGAGTATTGTCGAACCTGCGTGACTGAGCAGAAGAGAACGGTGGCCGTCGGGAGCTGCAGGGGGGTCGGCGCGGCCATCGTGGGACCCCCGAGACCCCTAATCGAATCGGACTTGGCTCGAGCTTGCAAGTTTTGTCGACGGCGGACGCACATGCTCTTACAACTCCATTGTACTTGAGTGATGAAAGAAGAGTAGATTGTTCCAATTACAATTACATATAGAATTACAGCAACAGCATTGCAAGACAAGACAACAACATAAGAATAAACAGTCGTGAATGATGCATTACTAGGTATGATCCATGACGTGTCTACCAGGTCTAGGAGCATCGCCTGCGACTCTTTAACACGAAACGCGGGACACGGCCTACGCGTGCCCGGCACCGCCTGGCGCGTAGTGCTTCTCGCCGTTGCTGGTCTCGTGCTCGTACAGCGGCGGGAGCGGCTCGACGTCCATGCGGAAGATGTAGCGCTTGATGTTGCGCGGGAGCGCCTTGAGCTGGTACGCGGCGTGGACGTGCGTCGGGACGCTGAACACCTGGTCGAGCTCCTCGAGCGAGAGCGCCTTCGTCTCGGGCACGAACAGCAGGATGAGGATGAAGCCGATGACGTTCCAGCCGGCGTACCACCCGAACGCGCCCTGCGGCTGGAACGCGCCGAGCAGCCGCGGGAAGGTGATCGCGACGACGAAGTTGCTGGGCAAGCCGTCAGCAGCTGGCACAACTCGAGCAATGGACAAGAACTCACAAGAACCAGAGGACGGACGTCGCGAGCGACATGCCGATGTCACGGACCGCGAGCGGGTACGCTTCAGCAGAGTAGGTGAACGGCACGGGGCCCTCGCCGGGCGAGTACGCCATCGCGAAGAGGTAGATGCCGAGCGCAACGACGGCGAGACGCGCCTTCTCGGCGGGGATCCAGAACGAGAAGCCGGTCATGAGCAGGAAGAGCGACATGAGCGGGAACGTCGTGAGCAGCAGGTTGCGGCGGCCGAAGGTGTCGATCGTGTACACGGCGGGGAACGCGAACAGCCAGTTGATGAGGCCGAAGCCGAACGACGCGAGGAGCGCCTGCACGTTGTTGAAGCCGGACTGCGAGAAGATGTTCGAGGAGTAGTACGCGATGACGTTGACGCCGCAGAACTGCTGCATGAACATGACGATCGTCGACGCGAGCGCGGCGCGGCGGTTGCGCGGGACGGTGAAGAGCTCGCGGAAGCCGGGCTTGCTGCCCTCGATCTCCTTCTCGGCCTCGAGCAGGACGTGGATGTAGTAGAGGTCGCGGGCGGCCTGGAGCGGGGTGTTGCGGAGGCGGCGGAGAGACTCGTACGCCTTGTCGTAGCGGCCCTTGGAGATCAGCCAGCGGGGCGACTCGGGGCAGAAGAAGACCTGGCTCATGATGATGAGGGCGGGAACACCGGCCTGCAGGGGTCGATTAGCGTTGGTTTTCGACAGAAAGATTACATTTGACACTTACACTCGCAAGCATGAGACGCCAGTTGAGACCCTTGATGTTGTGGGTGTCGGGGACGTGGTAGAACGCGAGGTCCATGACGTTACCAAGCATGATACCGAAGGCCGTCCACATTTGCCTGAGCACGACAATCAGCTTACGTCGTCGCGATAAGGCTACTTTGGACACTTACCACATCATGACAAGCGCACCACGAATGACCGCAGGAGCACACTCGGCCGCGTAGACGGGGACAGTCGTGGACTTGGGGCCGATGCCGAAGCCGAGGATGAGACGTGCGACGAAGAGGTGCTGCCACGAGTTGGTGACGCCCTGCCAGATGCACGTCGCGAAGGAGAGGAAGGCGGTGATGAAGATCGTGCCACGACGGCCGAACCACTTGTTCAGCGGCGCGGTGAGCCAGCAGGAGATGACACCGCACGCAAGGTACGGTGCCGAGTTGACGAGACCGAGCAGCCACTGGTTGCGGCCCGCGTTGCCGTCCGTGGAGTTGGGGTCGATGCCGAACTGCGGCGCGAAGAAGAGGTTCGCGCCGTTGATCACGGACTCGTCCATCTGCGGAAACAGGGTGAGCACAAAGTGAAACAGATGCGATGTGAGATGAACGTACACCCTGGACGGCCGCGGCGAGAGAGCAGAGGATGACGAGGTAGTACAGCTGGTAGGGCTGGTCCCACCGGTGCGTGCTCTCACGGCGGAGCACCTCCTTGTCCTCCTCGGTGAGCTGCGAGAGGGACTCGAACGCGGAGGGATCCTGGGCGACAAGCGCGCCCTTCTGGAACTCGCTCGTGAGGTGCCCGAGGTCGTGGTTGCGTGCAAAGCGGGCGGCGTCGGCCATGAGCTGGTCGTGGGGGACGCCCTCGAGGGGGTTGATGAGCTTCGCATACTGGTTGTTGCCGACGGTGTCGATGTGGCGGACGGAGCCCGAGTCCTTGGAGGCGTCGTCTTGGACGACCTTCTCCTTGGGCGGCTGCTTCTCGGTTTCGTAAGACATCGTGATGGGGGTGTTACAGCGAGGGTAGAGTGAGCGTCGTGGAGGTCGTGATGATGTGCTGCTGCCCAAACGTGTGCGTGTCGACGCCTCCTCGGGAAAAAGTGAGAGGCGAAGAGAGACGAGAGGGAGAGGTCACGGGCTTTGACCTTCGCACGATGGAGGTCTTTTATATGACGGAGTGGGTGCAGGCGAGCAGGCATGGGCGCCCGCATCAGCACCTCAGATCTGAGCCTTCTTGCAGAACATCCTCTCCACAAGGGTGAACATTATTAGCCGCTGACGGATGGTGGGGCGCCGCACTCAATTTTCAGGGGACGTGATCGCGGGCCCCGCATGGTAACCTTACCCCGCAGATCTAAGCGCCCCCGCAACGCCTTGCGCGAGAAAGTCTAAAGAATTGGGCGTGGGCTGAGGCCCCTGTGCACCTGTAGAGAATGTCCAGCACGCACCTGGGGTTACCGCACCTCGGTGTGCTCAAGCCCTGCACCTTCGGTTGGTTCGCAGACCACTCCGAGGGGAGTCGGGGACACGGAAGGGAGTCCAGCAGCGATCCTGGGAGGCCTTGGCGTTACAACGATCCCTCCCATCGGGACGTGATCCCGCCGGTGCAAGTAGAGCCGCCCGCATAAGCGAACGGCACAAGGAATGAAGCCCTCCACAGCAATCGAGATCCCGGACTGAAGATGCGCGCAGGAAACGGCTGGCACATGCAGAGAGGGGTCATGTGCGTCCTCGTGTGCCTGGCAATTGCCTTTGGATCAGTCTTTGCCCTGCGCAGACGAGCTTTCACTCGGTGCGCACCTCTCGGGGCTCTTCGAGCGCGCGACTGCAGGGGTCCCGCTTGCTCGTCGTGCTCCACACTCTCGAGGACGACACGGCTGGCGCCAACAGAAGATGTTCGATGAGGTCTCGGGTCTCCACGAGAGCAGGCTTCGTGGCCCTGAAGGAAGCGAAGGGCGCTGCGTCAGAGATCTGGGAGTTGCGATACAACTCTTCCGGCAGAACGTTGTGCACCCTCGTTGATTCGTCATGAGACACAGCGTGCGGCGGCGGTCCGGTGGTCGGCCGCGGCGAGAGGAGACGAGTTCCGCTTATCGTTGGGCAACGCTGAATGTCGGGTCACGCGCAGGAGAGACGGTGTGCTGCCTGACCCATGTTCTCGTCCTCTCTCTCCTGCATCGCCAGGGGACACGACAGAGAGGCAGAAGTGAGGGAGCGAAAATTGCAAGTGGTGACGAGGACGAGGACGAATTCGGGTCAGCCCCAATCGGTTGGAGAG
This sequence comes from Phanerodontia chrysosporium, assembly GCA_001910725.1. Taxonomy (NCBI): domain Eukaryota; kingdom Fungi; phylum Basidiomycota; class Agaricomycetes; order Polyporales; family Phanerochaetaceae; genus Phanerodontia; species Phanerodontia chrysosporium. Next base: position 175,397 of record MJGA01000040.1, read on the forward strand.
CCGTGGTGGCGCGGCTGTGATCGGCCCAGTCGGTCCGCTTAACTCCGGGCGGTGCGTCACCCACGCTTTCGGCCACACAGGCGCCCGCCGTCCCTGCTCTGCAGGCCTCCCGGGCTCCGCAACGCCCTCGAATCCAGTTTAGACCAGGTACCATGGTCCTACGAAAACTCCACACGTGAGCCAGGCGCTGCAGTTCGAGACCGCTCAACGCAGCGGGAAACCGACCGTTCGGGCCACCCGATCGACTGGTGCAACCGCATAGTACGCGCGCGCAGGCGGCCAGGGGCCCGCCGTCCTGGGCGAACAGAGCACCCGCATGCTAGCAGCGATCGCTGCGGCCGAGCGTGGGGCCGACGCAGCGCACCGCGTCCTCTGGGGAATGTGCGCGGGGCCCCAGCCCAGTCTCTCCAGTGGCATCGCGCCCGCCTCCCCCAGGCGGGCAGCAGCGAGGGGGAAACAGGACCTGCCCCGGAGCGTGACTTCAGTGCCCCTCCACTGAGATGGCCTCCAGCACTTCTCGGAAGTGTCCGTAGACGGGTGCACGCGATGCCAGACGTTTCAGGGCGCGGATGTGCCCCATTTGGCTGGCCCGAACGACGAGCAGACAGGAGCAACGCCGCAACGCCCGCGGGGCGACGTCGAGCACCTTTCCTGCGCACCCACCATGACCATCGCCACGGCCGACCTCGCGGAGGACGACTGGGCCGCACGCTTTGCGCTGGACACCGTCGAGCAGCTCGACAGCGAGTCTGTCCGCTCTGCCGTCGACATCGCCCTCGACGCCCCGCGGGTCGGCGATGTGGGCTTTACCGACAGAGGCGGCCGCTTTGTCCGGCTGTTCAACACGCTGCAGCCGGCAGGACATGTCCTGAACCTGCTCGGCGTGCCCCAGGGCTACGAGCCGCTCGACATCGACAGCCGTCTTGTCGTCCGGAGCGGTGCGATGGTAGAGGAGGGCATGTACTCGTGCGTCTTTAGCTGCCCTGATCCCACTATGCGCCTCGCTCATCTGACGGCAACAGTGCGTCCAACTCATCGACCTCCTCGCAACCCCCTTGCGTGTTGTGCGAACACCTCCAGCCGAACGCCGCCGTCTCATCCTACCTCGTGCGCCACTGGGACGACTGGCAGCGCTTCGCGCGCACGCTCGGGCTCGGCCGAGCCGACGTCTTCTTCGTCTCTGGCGTCACGCACCGCACCGCAAGCACCGGCGTCGCCGTCGTCACGCCCGCAGTGTCGTCACCGCCGTCACCACCGTCACCTCCTCCAGGCGGCAAGCGCCCAATGCGTGACGTCACCACGGCTTCTGCGACGTCACGCACGCAGGCGGAGGACGATGTCGTCGTCGTGCGCACCAAGGTGCTCGCGCGGGAGGGCACGAGCAAGGCGGTGCACCTGCCCTGGATGCGGCGCGACCCGCTCGACGTCGTGCTGCAGTACATCCTCGAGGCACGTCGTGGCATCCGCCGCAGCACACACACGTCCGTTTCTGTCCCTGACCGCGCACACACCCAGACCTCCGACGCACGCGCCGCCATCGCCAGCGACAGCACGCTGCCCGCGCTGCTCGCGGCCTCGCACAGCGGCAGCGCCCACGCACAGACCGCCCCCGCGGCGCTGCTCCGCGCCCTGCGCCCGCGCGTGCGCGTGCACCCCTCCGGCGGTACGTCCCCACACCCCTCCGTCAGCGCACCCCACGCCGGCACGCGGGGGTGCGCCACGACGCCCCCGGAGCACCGTCGCTGATCCGTGTTTCTCTCTGCGCGCCGCACAGCCGGACAGCTCGCACACGAGTGGGCCGCGCGGACGTTCGTGCACGTCTAGGGCCCCGGCGCGTGGCCCCGGGGGGAGGGGCACGTGGGGGGCGTGGTGTCAGTCGTCCGTCCCACGCGGGAGGCACACGCGGACGAGGCCCAAGCGCAACCGCATTCCACCCCTGTGATCGTCCGCGACGGGCGACGCAAATCGCGGGATCGCCGCTGCCGCGACGCTCCGTCACAAATCGAGCCGGCACCCGGGGACGCACTGGCCTCGCCCAGTCCAATCCGTGCCACGCGCGGCTTGCAGCCCCGGCGCCGGCTCGCGTGCCTCGCCCCCTCGCGTTGCTTGCCTGCTGCTGCTGCGTGCAGCGTAACCGCCGGCAGCAGCAGCCCGCGTGACCCCTGCAGCCCCGCTGCCCGTGATTCTGCCCTTGGTTGCCCCCCGTCGCCGCGCGTGACCGCATTCGTTGTGTTGCGTGCCCGCCCGCGTGGAGACCACGTCGGACCGCTCCCCCTGGCCTTTTCTCGGTATTTCTCTTGGGTTTTTCTCGTGATTTCCGTCGGTGTCCGTCGGGCCTGTTGTGCCACCTCTCATGTGCTTCCTTCTCTGCAGCCTTATATGTATCCCTAGCTTTGTGGTCTGTAGCATCGTAGCCTGTACTCTGTATCATATAGCGAAACCACCCTGGATCCGTCCAGGAATCCCGCCGCAGACTCACGCTGCTCTCCGTGCATCGATCTCCGACCCCTCCTTCAATCACATTGCAAAGGTAACTGACACTCGCAACTCAGCTTGTACCTCCAGTGTAGTTCCGTCAACGCCATGCCGCGTCAGAGACACGCCCGGCCCGCGCGAGCGGCCCTCCTGACCAACAGCCGCACGCTGCCCTCTGAGGATCCGCCCCTGCCCCACGCAAGCGTACCACCTCTGTTCGACGTCCATCCTCGCCGGCCCTCTGGAGAGTCCACAGTGTCTCGCCGCTCGCCGTCGTCGACCGTGCCTCCCGGCAGGACACCGGGGCATCGGCCGACGACATAGATCTCGGCACATGGTATCTCATGCCGCGCCTGCCATCCCGGTGGACAGCGAGCAACCTCCTCTCGCGCACCTCGTCATCGTCGTGCACCTCACCGCGCGTGCCGTCAACGACACGACGCCCGTCGAGGACGCGGGGCAGTGCGGGGTAATTGCAGGCTTCGGGCGCCACGAGGCTGATGCGCCCGGAGAGACGCGGATGACGTAATCCCCGCTTTGGTCTGGCTCGACCGCCAAAGCGCGGGTGACGACGCACGGGCCACCGTGGGGACCCGCCGGCCGTCGCTGCAAAGCGCGTGCGACGGGCTGTGTCAGACTGAAACATCGTCAAGCCTCCCACGCACACTTCAGCATTCTTTTCGAGAAAAAAATTGTATGGCATCGGAGCAGAAACAAGACGTTTCCTAGTGTACAACTACTGCAGCAACAAGCATTGGATTGGTGGTCTTGGTGTGGGGTGGTACGATATGATGGAAACACAACAGCAAAAGAGACAGCAACGAGAAATGGTAACCGTGCGTGGGGCCGCGTCGTGTCCGTAGAGATGGCACATTCACGGCATTGGATGAGGGGATTGTGCGGGAGTGTGCGGAACGTAACAAGGAAACAGAAGAGATGTCTTAGTGGTACAGGCGGCTGATGGCGTGATGAGGTGGCAAGGTCGAAGGCCATTGTGTCGAGGGGGGTTGGCGAATGTCGGTGCGTGGTGACGGTGGTCGAGAGGTCGGGCTCGGGGGAAATATAGGGTCAGTCGATCTTGACGTCGTGCCTAGTCGGAGAGCGGCCTGTATTTTGTGGCAAATGTACCGGTGTTGTCGTCGGTCGCCAGAGTAGACATGGGGTAGAATACAAACGAATAAACATAAGCGCACTGCCTGCGGTAGTCGAGGATGTCGAAGGGGTGGGAAGAAGAGCTGTCAGATCAAGGGGACGGGTGCAGAACGAATACCGAGTTGTCGAGAGTGGTCTTCACTACCTGTGCCGGTCAGATCTTGAGGGGAAGCCGGGGCGCCTAGTCGAAGTCGACCATCTCGATAGCACCACACTGTTCGCAGTGTGCCCACATGGTCCTCTGGCCGTTGGGTCCTGTCGCGCACGCCATACGAAGCTTCGGAATCTGAGAGCAGTTTTGACTGTGACGAAAAGCAACGTGAGCATGGACAGGACATGTGCATGTACACAACGAAGAAGACCGTGTCGACCAGACACAGCCTGTGCAAACGGAAGGGCAACCTACCCATGGTGAGTAAACGCGGTGCCTCGAGGTTGAATGAGACCGACGGGCTGCTTCGGGCTGTCGGTTACTGGTGAGTCGAAATAAGCAGGTGAGTTTACGTTGGTGTCTTGCTCGACGGCAGGGTAGAGGACAAGTTCTGGGTAGTAGGCTATGAGCACGAGAGGGTCAACCCACGACGAACGAAGCGTCTCAGGTAGAACACATACGCGAACTGCTCGGTGAGTTCTGGAGCGAGCTCATCTCGGAGGCGGTCGAGAAGGTGCTGGCGTTAGAGTTGAGGCGCGAATGGAAGGGACGCTCGGGAGCGAAGCTGAGGGGCGTGAGGAGCCCCGCGTCCGACGACGCGTCGGACATGGCGACGTCCGAGTCTGCCTCAGACGTCGGGAACGCAAAGAGATTGGGGCGCTTGGCGTGCTGCGACGGCGACAAGCGGATGGTTAGCTCCGCGCGTCTGAATGCGTCCGGAGTAGCTTTGGAGCACTCACCGAGTACGCGACCTCGTCGTCGAACTCGATCGAGAGCTTGCGCTTCATGGACATTTTGGCGGGATGTGGGACGAGGACGGGCGGTAGCAAGACAGCAGGGGGGCAGGGCGTTCTGCGGGGGGTCGACGTGAGGGTCGAGGAGAGAGATGAGAGAGGGGTGAGAAGGGCCAGACGGAGACCTTTTATGACGGGGCCTATTTTGATTTATTGATTTTCTCAGAAACCCGGTCGCACTTGCTTACATAAGCCTGTGAGCCTGGGTCGGCGCGCCTCGGCAGTGGCAACGCGCACCGCCGATTGGCTGGCGACGGGCTGACCCTGGAATTTGAGGGTGCGCCGGAGTTTGAAGCAGCATTTCCGCGTGACGGCTCCAAATACACTGGTCACGACGGTCACGCCGCGTCTGTCCGCGGATTCCGCCGTCGGTCACAGTACGTTCGAAGTAACGTCGACGACGAATTCCTCGGCGGTGTCTCTTCGTTCCTATAGAGCCCGCCCAGGCCAGAGAGGCTTTAGAGGGCTCCTCCACCGCCGCCCGCCCGCAGAGCCCAGAGCCTCGACGCCGCCAGGCGAACCGAGCTCATCGGTGGGAACCGTCAACGCCGCTGCTCAGCCGCTGGCCCAACGACTTCGGGTGGCGGTCGCCATCAGCACACAAGGCTATACCTGATGTGGTGGCTACGGCGACAGAGCCACCGCGCTCGGAGCGATGTCTTGCACCCACGGGCTCGCAGTGGGGCTTCCCTGGTCCGAACCTGCCTGGAATGCAGCTCTACAAGGCTGGCGCTGGCGGAGGAGTGGGTGAGTCCGTCAGGACATCAGGATTCGCACGGGAGGGCTCACGCAAAATCCATCCAAATGCCGAACGCTCTTTCCCGCTTCAATGGGAGTTGGAATCGGCGTGCGAGGCGCGGGTGGAGAAAGGACGCAGGGAACGTGCCCAGGCCCCAGATAGTGCACCTTGCAAATTCGTTATGATGCGCCGTCCACGTGGTGAGCGTTCACGGCGCTCACTCACGCTCGATAGCTCGAAAACCTCACCAAAGATGGATGTTCTCCCAATAGAAGTCGTCCATCTCGTCCTCGACGAACTCCGCCACGGCTCACGCTCGCTCGCTAACTGCTCTTTGGCGTGCAAAGCATGGCTCCCACAATCCTCGATGCTCCTGTTCGCGTCCAATACCCCCTACGTCTTTGGCGACCATCCGGTAAAGATGCCCGATGAGGAGCGTTTCTTTCGGGTTTCTTCCGCGCCGTGGACTCGTCGACGCTCTTCGCCACCAACTTGCGGAGCCTGCATATTGTCGTCCACACGCGCACCGTTGTACCTGCGGCCTCCGTCATCATACGTCTGCCGAAGCTGGAGTGTCTCGCTCTGTCCTGCAGATACCAGCCGTACGCAGAGGCTCCCCACACTGACACTGTGTTGCCTTGCACATGCCGACACCTGGCACGTTTCGAAGCCGATCAGCTTCGCTTGGACATGCTCTCGTATTTTCTCAGCCTGTTTGCCTCTGTCGGCACTCTTGACGTCTCGGGATGCCAGCCGGCGCTGCGACCAGGGTCACGGCGCGTGCACCACGTCCAACGACTCCACGGCCCGCGTGTCCTGGGCAGCACCCTTTCGGACATCGCCAGTGTGCTCGAGTCGTCTGTGCTTAAGGAGATCAAGCTCAGTCTGTTTCTATCTCCAGAGCCGCGGCGCCGGAACAGGTCAAGGCCCTTCTGCAGTCTGCGGGCCGGCACATCCGGACGTTCGAGCTCGGTTTCGAGCTATGCGAACCGCCATGGGAGTTCTTTGACGGTGCGCACCATGACCCCACTCGCTGCGACAGCGTCAGACACTGACTCTCTGTTGCTGCCAGATATGAGCTTCTTCCAGGCATGCGCGGGTCTCGAGTCCTTCACACTCGTGACTCCCAGATGCGAGAATAACCTCGTGCTGTTCGGACAGTGCATCGCTGCCCAGATGGCATGGGGCCTGCCCCTGCAGACGCAGCACGTGCGCCTCCCGCTCTCGTGCGCAGCGTTGAAGCTGGGCGCGGGATGGCCTGAGAGAAACGAATTGCCTTCCATCCTCTACGCAGTCGACTGGGCCGCGATTGGTGCTGCGTTGGACCACCGTCGGGCGCTGTGCAGCCTGATCGTCGCTACCCTTGCGGAGTCCGTATCTTTCAAGGGACATCGCGATGTGCTCAAAGTGGTGGCCGCTGAACTGCCTTCGCGCCTGAGATCCATCACCGAGTTCGAATAGAAATGACATTGCATATATGACTCATCTTGGCTTTCTAGAGATTCGTCTACCTTCTATATACTTGCTTATCGGCTCCCCAGCTGTGGCCCCAAGAATTTGTGCTCTGATTTTGTTGCAACCTCATGAACAGGTCCCAGCACTATTAGAGGTCATAGAGCAAACTACTTACTGCAGGTACCATATGATAATTCCTGTCCACGTCCATAGGCTCGCTAGCTACTCTTTTGGGTTGCCGGTGTGTTGTGCAGCCTGTCAGGCTTGACCTGAAGTAATGGTGCGCAGGCCCAGGCCATGGAGACGTCTGCGCCAAGCAGACTCGCGGAGCATTATGCTGCGACGCCTCTCTAGTCAAGTAGAGCGAGCACACCATCTTCACCCTGCTGTAAGTGTGTATTTGTACCCTCGCGACGCGAGCAAAAAAAAGGAGAAGAATAGAACAAAACATGAGTCGGCCCAGGTTCGAACTGAGGACCTTCTGTGTGTTAGACAGATGCGATAACCAACTACGCCACCGACCCGTTGAGAACGAGTCGTAAAGAATGTATATATCGCGTGGCGACTTTGCCATAAGAAGCTCCGCGCAATTCTTCTCACCCTGCAGCGTGACGGCTGCGCCTTCGTCGATCTGACTGTCGACAATGCTTGTGTTCTGGGTTACTGCGGTGCACACTAGGCGCGGTGCAGTGTCGACAGGTACTCTTATGCCCCGTACATGCATTTTCACGCAGTCCGACGTCGATTCCGTCGGCATCCACCAGCACGGCGCTGGCACTCCCGGCCTAGCATCGTTTGACTCACGCCTCATCAACCGGTCCTGGTTATCGCGCTCTTCGCAGTGATGGGTGACTTCCCTTCTCATACCTCTGCAAAGCAGATGCGCCCAGCCGTCGTTGCTCTCGGCATAGCTCGGCATCTGCTCTCGGCGATGGCATACTCTCCGGTGAGAGCCCTGCGACAGCGAGATACTCTCGCAATGTACTCAACGGCTGCGCACGACAAATGTGCTCCCCTCTTTAACAAATGATATCCTCGATTCTTGTGAGTTTTGTCGATTCATGTCATCTCCCCATCATCCATGTGTGCACACTACACTGACCGTCGGGCGGCCTGACTGTGCGGAGGCTTTGCCGATAACACCAAATGTACCTTTTCTCCTCGACAGCAGCGCTGACAGGTTGCATCTTCCATACAGATTACGCGCACGTGGCTAGTTTACCTCTGCACAGCGTGTCATCCGCGTCTCAGACTCTCGCCACGTCGTTCGGTCAGTCTCTCACTTGCCACCATCTCCCAAGTTCTACAAGCAGTGAGCAATATTCGTCTGTTGTTGAATCTCTGTACTGAATCTCGAGTCAACAGGTTTTATACTCATCCAACTCAACTGGAACCCGCAATGAACGCTCTTCCGATAGAACTGTTCTACCTCATTCTTGATGAACTCCGCAGCGACACTCGTTCACTCTCCAACTGCTCCCTAGTGTGCAAGTCTTGGCTTCTTCCATGCTCGGCCTATCTGTTCAAACCTCTGAAGCTTGCTATAACGGGAGAGCTTTCTGGGCAGCGCTTCGGGACACCCGGCGAGAAGCGTTGCCTGTCAGGCTTTGCTGCTATCATAGATTCGTCGTCGCGCATGGCCGACCACTTGCGGAGTCTCACCATCCATGCCTGGACTGGCACTGTCCCGACAATCGCTTCTGTTCTCACCTGCCTTCCGCAGCTGGAACACCTCTCGTTATGGCACACAGGTTGTGGGTCGCCTCCAAAAGCTCCTACAAAGACACTACAATGTACAGGTCGGCACCTCCGAGTTTTCGAAATAAGTGCAGTACCCGCGGACGTCCTCTCGTACTTCCTCGCCCTCTTTGCATCAGTGGATACTCTCGACATCTATACGTGCAAATGGACGCCACAAGCACACCTAGAGCGCACACATCGCATCAGGTGCCTTCAAATTCGGAGCACCGTAGCCGGCACATTGCGGAGCATCACCGAAATGCTCGAACCGTCTGCGCTCGAGAGCGTGCAACTCGGTCTTTCAGACTTTGCGACGCCGCGGCGCCTGAGAGCACTCCTGCAGGCCATGGGGCAGCATATCCGGCATCTCGAGCTCGAGCTGGAAGGGCTTGCATGGGAGAATTGGAATGGTACGTACCACGACCTCGCCATTGGTGACGGATAGATACTGACGCAATGTCGGTCTCAGGCAAACGTATGCTGCAGACCTGCACGAACATGGTGTCGTTCACGATCGTCATCCCGGCGGGATTGCACTGGCTCAGGGCCTGTGGCCTTGCATACTTGCGCTTCTGTCCCATCTGCCTCCACAAACACGACAAGTACACCTTGTAGTCGGATTCGGCGTCTCGTCGCCTCTATGGCTACGGGTTCGAACAGACCACGCGTCGGCCGTCCTACGCGCGCTTGACTGGCGAGAGCTCGGCCGCGCGCTGGAATACTGCCAGGCGCTGCGTAGTCTGCACGTCTCTGCTCGCGTGCTCGAAGGTCGCAAACCCATTTTTCTCAAAGAATGCTGCGACCTCCACGAGGAAATTCTTGTCCAGCTACCTTTACACCTACGTTCCATGGTCACATTTGAATAGGCAGGGTCGAGCGGCTGGTGGTGTGTTAGTGGTGGGTTAGGTCGATTTATATCAGAGGTCGCCAGCATGATGCAGTTGTTAATGTAACCGCCAATCACTGTTGCAGTGGCATGAAGTGCTGTACTTACATCTGTTGCAACTAGCATAATCACATCCATAGTTCATGTTGCCCTCTTGTCACTACGTATCCTGTATTCTCTTCTGGCGACCGCACTCTGAGTTGTCTACAATGCAAACTATTCTATTTGTTATATTAATAATGATTGAAATAACGTCAACGGGTCGGTGGCGTAGTTGGTTATCGCATCTGTCTAACACACAGAAGGTCCTCAGTTCGAACCTGGGCCGACTCATTTTTTCCTTCTTTTTAGCCTAGCGTCAAGAAGTACCCGGGGTCCCTGCAAAACCCTGTTCATGAGCGACAACCGCAAGCTCGGGGCCCCAGGCTATCGCCTTCGACCTCGACACGATATGTTGCGTCTTCCACCAGAGCTCTTCGAACGCATTATTGCTGAATTACAGGGAGATCTAAGTAGCCTTAAAGCTGCTTCGCTTGTATGCAAAGCATGGCTACCTCGCTCTTCAGCCCATCTTTTCCACCTCATTCGATTCAGGACCTTCCTCTCGGAGGTCAAGCTTGCCAAATTTCAGGCGTTCATATCAACCACACCCCGAATAACCTCCTACATTCGTGATATGGAGCTGTACTACGTCCCCGAGTGGCTCGACTCTCTGGCTGCACTCCTGGCCCACATGCCCGCCCTCGAGTCGCTCGCGCTCACGGGCGTCGGCCTCTCCGACGCCCCTCCGCCGCGCTACAGCAAGCTCCCAGCGAGCACCGGACGCGCGCTCCGCCGGCTTGCGGTGATGAGCCTTCCTGCAGACGCAATATCGCGCGTCCAGAACCTCTTCACTGCGGTGGACACCCTCAGCATCTCCGCATGCCGACGGTCTGTTCACCGGCTACGGCGGCACGTCGTCCACGAGCTTATTCTCCGCGCCAACAGCGACGACGCGCTCGCTGACCTGGCGCGGCTGTCCGACCCAGCTCTGCTCAAGTGCCTCGTTGTTGACCTCAGCGCGACGTTCTACTATCGCGTCTCCCCGATCCGTCTTGATGCATTCTTGCAAACTGCAGGTCAAAATGTTCGGCATTTCGAGTACGTCCACCCCGTTCCTGGCTGGTCCGAATCCCCGTTGCGTAAGTCACTCTCCGTTGATCTTTGTCTAGATGCTGAACATGTCGTTCTATCAGGCATGCCTGGACTTCAGGCGTGTTCGCAGCTCGACTCCGTAATCGTAACGACGCCGCGGGCAGTTCCTTTCAGCGTGACGCTATGGCTTGAAGCCGTCGCAATACTTGCGTTTCTGCCCTCACAAGTACGACGTGTCAAGCTCGTCACCAGTTGCCATGGCTTGCGCGATTGCCACAATGCATTTGGTGCCTTCGTGCAAGGCCTGCCGTGGAAAGAGCTAGGACGAACCCTCGACAAATCTGGGCCTCTAAGCATTCTCGAGCTGTCAGCTCTTGACTCAGACGGCAAGGCCGCGTCGTTTCTACCGCACCAAGAGGTTGTCCACTATATCTCCGCGAGCTTACCTGAACGGCTACAACGGGTCCTGAAGCTCTCATGATTTTCAGCTGTTTCAGACCATCCTACTAGGACGAGATCCATACATGGCATGTCCCAGTGTAGATGGCTTGGCAGCGCGGTCGTCGAGGTCGTAACTGCGGTTGAAGGACGGACCTGCCGCTCCTCGCACTTTCCTTCGCGACGGTCATCGTCGACAGGCTGCACAGCGAGCAACACTCTACAATCTCGGTATGTAACGAGCACCTGGCTATCGGCGAGCATTCACCCATTGACGACAGTTTGCAATCTATCCTCGAGAGGCATGACGCCCTCCCCTCCGACGAGTGGCGGCAATAGTAGATCTTTTGGGTTCTGTCCCGCCGAACTTATCGATATCGCCCTCGGCCAGCTTACATGACTTCGCATCGATACGAAGCTGTTCTCTCTTCCGCGATCCTGGAACGCGCGGGGCTCCTTCCTTCCCATCTAGTCACTGTCCGTCAACTTAGCACGCGTGTCCCCTGAGCAGGCCATCCGCGTCCGGGACCTCGTTTCGTCTTCCGCTCGAATTTCCTCAAATGTAAAGCACTTGACCATTCCCCCACTGTCCGTCATGTCGGAAGCATTACCCATAATATTACAACACTCGCCGCACCTGGATACCCTGAAGCTCGCCGTCGGCCAGTGGAACGTCACGATACTGGACCCACTTATCACCGCGTTTCCGAGACGTCACATCGTTCGAATAGTATGACCGGCTTCGTTCTGAACCTTAGTGATGCGCACAGTCCTGGATATGTGGTCACTAGTCGTGCATTCTATGTATCCTCGAACATTGTTCTGCGTAATATGGCATTCGTCTAGGAGACCGTACGTTCATCCATCCTGAACAACCGCAGTTCAACGTGCGTGTCGGAGAACAGCTTGCGGGTCCTCGCACGCGGACGAAAGATGCAAGCACGGCGTAGTCACCCCAAAGTACGCCTACTACTTGAGTAAGGCGGGAGTGAAAGGCACATCTCGTTCACCGTTGCAGCGGCAGCCGGGGCCTACGGTTGAAACGTAGTCTCCGTGACGTATCTGGCTTCGTACTGGCGACGAGGGTTCAGGTGTGATTGACAGTGTGACAAATAAGCGGAAGACGATGGGGTAGTGGGAAGGTCGGATATCGACGGAGAGGTTGGTAGGTATGTGTGAGCAGTGATGGTAGATGATGAGAGAGGCATTCTTGTGATACCATCTTTGAGGAGAGGGAAAGGTCGCATTATCGAGCTTCACCAGCCTGCGAACTCCGACCAGACGAAGGCACTCGCAGTAGCGATGCAGAACGCGCCGGAGAAGAACAGAGCAAGAGAGGCGTAGATACAGGGAGGAGGGCGACTTCAAGTATCTTTCTCCGACCCAGAAGGGGACGGGGTATCCGCAGGCTTGCGGATGCCCCTCGACGAGGTTGGGTGCGTTTCAAGGTGGTCGCTTAGCCGTCGCTTGACTAGCATTCCGATGAAGACGCCAAGTAGACACACGATAAAACTTGCGAGCCACAGTCCGCTGGAGAGCGGAATGAGCAAGAGCACGCTAAATGGCGAACGGTCGCAGTGGGGCACCATCAGGAACGAGACGTCCCCACAGAAAGTGGTCTCATGCGTGAATGGTCCGCGTACGCGGGGCAGGAGCGTCGTTCGCTGTTGCTTAGTTGAGGCATTGGCAATATCGGTATGACGAGCCAAGCGACGATTGCGCAGAACAGACAGGCCTGCTATTTGGTCAGGACATGCAGGGAGGGTCCGTGATCAGCAATGGCACGCACAAAGGTAAGAATAACACTGATGTCCTCCTGCAGCCCCATGGCTTTGCGGATATGTAAGTCGCGCACGGTCTTCGACACCGCCTGCCATGGCGGGCCATTGCTTGGAGTACGCGGGGAGGCTTTGCTCTAGAATCCATGTCAACGCTGGGATATATGCGAAAGAGTGGATCCAAGCTGACTTTAGCACAGCAACGGTACCTCCTGGAGCTCGCCGGCCTGGGCTGACGGTCCATTGAGCTAGACTTTACGACGCACTGAGCGACACAGACAGATATATCGGAAGTCTTCAGTGAATGTAGAAGCTCTGCGATCATCGAGGGCCGAATGATGGCGCATGACCGCCCTGCAAGTGCATCGGGAACCTTTTGGACTGTGATATCTACCTGAGGAATGGAAGACTGGAAAGGGTCCAACGAGAGCCGCCGTACCAGTGTAAGAGGCTGAGCCACGGGCAAAAGCCCTGAGAACGGTCAACAACACAAATTTTCACTCGTCGTGAGATTGCTTAGCCACAGATACGATCCAATCCGATGGCTTCGCTCAATAAGCAGATAGGATGGGAATAAGGATTTCCTTGAGTCGTTATCGGAAGAACGGGTGTATAACGGTATGCCACCTGTAGACAACGCTAAGAGAAACTGAGAGCATAGGTAGAGTGCTGCACGTCCGGAGGTAGGAGGCCCGTTCCTGGTCACGACCGCATGAGGCCCTTGCTACGGAGGTACTCATGATGTTCCACGGTATGCTGTCGCACAGCCTTGTCCACATCTCTCCTCCAGAGAGGCAGACCGATCTACGACAGGAGTTCGTGAGCGAGGGTCTAGCACAGACAGTAGCCACGCACCATGCCGATGAGGACGTACACCTGGTCGAGCAGGCCGTGATTTCCCGGCGACGAGCCGCGCGTGCTACAGCGGAAGACGTGTCCGATAAAGTCGTAAGTGATGTGGAAGCGGCCAGCGCGCACGCCCCGGAGGACGTGCGCGGCGACGACTTCAGGTGCACTGCCGACGTCGGTCTCCTCAAGCTTCAGCGTGATCGCAGGTTTGACCTTGTTCTCCTCGACGAAACCAGGGCTGTAGATTGTACCCGGGAAAGCAATATGCACGTCGATACCATACAGCACGAATTCGCTTTGCAGGGCTTCCGCGAGTCCTATAGAATGTTCAGTCAAATGCAGGCGACGGCAAAATCGCGGAGTACGTACCGCGTACGGCAAACTTCCCAGGAGAGTAAGGGGAGTATCCAACGATGGAGAAGTATCCGAGGACCGAGGATGTAAAGGCAATCTTCCCCTTGACACCATCGCGCACCATGCGTTTCGCAGCCGCCTGTGCACAAATGAGCATAGACATTCACGACCTAGACAGAGCCTAACGCACCAGGGCTGGCCATGCCTGCACCCAATAGGTCTCCTCCATGCATTCGCGCAGCTCCTCTTCGGTACGCTCGACCCAGAAGCCTGGACGCGCCTTGCCTGCGCAGAGAAAGAGAGCGTCTGGGCACCTTCCGCCCGCTGCGGCAGAGACTGCATCGAGGCATGCTTCAGCGTGTTTCGCGCTATCAAGTGCATAAGAGTAGGCTTTAAAGATTTGTTCAGGGGACTGCCGCGCAGCCTACGGACGGGTGTTGAGCTGGCAAAGTATATTCTGAAACAGAGACACGTACCTCGATATCCTTCAACGCCTTGTCAAGCCGCTCCTGGTTGCGAGCAACGATGTGGACGTGTGCACCCTCTTTCGCGAGCAGGATAGCGAGTCCCAGCCCCAGTCCGGCCGACCCGCCTGTAACGATGCAATGCTGTCGGGTTTCAGGATCCCCGCGTGCTCTGCAGACGGGTCATACACACACCTTGCCCTTCGGGTCCCATTGTTTCTTCTTGAACAGCAAGCTCACGGCCGCCCAGGTTGAAGCAAGAGCAACGCACACGGCGATGGCGACCGAAGCCGACAACATGATGGACGGTGAGACACGACGCTCAGGGTCATTGACGACAGCGGGGGAGGGAGAAATCAATTGTGATGCGCCCTGTGATGCGCCATCACGCTGATGCGCATATCCATATCCGGCGCTCCGAGAAGACGTGGCTCTGGCCTCGAACCACGACCACGACGCCGGCCACACCCTTCGAACGTCTTCGACGATGGACGACACAGCGCTGCCCGAATTCTCGACCCCTTCCTTGACTATCTCACCGACCACCTTCCGCCCACACTCTTCGACGTCGTCGAGACTTTACTCGGGCACGGATACACCCTCGTGTCCTCGCTGTTTACACTCGTCCGCACGCTGCTCAACAACGCAGGCATCTCGCTCGACGCAGAGAAGATCATTCCACCACTCATTACGCTCCTCGCAGCGTATCTCGCGCTCGTGAGCTTCTACCGCACGACGGGCTGGATGATCCGCACCGCGTTCGCCTTTGTCAAGTGGGGCTTCATTCTGAGCACGCTCGGCGCATTCGCGGGCTACATCCTCGCGAATGCGAACGTAGAAGGGGGGAACGGTCTTGCCCAGCTCGGTGGCGGACTACTCCCTACCCTTGGTGGTATGCTCCTCGGCATGTTCAGCCCCGACGCGCAGGACACGCGGAGGAACACGCGTGCTGGGCAAGGCGCACGCCCCCGCACCTCGCAGCGCAAGGACCGCCAAAAGCCTGGGACAGCTGGGATAAGCACCGCGACTGGCAGTACAGCGAGCAGCAGTACCACCAGGGCGAAGGCGCAGACGGCGCGAACGTACAGCAAGTCATTGGGAACATCATAGGCACTGCAGGCAAGGCCCTCAAAGACTCGGGGATCTGGGACAAGGCAAAGGGCACTGTGGAGGAGCTGAGCAAGGCTGCTCAAGGGCAGAGCGAGCAGGGAGAACAGGGCTCGAGCAGGCGCAAGAGAGCAAGGGAACTAAGTCGAGGTAGATTTTGGATGGATATTTTGGATCGGTGACTACATGTTTATCAACATATGTGCGTATTTTGCTTTGCGGTGCCCTGCGCGTCTGACTGATTGTGCTCTACAGGTAAAGTACGGGCATAGACTATCTACCAATCCATTCCTCGTGAAGCGATCACCAGGTGTATACTATGTACCATGGGTCAATTTGGATATCACCTTGCGACTGGCCACCTGATTAATTGTTTGGCGACCGTGAACGGTATGTATGACCAGCCAGAACCAGCCTTATCGCTACCTTCCATCCTACGAGTCTACTTCCTCTAGGCTGATTCTGCGGGATCAACGCTTACAGCCGTCCCTTGTGGGTCCATCGCGACCTTCGATCTATGACGCGAAAACGAAACGACAGGCTTACTTTTGCTGTTCTGGAACTGATTCTTCCTATTATTGCGCAATTCGCAAGTCAGTGCGGTGCGTCGCCACCAAATATGTCGAATGTCTGGTAGACAACGGTCAAGAGCTGCCGTGAGGTCGACGTGCAATTGATTACTGATACGTAGAGATATCGGAACTGCTAGTCTTCGTACGCGTCATGTTAGTAATACCTATGCTAATGCATCCACTGATCATGTATGAGTAGATTGGTCTGTGACTCGCAGTGGTAACCACACTCATATCGTCGGACATACTAGACCCTTCAACCTGATAACAGCGATGAACTACTCTTCCTCCTGCGTCGCTCCTTATCCCGAAGCTACACTTTTGCGAACGATTCTCTGCGCTCCATGAACCCTTTCCCGAAACCCTCCGCGCCAGAGAACTTGGTTTCCAAGCCTCATCGCCAGCCTGGTCAACGACAGTCTGATCCTTCGCCGCCTCGAGAGTCCCGTACCGATGACAGCGGAGACCTGGTAGGCGGAGGTACAACGCGCGTCGCAGTTTGAAGGCGCTCCCCGCTCGAGTGCTACCCTGCGCCGATTGTCACCTCCACCCCTTCGCTATCCGTCTCTTCTGTATCAATGTCCCCACTGATGACATAACGAACTATCTGCCCACCCTCAACCACTCTCGAGTTCTCGCCATCCGTATACCAGCACCATCCACGTTATCCTTGCCTCTCGCGGTCTCGCCTGCGAGCTCTCTGCCGTCTTGGCCTTCGACCCCAAACGCCATCCGAACTGCGTGGGAGCTCACGTCGTAGCTTTCACGGAGGTCTCCGCCAGATCGACGTTCGTGGCCATAGCGTCGGCGGACGAAACTCCATCTCGAGATGGGCAAGCATTGGACCCGGACGGAGTCCAACCGCACCGTGAAGAGAACGAGAAAGAGACATTGTTCTTCATTCTACTTCGTGAGATGGTGGCAGCAGCGAAATAAGAATGGAACCAGCGGGCGACACATGTCCTATCACGCCGCCTGCTGTTATGATTCAACCTCTTGACGCGCCGTCCACGAGCGATCGTGCCTGGAATGAATGCACATTGCCCTCAATCTACTCAACACTACTTAGCGATAACTGTGCAGAGACGAGCTGAAGGTGACGCTACCACTAGCAGATCGGTCTTACGAGGATATGCTAATTGTGTACTGACATCCATTGACAGACAAGCCTGGCACTCTCGTGCGACATCGGGAGTGCCAATGTCTTCACTGGTAGGACCATGCTTTACCTTCGTGTGTAGCATTCACGAGGTGTGTCGTGGGCTCTTTTATGTGTGCCTTCATCTCGGCATCAGCCATGTCGAAGTGGAGAGCACTCCCGACCCGCGCGTCCGAGTCATCCGCTTTATCGGCGCAGCCAGCGCAACAAGCTGCGTTCACGCACGTACCACTCCGCAACGTTTATATTGTACGTGTTGAGGCGCATATTCGTATCGATTCAGGTGAAGTCGCCAAAGGTCTGCGAATGCTCAGCCTCGTCGTGACCCCCTGCCAACTAAATATGCAGCATTAGCAAGTCAATATCTTCAGAAGACGCAAGGATTCTCTCGGGCACGCAACGGCTTGATTTCTGGTAGCCCTGTTAGCTCTCGATGGAAAGCCATCCACATCGCCGTCTCTCACGCACAGGACGCGCCGTCCAGGGCTCTCGTCCTCGCGACAGACGTCGCTCCACCTCTATTGACAACATGACCGCTTAACTGTACACAAGCCGCGGGAGCATCCCGCTACACTCCGCGTCGCGACATAGGCTCCACAAACCGACGCTGAAGGGCAGACATGCTGTACATTCTCGCGTAAACCTGCAAGCAACAATGACCGCATCCTGGATGGTCGAAGATGCCTCTCTTGTCCTGGGCTCGCGGTTTAAAGAGGCTACAAACACACGGCCTGAGCTGCAGCAAAGCCCACAACGCAGAGCTACCCAGCAAGCACGTCCAAGATGTTCAATCGCCTCGCCGTCTTCTCCACGCTCTCCCTCGCCCTTCTTGCGGCCGCCACACCCGCCAACGTCGCCCGCAACGGCGGCGGCGGGGCCCCCACGACCGCCTGCTGCAGCAGCACCGAATCTGTGAGCACTGAGCACCAGCTACGCCCCATAGCGCCCCTGCTGACCTGGACGCTGCGCAGGCCAACTCCGTCGCCGGCGTCGCGATCCTGAAGTCCCTTGGCATCCCCTCAGCGATGTCACTGGGCTCATCGGGCTCACCTGCAGCCCGATCAGCGTCGTCGGTGTAGGCTCCGGCTCGGCCTGCAGCGGCACGACCGTCTCCTGCTCTAATGGCATCTTCGTGAGTGCTCACCTCCTGGCTTCACTGGTCAGTACGTATCAGTACTGACCAATGCTCATCTAGGGCGGTATCGGCGTTGGCTGCGTCCCGGTCACCATCTAATAAGTTGGAAGAGACAATTGATGAGTTTGGTGACAATGATGTGTATGACCAGTTGTTGTATGAGTTACTGTAGTTGCGAATGAGATTATGTGGAAGAGACTTGGACAGGATACTGCTGGTATACAAACACCAGCTCGCATTCGATCTCTAGCTCGAGAGGTCCAACGTTTCGTTCCATGCCACATCTGCGACCCACCGCCGCACGATCTCCTTGACGAGCGCGGGCTGATCATGCGTCACAAAGTGCCCTGCATGCGCCATGAGCACATATGTGAACGCGCCCGCGCCCTCGGGATCCTTCTTCCCGCGGACTGCACGCACGGTCGCCTCGTGCCCCGGCCACGGCAGGTCCGGGGCGTCGTTGAACGCGGCCTGGTACGGCGATGGCAGGAGCCGGAGCTACACGGACTATAAGTTCAAACGGCCATGTCACAGCAGGCGGGCTTGGTACGCACCGTCGAGAGCACGCCCGGCCACGCGCAGTTTGCGTCGAGCTTGCCAATGTAGTCTGAAACCGGATGTAAGGATCTGCACACTTGAGGAGCGATGATCACCTACGCAGCAGTCGGTAGCCAGCCTCCAGCAAAGGCTCGTAGAGCAGATACGCTTGCTGCGCCCTGCGGAGGTCGAGATGTGCTCTCAGCATGCGTTCAGACCGCTGAGCGCCAGACCGAGCCTCACATGTCTCCTGTCGAGCGGAACGCCTCCCAGACGGCTGTGCGTTCGAAGGCAAACTCGAGCGACTCTGGCACACCAAGCACCTCTTTCGTCGATGCCTTGTTCATGAACTTGACAACGTAGTCGGTCATCGGGTAGCAATCTTCCACCGTGCCGTCGCACTACAGACCGGACCCTCCATAAGCAGGAATAGGGATGAAGAGCCGCGGATACGCACGTGATGCTCGACGTTCTCGTAGCAGCGCCCCTCGACGACATCTGGCCAAATGCTGTCGCACGCATCGATGGCAGCGGAGCGGCGAGCGACCGTGTCGTGCATGTACGCCATCTGCGTCGCCTCGAGGCACGCCGGCAGCTTCTGGAACGCATCGTGGCAGACACTAGCGTTGTACAAGTCTGTGAGGTAGCAGCGCTGTTGCAGCGCCCAGCGATTGTGCGAGAGCCAGTCCTGCAGAGCAAGATGGTGAGCCCACCAGGAGGTTTCGTGGGGGAGTGCAGCAGACAGACGCACCGACAGCGGATTGCTGACCATCATGCTTTCCAGGTTAATGTGTCGTGCACCGGGTATCTTCCCGTTTCCTGCCGCAAGCGCATTGTTCTGCTTGTGAATGACCGTCGCAATGTGTGGGACATAGATCTGTCGTCATCCTGGTCAACTGCCAGGTCCGGATCAGCGTCCAGTCGGACTGCTTACGCCGCCATAAGATCCTCCCGCGATCACAAACTGGTTACTGTGAGATACCAGATCAGAAAGCTCCAAGAATGAACAAGTGGATGTTGATATATACTTGGCAAGGTGTGGATAAAGATGAAAGAACTTCACTAGGAAGTCATATACATCGTATGCAGCGGAACGAGAGTTGTTCACGGAGGCGCCATACGAGTAGTCGACACCAATAGGCTTCCGAATCACCTGTCAGCTCGAGGGATTATATCCGAAAGAGATAAGGACGTACATGGTCGAGCGCGAGTAGGTTGTGATGCTCCGACCAAGCGTCGGGATTGGGTACTGTCGTCAGATTCGAAGAAACTTTGCAGTGCGATTCTGATAGACGGTAAGAGAGCCTATCAGCCGTGATACAGCGAGTAATACGCACGTCCAAGAAGCGGGTTCATCATGCCGGTGCTTCCAGGGCCACCCCGATGGTAAGTCTGAGCAACGCATGAAATCGCCTCGGGTTCGGCTTCGGTGTCGCGGAGCGCGTACTTACATGACAGGCGAGGTCTCGGGATTGTGCTGAGCTTCGAAATACCTAGCCAGCATGTTTAAAGCAACGTCGTGCAGCTACAGAGAGCCACGTACCAGAAGAAGGACTGCTTGGGAGTAGCATCGCTGTCGCCCTTCAGACCGATGTAGCCCGAATGGGAGACGCCGCCGATGCAGAGGTCATCGTGGGTCTTCACGGTGTGGTAAAATGGCTCCAATCCTTCCAGCTGGTCGGCTGGTGCTCGGACGAAGTGCCCTGTATAGACAAAGAAGACCGTCGTTGTTCCCAGACTAGGAGGGCAAGGACTGCCACAAAGCCCGAGGAGTGTCGATAACGTCTATGACTGTCCTCCGAGCGGTCACCCCAGGGAAATGAAGGATCTATCTTCGGCATCGCTGCTAGTAGTAAGTCGACAGGAAGCACGGGCGTAGTCAAAGTCCTCACCTTTCCAACCCCGTGGGTTTTATCCTCGACTGACCCCGAGACCGATGCTGCGTCAGAGATGATGCCCACATGGACTGATTCGCCAACGCGTGCAGCGCGGCTCTTGCTCGAGGCTGCGGAAAGCCGACAAAGGCCAAAGCGCAGCAACAGCTCCTGGAGCGCCTACAGCCAGTTCAGGGAGTCAAATGTGCCAGAAAGAGCTCGAATATGCGAATCTCATGGAGGAGATCATGTACAGCCAGCTGCAGCTGAAGCTCGTGCGACATCGGGAGGCTAGAGTGATGCGCCTGATGCGCCTCTCACCATATATGGAATTGATGCGCCTCGCCGTCTGAGGTCGTCTTCATCGGACCGTACGCGCCTGCTCTTGTGCATTACCACTACGGCCTTCGACACCGCGGCGACAATATTTTTCACCACATCTTCACTTGCTGCCGTCAATACCCAGTGTAAACATATACCCATTTACTAGCCTCATGTCCTACAACAAGTTCATCTTGTACGAGAATAAACTGCGATTCTATATCATCGTCTCGAACACATCAGACTCGAGACACAAAATAATCAAAATTGACCGCACCACACAGGGTGAAGAGCTGAGTATCATCGAAGATGAAGCAGCGTACAGCGGCAAGCAGATGTCCGCCATGTTGGAGATGCTCGAGGGCGGAATAGGTCGAATGGTGGTCTGGGGAGACCGAGACTCTTTCACGGGGTTGCTGGTGCGTCGTGTTGCCCTTCAGACGCAGCAAGGTCTAACATGTATGACCGATAGGCTTTATCAGGTTTACAGCGGGATGGTACATTGTCCTCATCACACGACGATGTCCAGTGGCACTCCTCGGTGGACATTACATCTACCATACCGAGGAGGTAGACATCCTCCCAGTCTCCTCCAACCACAAGATAGAGAAGCCAGCCGAAGAGCAACGACTCATGAATATCTGGAAGCAAGTCGACCTGACCAAGAATTTCTACTTCAGGTGAGCTGCGAAAGGTTTCCGCATACAATCGCAGCGTCGCAAACAATGCACACAGCTATTCATACGATCTGACCTCGACGCTCCAATACAATCTCACTCGGCCAGACGCCTATCGGATGTTCAACGACCGTTTCGCGTGGAACTACCACATGATGACCCGTGCCTTCCAGGATGTGCCCTCGCCAGAGAGCAAGAAGCAAGGAGACGCCCACCTCAGGTCTCAGTGGATAATTCCGTTGGTCCATGGTCATGTCGACCAAGCTAGTATGTCTATGAGACAGTCTCAATATCGCGGACCAATCCTGACTGCTATCCTCTAGAGCTGACCGTACTCGGACGCGTTATCTTCATCACTCTTATAGCAAGGCGGTCGAGACATCATGCTGGTGCACGTTACTTGAAACGCGGCGTAAATGACGAGGTGATTTTCATTTCGTCTCCGGTCGTGACGCTCTGAACACCATCCTAGGGTAATGTCGCGAACGAGGTCGA
The DNA here is from genome assembly GCA_001910725.1 of Phanerodontia chrysosporium. Lineage (NCBI taxonomy): Eukaryota > Fungi > Basidiomycota > Agaricomycetes > Polyporales > Phanerochaetaceae > Phanerodontia > Phanerodontia chrysosporium. Next base: position 197,683 of record MJGA01000040.1, read on the forward strand.
GACGGAGCAGATCGTCTCGGAGACACTGACCACGCCCTTCTACTACCCCGGGTCTGATCCGTCATCGACGCCCATCGATGCAGCACAGAATGCAGGGCGCGCTTCGCGGCGACCGAGCCCGAACTTCACAAGTTATGTCCAGGTGTGCATGGACGGCGTGCCGAGCGAGCGAGAGTCAGCGAGCTCATAAGCTCTGCAGTACCGTGGTAGCATACCGATCTACTGGGCCCAGGAGACGAACGCGATGGTGCGGAAGCCTCCGATTGAAAGTCAGTGTCTTTCGTTCGGAGCCGTCTGCGGAAAGGTGACCCTTCCTCGCTAGTTACCGTCATGGACCCCTTCTACACCGCAGGCGCAAAGCATTTCGACAACCTGTTCTCTCGCTACGGTGCACCGATTACAATTCTGAACCTCATTAAGAAACGCGAGCCGCACCCGAGGGAGAGCAAGCTGCTGGATGAGTACACGAAATGCGTCGACTACCTGAACCAGTTTCTGCCCCCAGGGAAGAAGATGGTCTATCGTGCGTGGGATATGAGCCAAGCCTACAAGCAGAAGACACAGGACGTGATCGGATACCTCGAGGTGCGAAGCCTCTGCCTCTGCTTGCCGTTGCCTGGAAATTCATCACAACTGCACAGGACCTAGCAGAAGAGAGCATTGTCATGACGGGATTCTTTCATTCCGGCCCTGAACCTTACAGCCACTTCCTGCGCAACGAATTCGAATTCGAGTAGGCGTTTCCGTCTGTTCAGCGTGTGCTCTCGCTAACTCTACTTGGACAGAATGACGGGCACGCACATACCCTGGCGCGACCGCATGTCCCTGCAGAACGGGATCTGTCGTACAAACTGTGTGGACTGCCTCGACCGTACAAACGCTGCGCAGTTCGTCTTCGGGAAACGGGCGTTGGGGCACCAGCTCTACGCGCTCGGGGTCGTCGAGTCGCCCAACCTCGCGTTCGACAGCGACGCCGTCAACATGCTCACGGAAATGTGGCACGACCACGGCGACAGTACGTTCTCAGCTCTGCCTTGTCTCCTGGAGACGTCCAAACTCACTAGCCTGTGCTTAGCGCTCGCCATGCAGTACACGGGAAGCGCACTGGTAAACCGTGTCGAGACGTATCGTCGCATGCCGCACTGGAACAGCCACTCGCGCGACATCATCGAGAACTTCCGACGGTTCTACACGAACTCGCTGCTCGACGCGGACAAGCAAGCCGCCATCAACCTCTTCCTCGGCATCCCGCACGACCGCGCAACTGCTCATGCCGTCCAGCGCGGCGGATACCGCCAGTGGTTCAAGAAGGAGCATCTCGAGCCTGCGTATGACCTGGCGGAGTGTGAGCGAGGCATCCAGCAGTTCGTGCAGGAGCGCGGAGACTTCTGGGTCGAATATTACCGGCCGCTGCTGTTCACGAGCCTCGGCAAACACTTCGTGTATTCGATGAACAGCACGCTGAAACTGCCTGGGTGAGTGAACACGGTTCTCAACATATGGGCACACGTTAAATGAAGAGGGATGTTCTAGGAAGAACGCACATGAGGTCGATCAGTACAGGAACCCGAGTCCTTTCATGCCAAGGCACAATTCGACTCTTCATTCATCACGGTCAGTATTCGTGTTAGGGTACCAGACGATCATGCTGACGGTGTTTCAGCCTCATGGATGGCGTACGCCGCTGGATGACCTCTGGGTCACCAACAAATCGCAAGAGCGCACACGTCGAGGCGTGGGAAGCCCCGCAGTCGAGCGCGTCGAACACGGAGCTCAGGCTCGACCGAAAGTCGACCGAATGCATTGCCACGACACTGCTCGACCCCACCGTCCCGCTCGAGGAGGAAGCCGAGTACGGCGCGTACGTCGCCCAGTGCGAGGAGCTCTCCCGCGCACCGCCAGAGAGTGCGGCGCGCGCAGACCAGCGGACGTACGAGGGCGCCGTCTCGCTTGCGAGCTGCGGCACCGACGCCGCCGCGGTCAAAGACAAGGACGTCACCCTCTATGCGGCGTATGTGGACAAGGGCCGGCCGCTCTCGACCGACTTTGCTGCCGGCAGGGAGCGGCTGTCCACCTCGTTCGACTATGAAAAGTGGCTTGTCGGCGTCTCCTGAGCGGTGCTCGCTTGCTGTGGGACTGCGCGCATATGTCATACGGTGCGGTGTATTCTATAGGAATTGCATGCTGTCACGAGGGACATACGATATGAACGGGGTCAGGGAAAGCCGGTGTTCGCAGCCAACACCGCTGAGCACGGACAATGGTGAGAGAAGCGGTTGCGCTGTTGCGTGGCCTGTGCAAGTCGCTGCGAGCCAGCCGTTAAGGTTCGGCAGGCGGTATGCTCGTGCTCGTGCATGCTGCTATACAAGCTGCTGCAACAGGATGCGGTCTGCATACCAACCGCTCCACAGACCCCCGCTCGTCCACGAACATGTCCGACGTCGTCGTTGCGTGAGTAGCCTGACAATGACACCATGTTCATCTCTGAAGCTGGTCGGCTAGTGTCATGGGCGCGACTGGCACCGGGAAATCGACAGTGAGTACTGCCAGACCGTTCGGCTCCATCTACTCATTGGCACATGCAGTTTGTCAACCTGATCAGCGGCTCCAACCTAGCAGTTGGCGAGGGCCTGCGCTCATGTACGCCCGAAGTGCAGCTCTCAAAGCCGTTCGACCTGTTCGGCCGCCGAGTGACACTGATCGACACGCCTGGTTTCGATGACACGCTGAAGACGGACACGGAGATCTTGAAGCTCATCGCTTCCTTCTTCGCAAACTCGTAAGTTCGTAGACGGAGTCGGGCTACTGTCTGATATCTCTCCGTAGCTATCGCGAAAACAAGAAACTCAGCGGGGTCATCTACATGCACCGGATCTCCGACTTCAAAGTCGGCGGCATCTCGCGCCGCAACTTTGGAATGTTTAGGTCACTTTGCGGTGAAGCGACGCTGAAGAATGTCGTCCTAGTCACGAACATGTGGTCGGAGGTCAGTCCGGAGAAGGGCGCGGCGCGTGAGCGTGAACTCGCGACAGACGCTGCGCTCTTCAAGCCAGTTCTCGACCAGGGTGCGCAGATGATGCGCCACGATAACACCGTCGCCTCTGCGCAAGCGATCCTCGGCCGCCTCGTCCAGAACCACCCGCTCCCGCTGCAGGTCCAGAGCGAGATCGTCGACCAGCACAAGACGATCGAACAGACGGCTGCCAGCGAGGAGCTGAGGACGCAGGAGATGCGCGAGGCGCAGCGTCGCCACGAAGAGGAGCTCCGCCGGCAGCGCGAGGCAGCCGAGGCGGCGAGGCGGGCACAGGAAGAGCAGAGGGCCCGAGAGCTGGCCGAGGCGCAGCGCCAGAGAGAGGCCCAGGAGGCTGCGGCGCGCGCGGAACAGGAACGGCTGCGAAGGGAGCGCGAGGAGGCGCAGAGGCAGGAGGCAGAGCGACTGCGGCAGATAGAGATCGCTCGCGAGCAAGAAGCTGCGGCACGCAGAGCGGAGGAAGCCCGTCTGCAACAGGTCAGAGAGCAGCAGGAACGCGAGGCGCGAGAGGCCGAGGCTGCAAGACAACGTCTTCAGCAGCAGATCCACAGAGAGAGGCGACGGCGACATGGTGGCGGCGATTGCATCATCTGTTGACCAAACAACGTCTTTAGTAACGCTATGTGTTATGTTTTCGCCGGTCACAGGTCTGGCGCGCTTCGTATCTGTGGGTCAAGAATGCTACATGTTGGCTACATGACTTATCGGATGCAACTTATTTGACTGTTCCTCGACTAGCTGAGTCGATGTGTTACTGAAGCCTTGTGAGGATATGAGTTGATGTGCTAGTAGACGTAACCTGTTGAGGCGTATAGGGCTGGTGAAAATCGCTCTGTTATTGGCGAACTACGGTATACAGATGACCAGTCCCCGAAAGGGCCTACGCGTGCTGACGATGCCCTTCAACCACTCACAAGTTTGACCCGCTCAGATACAGCCCGCAAAACCAGTTCCCCCGCCATTCAAACCCGACACCCGCGCGCTCCATCGCGAAGGCCATCGGTAAGGACGAGACGCACCCTGCAAGCAGGCTAGCTTAACAGAGACGAGCATCGTAGAGCCCGTCCGTACAAGTCGGGATTGGGGATGGTCCTCCAAGAACGTTCAGAGGTGCTCAGAATGAAGCCAGGTTCCAGGAGACGCATTGTGGGTCCAGCGAGACCAGAAGGGTGAGCTCCAGCGCGGGCAGAACGAAGTGACGGGCACGAAACGGGCGCCTGACTGATTTGAGGGCGATACGAGACAGGGCGCATCCGCGAGGGTGCTCAGGTCCAGAGATCAATGTCTCACCTCGACATGAGGCAGACAGGATCGAAAAGGATCGACACGGCACTGACGAAGCGTCGCCCAGACCTGGCCCAGCACGTCGTGCTCCGTCTTCCCCGGACGGGTCGGCCGAGCATTCCAGGTGCCCCTCGTCGAAAATTCCTCGTTTTCTGCCTGATAGACTGTGCAGGAGGGATCAGACGGAGGGATGCGCCTCTGCAGAACACCCGTAGCCACAACGGCGACGGAGGGAAAGACGGCGAGCAGCGCGGGAGAAGGCTCTGAGGGGGGTATGGGAACCCACCGTCGGGGTAAACGATTTTTACAGTTGCTACAGGGTGCACCGCGCTAGCTCTGCCGCGATCGTTGAGCCCCCAGAGAGCGCCCTCGGTGAGAAAAACGCACCTCGGCTGGGCAGGGGTCGCTTTGGATTTTCCTGACGAGGGATTTTCGCCATCTAATTCAAAGCTTGGCCGGGTGCACAGTCGCCTGCTAACCACTCGCCGAGTGCCCCGAAAAGTTGTGCTGCTGAAGAAAAGCGCGACGAAGTGCGTACGTACAAAGGGCTCTCTCGCGAACGCGTGCCGTAATCCTAGAAGATGGCTTGTTGCGACCCTTCGCCAGAGCGTGGGCCTTGGAGAGGACGGGCCTGAGAGCATTCTGCGTCGAAGGTGCGCCGCGCTGCGGGCCTCGGGCGTCCGATGCGACAGGACCTGTCGTGCACCCTGATGATAGGTCTGACGTGATCCTGGGAAGCGGAAGCCGACCATGCAGTCGAGCGTTTGCCACCGCCGCCGCCACCCGACAGCCGCCACCTTGACCGCGGCAGGGTCATACTGTCCGCTGGACGTCGGCTGCAGGCTACGCGGTCCTCTGGGCAACACTGCGAAAGCCCCTATTCGACCGCCAAGGTCCCGCGCGATAGAAAGGACTGGCAGAAAGCCTTGCGACCTAGCCATGAGCGGGAAGCGGGGGACTGCCTAGCGACGACGACCAGATGGTACGCGGTGTCCGGTTCGGCGCATCATCCGCAAACGCCGCAAGAGGTGGTGTTCTGGCTCTAACATGCCTTGCGGGAAACGTTTGGCAAGAATCGTCGGACAAAGGCCTGGCGTGAGGACGTAAGAGAGTCGTGTTCTTGTGATCAGAAGATAGATGTTCAGCGTGGGGAACGTACGACGCGGGAAACATACGGAAGGGCTGCCGTCGTCGACGCCATTCCCTTGAGCTCCACTTTCCTCTAAGAAGCCAGGTCCGGCTGTTACACGCAGGCCAGCCTTGTCAAGTGGCATCTGGGCAGCACGCGCACCCTCCTTGCGCCCTGAAGTAAAAGATCCCGAGACGGAGTGAGGTCAGCGAGGTCGACAAGGAGTTATCGGACTTACTACCAGCGGCTCGTTCTTTCCAGACACCCTAAAATGCGTGTACCATACCGTGCCCGCTTATGACTGCAGGACTTGATTGAGGGCAAGCAAGAGTCGCGAGCGAGTGGATGTAGGCACAATTTCGCCTTCGGCGCCTACACCACACGCCTGTTGGCATGGCGCCGCCAAAATTCTGCCTCTGGCGTCGAACTCTTCCTCTCTTCACACCCTCTTCATTCCCCCGAATCTCTCGGGAAGACGTGCAAACCTTGGCAGATCCTCTCACATATACACAATATGCAAGGGTCTGAACCCTGGCAAGGCAGTTGACAGCGACATTTGGAGAGTGACCGGCCCCCCTGTCCGCCGCCATTCTCGCACCAGATGAAGGCCGGCAGGCGACTGGCGACGGGAGAGTCGTTATCACCGATGGAGAGACTTGCCGCTATCGGTCTAATGCTCCCAGGGACCCAAGTCTACTCTACAGAACCTTGCAGCTGGACTCTCGACACAGCCCGTTGCGAACGGGCTGGCAGGTCACAAGCAGAAGCGGATTGCTGGATTCTGCAGGTTCGCCACGCGCAGTACGTAAGGCATCGGCCACGCGTCCTCCCCCGGTTCGGGTAAAACATGCCTTTCGTATCGCTACTCCCCTGCGGCCAAGAGCTGTCTGAAACGGATGCACGCTTTCCCCCAGGCCAAATGTCCTCGCAGGAGGCTGAAGTCACTTGCGCTCACCGAGTGTGTCGCCCGGCGGGAATGCACACTTCACGCGGCGCAATCCCCTCAAGGATTTCCCCGCTTTTGCGACACGCTCGGGCGTCATTTGAATTAGGTTCACGGCTCCCGGAAGTCCGAGGTTTGTCATAAACAAGGCACTATCTTTGGTGCGTCGCAAGTGTCTAATGTCCACGGATTTGATGGCTGATATTGGCTGCAGTCATGCCGAGCCCGGACTAAGAGTGCAGCATGTTTGGGATGACGAATACATGTCCAGGTCGCTCGAACTTGGGCCGGATGCATTCGCAGGTCAGCAGCCATCGAAGTCGCTCTATCACGCAGTGCGCGGTCTAAAGGGTCATTATATTTTCCAGTGATTTTACTCTCCCGCAGGCTGCGGCAAAACGAGTCCGGGCCCGTCGAGGGTTTATCCTGCCCCGCGAACCTGCCCGTCCACGAGTGAGCTGGCGGGCGTCGGGGGACGTTCCGCAGGCGACGAGCGCAATTAAGATGCCGACGCTTCGCGAGCCGGTGCGATGGCGTCAATGTGCAGATCGCCATTCGTGGCGCGCTGTATATTTTCATCCGCAAGAGCTTCCGCCCTCCGGGGTGTTCGTACCCAGATCTACCTTGCCGATAGATTCTGATTGGATCAGAAAGGCACACGGACGCAGAGGCACCATCGCTGCCAGCCAGTTCGTCCTCAGCGTCCTCCCGGGGTGCTGAGCTGGCAGCCGACCTAGGGCTACCGCGCCCACGGTACTCCTCGCTTAACGGAAGCTTTGTTGAGTCTTATTTTTCCTGTTCAGTTTTTGATGCCCAACGTTTCATGCAGCGTCATCGTGGCCGGTTTCAAGCTGCTAACCCACATGGGTCTTCTGGAAAGACGGGAACGCACCATTTTTTTCTGATCGCGAACGAGGTCTAGTTCGCCCTCGTAAATTTCGCCGTACTGCTAACGGTTCGGGCTGGCACGCTACGCGAGGAGTAGAAATACCGCGCACGCCCGAGGTGGGCTCGCCAGGCTGCCCCATCCGCCCCACGGTCTCCCTCTTTCTCTTGTACATTTCTTGTATATCTTTTCTTAGTCTCTCTCGCCATGTCCCACACTCCGAAGCGTGCTGCCCACCTCCTTAGCACCCCTGCTTTCACGACCCCGACACATGCCCTTACGAGAACGGAAAAGGCCAAGCTCGCGTACGAGCGTGCGAAGGAGACCGTTCGGGCCTACCGTGCGTACCCCGTCTTATTCGGAGCGTCTCGATACTGAACGCTCGATGCAGGCCTGACCATCGACGATGTCCTGACGCTCTCCCCCAAGTTCTGGGAGCTGCACCAGGACCCGCTCATGGCCATGGACGGCGGCGCCATGACGCTCATCACCATTCAGGTCAACCTGACCTCGGGCACCATCGCTCGCCAGGCAGTACACCGCCCTGAGCTCGTTCCCCTCGTCGACGACCTGCTCAACTACCGCAAGCAGTACGTACGCTTTGCGATGTTCCCGTGCTTGCGCTAACATGCATGCGTCCACAGCGGCCAGTTCCTCATGACCGAAGTCGGACACGGTCTCGACATTGCAAACCTCGAGACCACTGCTACTCTCCTTCCTTCCGGCGAATTCGTTCTGAACACTCCCACCCCTGGCGCAGCCAAGTATGTCGCATAGGACCCGCTGCCATGTCTCAGCGCTAACTGCCGATCTTCTCAGGTTCATGCCCCCTACTGTTCCTGCCGGACTTCCAACAATCGCTGTCGTCTGGGCGAAGCTCATCGCTAACGGCGAAGACCGGGGCATTCGCCCATTCCTTGTTCCCCTCAACGACGGCAAGCAGATGTGTGCCGGCATCAAGTCCACGTACGTTTCCCTTATCATCATCTGCACTGGATAGTCTCTCATGTGTCTTCGCATAGCCTGCTCCCCGAACGTGGCGGCCCCAACCCCGTGAATCACGCGATCACCTCTTTCCACAACGTTCGCCTCCCGCCGCAGTCTATCCTCGGCTCAACTGAGAAGGCCGCCTCTCCGCGCCTCGCGCTCACGCAATCTATGTGGCGCGTCGTCTGCGGCACGATCGCTATCGGATGCCTCGCCCTGCCGATCATGAAGTCCTACGCGACCATCGGCGCTATGTACTCGCTGCGCCGCCACGTCGGCGGGCCCAACGACCGCGTTCCCATCATGCACTTCCGCACCCAGCAGATCCCCATCCTCACGCTCACCGCGCAGGTGTACGTCATGGAGGCATTCGTGCAGTGGTGCACAAGCCTCTTCAGCGACACCACCGTCGATTACCGCGTCCGCCACGCCATCGCCGGCATCCTCAAGACGACCATCGTTGGCCACTCGAACGCGGGCGGCATCGCCATTGCGGACCGCTGCGGTGTCCAGGGATTGTTTGCCCACAACCAGATGACGACCATGCACGTAAGTCGTTTCCGCTGTCTCAGTACGCCTCATGTGCTAACGACACTGCCTTAGAACGAGACCAGGGGTATCGCTATCGCCGAGGGCGACGTGCTCGTGCTCTCCATTAGTATGTACACCCCTCGTCTTGGCCACTCGCGCAGTGCTGACTCTCCATCTGCAGAAATCGCCACGGAGATGCTTCAGGGCCGCTACAAAGTCCCCGCCGCACGCGACCCCAAGGGACTTCTCGCACGTCACGAGGCAGGCCTCTTCGAGGAGAACCGCGCCGTCATTGCGTCTGCCGCACACCACCGCAGTGCCGAGGTCAACAAGCTCGTCCTGCCGCAGTGCCAGGCGATCATCGAGGCGATGGGCCACCGCATGGCGTACGAGGCCGCCGTCGCCGCGGGCGTGCAGCAGCCGCTGATCGACCTCTACGTCGCGAGCTGCATGAAGACCGACGCGGCGTGGTACATCGAGAACGCGGGCCTGACGCGCAAGGCCCTCACCGAGATGGAGACGAAGGCGCTCGACGCCGTCCTCCCGCAGCTCGGGCACCTCATCAAGGCGATGGGCGTCGAGCCGTGGATCACCTCCAAGATCATCTCCGACGAGCGCTGGAACGCGTTCGTCGCGGGCTGCGAGGTGTTCGACGGCCAGGCCAAGGTCAGCGTCTTCCAAGGTGAGGGCGCGGTGGAGTCGCAGATGGCCAGGTCTCACCTATGACGGTCTTCCCGCCTAGGCGGCCCGCTCCCGACGCAAGTTCTGCGCGACGTCGGCTGGGAGGCAGTGCCTCTCCTGCTGGCTTACATGTAATCACTGTCCTCCTTTCGCTCTCACATGCTGCGCTCCCTCTTTCATCCTGTCTATAATTCTGGCTACGTCCCTGTTTACGACCTTGTACTGTAATAATGTGCTGTCCCGAGTTCAGTGCCGAACTCGACATGTATTCGACTCAATATGTAATAGTAATGGCACCTTGCATCCGAATCTATATGTCCGACGCGTAAACGTTGTTCGCTGCTCTGGGCATACCGGCGAGTGCTGGGAACGGATTGGTACGTGCGCACAAGACTCTAGACACCGAGAGACGTTCAGGTGCTCGCCATGTGCTTCCCGCTAAGGCGTATCTCCACTACACGAGGCACTCGACTGACCGCTCTACGCGCCTCGCGCGCGTCCTAGCCAGGGCACCAGAATGAACCCACGTAAACAGACACGATGTCAATATCGCTAATCAGCGATTGCTGGGAGGACGGACCGCGCAGTGCCAAAATAATCTCGTCGTCAGGACGTAGACCGCATCCGAACTCGGTTCAGCATTGCCTGACAAGGTCTAGCAGACATCTTAAGCACACGCGGCGGCAGCGGGAGCGCGGTCCAGCGGCAAAATCGACGAGGTTTGCCGCGGAATAGAAACTTGGCAGCGTTACTCAAGTTCGCACAGTACGACGGTATCTGATCCAATGAGCGTGTTGTCATATGCGCAGACGTACAGCCCTAAGGGGTTTTAGAGAAATACATGTGATGGAAAGCACCGAAAGCGAGGGAAAGAGAGGGAAACTAGTAGGCCTTCTTGCCAGCAGTGAGCTGAAGGTGCGCAGAGTGCTCGTCGTAGGGAACCTTGGAGAGGGGGATCTCGCGCCAGAGGTCGGGGGTGAGGAAAGCGTACGTTTTTGTGATCTGGTAACGGATGTTAGGTCGAAGTAAGCGCAAGTGATGCATAGGATACTTACGGCGACGAAGGTAGCCTTCAAGAAGTTGCCCATGGTCGCTGTCGAACCCTTGGACTGGGTGTAGCAGTCCTCGACACCAGCAAGCTGGAGCAGACGCTTCGACGCGGGAGCAGCAACGAGACCGGTACCACGGGGCGCAGGGATGAGACGGCACATGACGGAGCCGACCTTGCCGCTGACCTTGGAGGGGACGGTGTGCGGCTCACCGAGAGCAGCACCCCAGTAACCTCTCCGGACGGGGATGACGGAGAGCTTGGCGAGAATGATAGCACCACGGATGGCGGTGGCGACCTCCTTGGCGCACTTGACACCGAGACCGACGTGGCCGTCGAAGTCACCGATGGCGACGAACGCCTTGAAGCGGGTGCGCTGGCCGGCACGGGTCTGCTTCTGGACGGGCATGATCTTCATGACCTCATCCTTGAGCTTGGGCAGGAAGAAGTCGACGATCTGGTACTCCTTGACGGGGAGGGAGAAGAGGTAGATCTCCTCCATGGACTTGATCTTGCCATCCTTCACGAGACGGCCGAGCTTGGTGACGGGAACCCTGGAAGCAGCTGCGGTGTCGGCATTCAGTGCTCCGCAAGGGCGGGCTGCACACGCACCACTCCTTCTCCTCGTCCTTGCGACCGCCACGGCGGGGTCCCCTGCGGCCACGGCCCCTGTCGCCGCCGCGACCACGCCCGAATCCACCACGTCCACGTGCAGCAGCGTCAGCCATCGTTATCGAGTTGGCGGTAACTGTAGAAAGCGAGTTTAGAGTGTGCCGCTGAAGGGGACGCGGAAAGCGCAGAGAACGCAGACGAGTCGCCTGGAGGCATCCACAGGCCGGCTACGGCATCCATCGCCCAAACGGCCGATTTGCACCGTGAAAATTAGCAGATGCCTCCCGACGACGTCTCGCAATCCTGGGGACGCACTCCGGCAGCATGACGGTACTCACGTCTTGAGGTATGCGGGCGACGAGCTCGTTGTCGATGTCCTCGACGGCCTGGCGCGGTCACTGAGTCAGGACCCCGAAGCGCGCCGCCACGTGAGTGCCATCACAGACTTCTGATACCCCGCACTCAGAGGATACGACGGAGGCGCCTGCTGGACTCTGGCAGAGTCTTGCGTTCACCTCCACTCGCAAAAGCCTCTCGATTCCCAGGTCACTCACTGTCGCCAGTAACTCCAAACATGGGCTGGAGCGTCGAATTAACTGAAGTCCGTAGAGCACCTTTCATCGCGATGCACTCACAAACTCGCCGAGAATATACTCGCAGGTGACGGGACCCTCCTTGGCGTACATCGTGCTTGGCGGCTTCGTCGTCGCAGTAAGTCTGCCAATTCCTCCTCTGCAGTGGACCAGATGCTGCCGCTTTGGGCCTGTCATCTCAGTCCACTCGCAGAAATGGCGCAAACCCATCATTGACGTCCATGGCCCCGCAGTTCAGCATGATTTCGCTCTTGGTCAAGGAAAAGGTGCGCGCGACCGTCCCCCGCATTACATTAACGCCATCTCATGTATCACCTAGCTCTACATCAATGAAGTCGTTCTTGGAACTGCGTTTGGCGTCCTTATGGGCCCTCATGTCGCTAATATCTTCGACCCGCGGTCCTGGGGCTCGGAGGAGACGTCTCAACGGATAACGCTAGAAGTCATGCGCGTCGTACTCGCTACCGGCCTCTTCGCTATTGGCGTTGAACTTCCGCAGTCGTATCTCGCCGACCATGCCAAGGGCTTGCTAGTCATGGTTGTCCCGACAATGGCGTTTGGATGGGTTATCGTGGCAGGTGCGTCCTGGCCGTCGCACTCTTGCTCCGTCCATTGAACGCCTTCCAGTCATCATTTACGCTCTATTTGTTCCCATCAACTTCATATCCGCGCTCGCTATCGCTGCCTGTCTCACGCCCACCGACCCTATCATCTGCGCGGCGATCGTGGGTAAGTCGACTGGTCGCTTTCCTCCGCTATGGCTACAAAATTTGGGCCATACCTCGCGACTTGTTATTGTTGCAGGCTGTGCATATTGCTCAGTCGACAACCTACCAGCGCACCGACTGCGTCCTCGAGTCTGCTTGGCGGATGTGGTAGCAGGGTCACTAGGAATGCGCTGACCAATTGCATATCCAGGTGGCAAATTCGCGATAAAGCATGTTCCAAAGAACTTGCGCTTGATTCTTTCTGCCGAATCCGCGGCGAACGATGGGTTGGCTTACCCCTTCCTCAGCATTTCGCTCTACCTGACGCTCGAATCGTCACGGGCTGTAGCTATCGAGAAGTGGCTCGTCGTAGGCTGGCTCTGTAAGTGTCGGCGATTGGTGGTGTACTAAATTCTCATAAGCGTTCAGACCAAGTTATCCTGGGCACTGTTATTGGCGCGGTGATGGGTATGTGTTTGTCTCTCTGTGCCCCCGCTTACTCTAACACGTCACCAGGTATTGGGTTCTCACAGCTCATGAAGTTCTCGCATCGCAAGGGGTTTATTGACCGCGAGTCGTATGTCGCACAGTATCTTGCACTCGCGGTCTTCACCATTGGCGTGGCGAGTA
>MJGA01000041.1:0-186061 GCA_001910725.1 Phanerodontia chrysosporium
TCTCATCATAGGTTCTTCATTCTCCTCCTCACTCTCTTTCGCCTTGCGCCCTTGCCTTTTTTCTTCAACGATTGTTCAGCCCGCCACTGCTGGCTCGTCACGTGTGCTCGTAGATACACTCCAGCGGCCACCCTCCTCGTACCGTCCAAGGAACGGGCATCTCTCCATCACCTATATCGTACATCAGCACCTCGCTATATTTCTATCTTTGCCTTCCAATTCAGCCTACTCAGCACTCACTTTGTTCCGCAGTGACTCGTATTCTGCTGCAGACCGATCACCCCAACGCCTCTCCACAGGGATGAACCGTGGATACTCCTCCCTCGCCACCTTCTGCACATTCAACAACAATATTTCAATTAGCTTTTCAATCGACCCTCCAAGTTCCTTCACCAACGCACGATCAGTTCCCTCCTCTCTCCGCCGTCATTCCTTCAATCGAAGTGAGCCCGCGGAACTTCGATGTCGACTTTGGAACCGGAATCATCGTGGTCCGTGAAAGAGAAGGGGGGGGAGGCGAACGGAGAGCATCCTGTCGCCTACCATCCACAGTAACAGTACAATAAAGAAAGAGCGCCAAGCATGTACAATCTAATCTTGGGCCCTGTCCACTCATATGAATTTCTCACATAACACTCCATTTATCACACGCCAGGAAGACGCGACAGCGGAACACGCACGGTTTGATTGCTTCACGGATTGACAGATTCTGACCGTCCCATCTCATTCTGCGCATCCTGACCCTCCTCTCGTTTAAACAAGGCCCAATTTTGTTATTTAGCATTCATGCAGACAGCCCGCCCTTCTGGTGTCAGCCGACCGGGGAAGCCGCAACTTCCATCCATTCCCTCCATTGAATTCAATTAATAAACTCTTCAATTCAATTAATAAACTCTTCAATAGCGGTTTTTTACTGGTACCTCAGCGCCTCGGTCACCCTCCAGGCTTTGACTTTTATTTTTTGCGAAGTAAAAGGGGGTATCCTCGACACATTTCAGTCTATGTCGAATTACGTAAGCGGAAAATACAAATTATTTATGCTACAAAGATGAGATCGACCGTATGAAACGTGACTGAGTCTCCGATGGCTGCTCGAGCAGCGATCTGAAACGGTCCAGTCATGGCAGGTAACACTGCGTAGATTCAGTGTTACCGTCCGATCACTGCTCGAACAGCAATCGGGTGGCGACAGCTGACGAGATTGGTAGGACCACCCGATTGCTGTTCGAGCAGCGATCGGGAAGCACCGACAATCGAAGGCAGCAAAGGGAGCGAGTATACCCATGAGCCCCGATCGCTGCTCGAGGAGCGATCGGAGTGAGGGCTTCATTGCACAGAAGGCACTTCGATCACACCCCATAGCAGGCAAAGTGACAACAAATTGTCATACGCAAGCGACAACAGTCTGCATATGATGACATGCTGATTTTCAAGTCACCAGTCCCTCAATCATGTAACCACAAACAGAGATCGTGAATAAATGTCAGAAGTGTTTATGCCTCGAATAAATCGCCCTCGGTTCAGGATAGATGTTGGGTTCAGAATGGGTTAGGGGTTCAGAGGGTTCAAAGAGGAGTTGACGAAAAGGCATTTGTGCCACGACCAATTTTACAGATGTTTGTGTCGGTCACATAGTAGAGATCATACTATCTGGGATGTCAGAAATTGTATACGTCTGCCACAAACATATTTAAAAACAAAAACAAATGCAAAGGCGGGAATGTCCATTCCACCGCCATCAGCTGGTCAATCTATTTGCAAACAGGTGCATACAACATGTGATCAAATTCTTATCAGTAGCGATCTCGCGCAAGGGCAGTGCTGAGCGACTTGAAAGACAACCACCACCACCACCCCCTCATCATAATGTCCACAAACGCTCCATCTCGTGCCGTGACCGAAGAGGTCGACGATGGCGAGCGAGCCTCATCTCATGTAAGTAAGGTTTTCGCTGAACTGAAGAGGGTACTGATGAAGAGTTTGGCAGGATCGACGTGGGAGGATGCTCCGCGAGGTAGAATACGCGGTTGAGCGATATTGGGACTTCGATGGTTTGTCTGGGGAGAAGTACCACGAACGAGATCGGGACAACTTCGAGGGGGATTTCGCAGAGTACGCTCGGCAAAACGATGATGCCCGGGACGTCAAGAGGGCCAGGTTCGTGCGCATACTCACCAGCGCGCGGTCGATTGCTGGCCAGATCCTGAGGATGAACCTCGATATCAACGGAATGACTTCCGGCGACCCGGCATGGACCGCCCTCCGCGATTTTGCGGTGAGTTGATGGACGATCATGATGCATAGTGCGACAGCGAGCTCACTGTTGAACCCAGCCGGAGTGTATCCAGAAATACGGAGAGACTGCGTGGGAAATTGCCATGCGTCACCTCGTGTGGAGTCATGGTCTGCGGATGCTTTTGATGTTCAACGGCGAGTTCAAGTATGAGTGGTCCGGTGACTACGCGCTCCCGTTTGAGGACTCAATCCACCAGGAGCTCTCTCAGATCGAAAGGTGCATCTGCGTCTATGAATAACTCATTGCTATGTGCGTTATCTGCTGTACAAATCGGTTTCAAATGTATCCAGTCTATCCCGAGGAAGAGAAATAATTTGTGTGATTTATGGTGGGCTTTGAGATAAGGTCACATTCGTATAAACTGCTTGTATTCTAACATCGACGATGAAAGGCGACTTGTTGTCTTCCAGCAGTCACATTTGCATACTACTGACACTGATTCACCATCTCTGTTTGTTGTTACATAACTGAGGCACCCGTAACTTGAAACCTAGCATGTCGTAATATGAAGACTGTTGTGGCTTGCGTGTGATAAGTGGTTGTTACTGTGCCTGCTATGGGGAGCGATCAAAGTGCCTTCTGCACAATGAATGCCTCTCTCCGATCGCTGCTCGAGCAGCGATCGGGGCCCATGGGTATGCTGCCTCTCTCCAATGCCCTCAATTGTTGGTGGTTCCCCGACCGCTGCTCGAACAGTGATCGGGTGACCTTACCAACCTCATTATCTGTTGTCACCCGATCGCTGCTCGATCAGCAATCGGATGGCCACACTGGTTCTATTCGTTGTCACCTCTCATCAGTGTACGCTGTCCGATCGCTGCTCGAGCAGCCATCGGAGATTCAGTCGCTTTTCATCTGTTTGATCTCATTGTTGCAGCATACATAACTGACCCCGAGTTGTAGAGTTTCACGACCAAACATGCCAATAACGAGGGATACTAGTTACAAGTAGCAACATTTCTCGCGCTGCGCGAGCTCCTGATGCAATGTGAACTCAAAGTCGAAACTCTCGGACATAGTAAAAATGAAATCGCGCTGAAAGGTCCTAAGCCAGTGCAGACCATGACTCCGCACGAGGTGATACATCGCAATGTTCCAGGGACTCGGTCCGAAATGCTCCCGACAATACGTCTGGATTCGATAGTAAGCTCGCTTTCACACTATGCATCAATGTCGTTCACGAACTCACCCCGGTGTCACGGATCGTCGTCCAGGCCTCGTCACCCCGCGACATGTCGTTGATATTCAGGTTCATCCTCAGGATCATTCCAGCAATCGCCCGCGCGCTGTGGAGTATGCGCACGAACCTGGCCTTCTTGACGTCCTCAGCGTCATCGTTCTGCCGTGCGTACTCTGCGAAATCTCCCTCGAAGTTGTCCCAATTTCGATCGCGGTACCACGGCCCAGACAAACCCTCGAACTTCCAATGCTCCTCAAACACGTATTGTCGGTTGCGCACTGGGCTCCCATCTCCGTTCTGCCAAACTCTTCATCAGTACCATCTTCACCTCGGCGAAAACCTTACTTACGCCAGATGAGGCATGCTTCCCATCCTCGACCTCTTCGGGAACGGCACGCGAATCGGTAGTGCTGGACATTACGAGGGTGGATGGTGGTGGTGGTCTTTCAAGTCGCTCAGCATTGCCCTTGCGCGAGATCGCTAGTGATAAGAATTTGATCACATGTTGTATGCACCTGTTTGCAGATAGATCGACCAGCTGATGGCGGTGGAATGGACATTCCCGCCTTTGCATTTGTTTTTTTAAATATGTTTGTGGCAGACATGCGCAATTTCTGACATCCCAGATAGTATGATCTCTACTATGTGACCGACACAAACATTTGTAAAATTGGTCGTGGCACAAATGCCTTTTCGTCAACTCCTCTTTGAACCCTCTGAACCTCTAACCCATTCTGAACCCAACATCTATCCTGAACTGAGGGCGATTTATTCGAGGCATAAACACTTCTGACATTTATTCACGATCTCTGTTTGTGGTTACATGATTCAGGGACTGGTAACTTGAAAACCAGCATGTCATGGTATGCAGACTGTTGTGGCTTGCATATGACAAGTTGTTGTCACTTTGCCTGCTATGGTGTGTGATCGAAGTGCCTTCTGTGCAATGAAGCCCTCACTCCGATCGCTCCTCGAGCAGCGATCGGGGCTCATGGGTATACTCGCTCCCTTTGCTGCCTTCAATTGTCGGTGCTTCCCGATCGCTGCTCGAACAGCAATCGGGTGGTCCTACCAATCTCATCAGCTGTCGCCACCCGATCGCTGTTCGAGCAGTGATCGGACGGTAACACTGGTTTTACGCAGTGTTACCTCCCATGACTGGACCGTTTCCGATCGCTGCTCGAGCAGCCATCGGAGATTCAGTCATTTTTTATAAGTTTGATCTCATGCTTGCAGCATACATAACCGATCCCGATTCATGGATTTCCACGTTCCATAATTTCACACAGGTTGAAATGTGTCGGGGATACCCCTCGTTATTTCGCAAAAATAAAAGTCAAAGCCTGGAGGGTGACCTAAGCCCTAAGGTACCA
The DNA here is from genome assembly GCA_001910725.1 of Phanerodontia chrysosporium. Lineage (NCBI taxonomy): Eukaryota > Fungi > Basidiomycota > Agaricomycetes > Polyporales > Phanerochaetaceae > Phanerodontia > Phanerodontia chrysosporium. Next base: position 4,850 of record MJGA01000041.1, read on the forward strand.
GTAAAAAACCAGTATAATGGGAACGAAGGCTTGGTGAGCCAATCGTACGGGATGAAGTCTTTGTGCTTAAATCCCACTTCAATCCCGCTTGGTCTGCGTTCAACGTCCACAGCTTGTCTGAAGTCGTCGTTGAATCCTGGTTGTCCAGCCTGAGTAAGCTCGACGGAGCTAATCAATCTCAGGACCGTACGTGGCATGCCGCGGAGAGCACTGATGGGTCCGAGCTGAAGATCTTTCGGCAGACGACTCTCGGTCAGTTCCAAGGCGGGCAGAGCAGTCTATATCCCGGTGAGAGTCGCCCTGAAGGGGTGACCGGCCGAGTGGGCGTAGCCAATGTTGCGAAACCCCGTGTGACCTACGATCCCAGGGATGTCATGGACGTTGACGAGCTTGTAGCTCTCAGCGAACCCAGCTTCTCGGCACACGACCTCAGTGTTGTGTGGACTGACAACGCGTTACGAGTACCTAAATCCCTACGAATACGATACGCAATGGCCGAGCCTCGGTTAGATGCGGATCCGCAGGTAAATCCTGCCCTTCATGTACCTTTGGGAGTGGAGGACCAGGTCGGTGACCTCGAACCCGCCTCAGATGCGGAGTCGGTTGCTAGCGGAGATGACGGCACAACGAATAGTAAGCCCTATCGTATTTGTACGGCGAAGAAGGACTCGGGAATCGTCCAGGAGGATCTGGATATACGGTCCGTTGGATTCCACGACCGCGCCTGGCTTGTCTCCCGAAAGAAAATTCGCAATCTCGGGGACATAGTCAATAGCTGGAAAAAGGACATCATTCAAGCAGCATTGAACAGTGACTCTGTTCAACACATGCACGTGGACGAATGGCAGTAATGCGATTCGATAACTGCTGGCCGTAATGGTCAGAGGATATTTACTTAGCGGCATACACTTTGGTTCAAACCCAAAACCCCTAACCTAAGCCCTAAGCCTAAATATTCATTAGCGTCTCCCTCACAGGCCTAAACCCCCTGAAGCGGAGTTGTACCCGTTGAACGGTACAGCCAGCAGTTATAGAGTATTTTGTTGTACAGCGTCATTATTTAATGGATGCAGTGAGCGCCCGCCTTCGTGGCGTGGGCGCTTCGGTGATCGCCGTGATGGCCGCGCACGTGTCCCACGTGTTCGTCTCGTGACTGCTAATAGCGTTTGTGATCATGTGATCTTCGACCCAGGGCTGCGGTTAACTCTGGATTCGATGCGCATGTTAATAACCGGCCCGAATCCGGGTCGGCTCCGAACTGACTCCGCTAGGTTCGGGAGACTTTCGCCGGGGTGGCTGCGTGCCGGACTTCGTCCGGGCACTTTGTGGCGTTGATCCGATCAGATCGAGATCTCGAGACTTCGAAAGGTGACTTTTCGGTAGCCCGCTGCTCGCTGGGGTGTTGTTGGCCCCTTCCGCATGACCTGTACATTCAAAACCTTCATACTTCCGCCGAGAAAGAGTCCCTTAAGGGGATTTGTTGCTCCCGACCTCGGGGAGACGTTTCTCCGCGCCAATCGCATTACAGCCGACGAGCGACATTTCGCCTCTCGTCGGCCCGCCAGTCCCTTCGGGCCTGGCGGTTGCAAGGGGTATATATCCCAGTAGGAAACCGCTGATGAGTCTTCACGACGAAAGCTCAGCGCGACACAACAGTGTCGGCTGCCTTCGGTTTTCCTGTGAAGCATTCCGCGCTCGCCGCTCGCTACGCTCGCGTCTCGCGCCCCCCAAACCCTTTCGTTTTTTTTTTTTTTTTTTTGTTTCTCCTTTTATTTACTTATTTATTATTTTGTTTTTCACTTTATTTTATTTTATTTTTTCTCTTTTTTCTTCTTTTTTTTTTCCTTCCCTCTATTCACTACCAATCTCAATAACTATATCACTTCAGCTATTTACTAACATAACCTCATTTCAACACATCTCCATAACTTACCCTCACTTCCATTCACCATATAAACAACTCATCATTACCTTCACCCCACCTTCTCATCAACCTCTACAACTCTCCTTCTCAACCTTTACCTCCATCACAGCATCCAAACAAAGAACATACTTCATCTCATTTTCACACATTACAATAAATCAAAATATTTCTCACATTCTAAAACTTGTTATTCACCTCTCTGTCACTAAGCTACACCTCAAACACACCACAAACTGAGCACAAATCGACAGCTCAACAAAACAGCATCCCAGACCATATCACACAGTAACAAATAACCTATCCAGCCATTCATATTCACCAAGATATCGACATAACGGACAGCAACAAACAGTGCTACCCTTATATACTACTGTACTGTAGGGCACGCTATACAATTACCTCAGCCAATGGCCAGTCCTCACCATAACAAGCAACATCACTGCAACCTGACGCTACACTGCGCAACAGAGCTGTACTGCGCCGTGTTATGACTTTGTGTCAGCTGACTGTGTCCCTAGGCTATGTCAGGCCGGGGTTGCATCAGCAGAGTGACAGCTTCGTTTATCTCAGCAAGGGCTGTTATTATAAATGACAGTGCTATCTCTGGCAATCCAAGAACCAGTTGTGACCAGATTAGTGATCTTGACAGCATCAGAGGCACACCATCTGAGTAGTCAGACACTAACTGTCGGCAGCTAGGACTTTCAACAATCGGAAAACTCCTCCCTCAATGAATTAAACCACAAAAATAGTCAAAACATAATGCAAAAAAATAGGTCTACACTGTCATGTTCGTTGTTTGTATGTTCAAATATGTATAGCTAATATAAAAATGTGTTGCTGACTGCAAAAGTATCACACAGATATGGTCAGATTTGACAAATCCAATGACAGACTATCACAATCCAAACCTGTTTGCCATCAGATAAGAATGAAATGTGACTCAGATAGCCATGATCAAGCAGAGCTTCATTTTGAAATAAGTATCCAAGTGTAGAAATATACAGTAAAGTGACCATGTTCAGATTAAGAGTATAATAAGTCCCAACTATATGTCAAGGTGCATGGTAGAGATAGGGCCGGAGAACAGAGAATGGATCAGAGAAAGCAAAGGTCGGGAGTCAGATGACAGTTGGCTTCAGTCTTAGAGGGCTGCACCCTCGGCGGTCTGCGTTGCCTGGATTTTAAAGTCAGAGATACGGAGAAGTGGCGGTGTCCAGTTCTATACAGGGTTGCGAGAAGGGTTTATGCAGAGTCGAGAAGGTACAGGGGAAACCTAAGTAGATATCTGAACTGAAGATACAAGTGCTAACACGGGAGCTTATATACTACTGAGTCTGGAATTCACGTGGATGACCGGAAATGCACACAATATATCATACTTTCAATCTGGGAATTGTCTCAGGAACAAAGGGATAAAGGTTTGTGAGATGATAAAGGCATGTGGTCAATAAAAGTTCATAGCGACCACCAGGGTTTGCAACTCCGAGTGTTCGTGTTACTCCGTAACTTCCCTTGAACTCTGGCATTTTTCATGAGCAGAGTTGGCTCAGAGATTCAGCGCCATGACAGCAGTTTATAATTTATGGTTTCATTCTTGAATAATCATTTAATTTTAACTGCAAATGCCCATGGCAAAATCACGAAAAATAATAGTAATTGCCGTGAATGTTGTCGAACAGTGGTGGCAATTTGTGCCAATTTCAGCGATTTTATTTGGATGAGATATCATTATTAGTTAATGTAAAAAGTGACTCAGTTCGCCGCAAGTGTCTTGAAACAGTTGTGGCTGACCCATATCAATATGACCCTTTATCTGTGTCAGTCCACTGCATATGTCACAGAACACCTGCAGCTGACCCATGTCAATATGGGTTCATCATCGTAAAAAATTAGTTTCTGAAAAAGTGGTAAAACACTGTACTTGCAGTTTATAATTTAGGATTTCATTCTTGAATAACTATTTAATCCTGACTGCAAATGCCCATGGAAAAATCGCGAAAAATGGTAGGCATCGCCGCGAATGTCACGAAACAATCGCGGCGATTTATGCCAATTTGTGCAATTTTATTTGGATGAGATATGATTATTATTTAATTTAAACAATTACTCAGGCCACCGAAGTGCATATGAAGAAATCGCAGAAAATGGTAGGTATCGCCGCGGATGTCACGAAACACTCGCGGCGATGCACCCCTATTTTTGCGATTTTATTTGGATGCGATATGATCATTATTTAATTTAATATTGGGTCAGGCTGCTGCAAACGACCATGAGAAAATCGCGAAAAATGGTAGGCATCGCCGCGAGTGTCACGAAACACTCGCGCCGATACACCCCCATTTTTGCGATTTTATTTGGATGCGATATGATTATTATTTAATTTAATATTGGGTCTGGCTGCTGCAAATGCCCATGGAAAAATCGCGAAAAATGGTAGGCATCGCCGCGAGTGTCACGAAACAATCGCGGCTGACCCATGTGTATATGGGACCATGACCATTCACGTCAGTTCGCCGCGAGTGTGTCAAAACATTCGCGGCGCATAGGCTGTCTCAGCACCACTTCAGATACTTCACCTTCAACCCTAGTTAAACCCACCTTAACCCTCTAATAACCATGAACCCGTACTTAGCCCCATCCTGAACCCAACATGTACCCTAAACCGACAGCAAGAATCTAGGCATAATGCAGAAAGGAAATGCTAGAGAGGCTGTTGCTTGGCCACGTTGAACGTCATGATCTTTGGAGGTTCGCCCGCTGCGATGCATAGCGAGGTTGTACACCTGGAGGGCAGAGGCAACGATGGGTGTCTCGAACGAGGGAACGGGCGTAGGGAGGCGTTCGTTGTGGTGTGGCTCCTCGTCGTCAGTCTCGTCATCGTAGCGAGTACGGCCCCCTGGTAAGAGATCTCGATACCAGTCATCATCGTCGTCGTCGTCGTCGTCATTGTCGTCTCCGTATATGCCTGGACGGCAGTTATCGAACGCGTGGTTGTCGTTCGGAACGTCTTCCTCGTCGTCCACCCCTTGCCTATCTTCACTCAGAAGGGAAATTTCGACAGTGTCGGGGGAGTCTGGCTGTCGGCGGAATGGGCCAACATTTCCTGGCGGTGTATCGGTGTGAATCCCAACTTTCCTGTTCAGAGCCTCGAGGTATGGTCCGAAACAAAGGGGTAATTGTTTCACTTGAACATGGCCATAGTTGCGCAAACAGGCCTGGGGGTAGATGTTATAGACATTTGGACGGGGCTGATGTGCTTCACCATCTTCATTGATATGCGATCGCTCTTCGCCATCGGCAAAGAGGCTATCGATGTTGTTGAAGTTGACGAGCATTGCCGCGGGGCCGATGTGCTCGACTCCAAATCGTGATATCGGAAAGCCGTCTGGGTCGTATATCTTGATATGTTCACCTGTACGTGGATCTCGAAGGTTCCATGACTTGAGCTCACCATGAGCGACACGACTACGGCTCGCATGATGCCAATGGTCGTAGAATTCCGGGTGCTCCTGTTCGATTTCTGCGTCTGGAACGGGAACCCAGGTGTCGACGTTGTACGCACTGCGGGATAGGGGGTGCGTGTGAATTCAAGGTGTGTGGTAATGGATGACACGCGAATGACCACTTACCAGAGGTCCGAAGAAAGGGCCATTGACATGAACCGGAGGTCATGATAGTGGAAGTGATCTCGCCAGTCTTGCGCGAAGTCATCGAGCGACGAATTATTTGTGAGGATTGTTTTGTTCTGTCCATAGCGGCACGCCACCAATGTCGGTCTGCGTGCGTTGAACCAAGTACTCCAGCTCTCCGGGATGAGGTCAAGCCATTCGAGGTAGTCGGCCCGCCACGTGAGGTTAAGTCGGCGTGCTTCGTTCAGTCCGATATGAATCTCACGCAGATCTCGTCTAATGGGAGCGTCAGTAACAGTCTGGATGGAGTTGCAGTTTTATATGGGAAAGAACGCGGTGGTTGCGACCAGAAATGTACTGTGATCCATGAGACATGTAGATTGTGGAGGTAGTGAAAGAATTGGGGTTGGGGGTACTCATGTGGCTGCGGTTGTCTGGGAACACTCGCGGCGCGAGAGGTGCCCAGAGCGTGCATCCAGCCGCGATTGTCTGGGAACACTCGCGGCGCGAGAAGTGCCCAGAGCGTGCATCCAGCCGCGAGTGTCTGGGAACATTCGCGGCGCGTGGTGTCGCGCCAGCGTCGTGGCATCCCTATGCACCGACGCGTGATGAACCGCAACCAGCCCGTTATCGTGGACGGTCAATCCCTCGCCAGGAATGATACGAAACAATCGCAGCTGTGCGTCCGCATATCCACTGTGGTGGCCATTTGGATTGTATGTATACATCCTTGGCAAGAACTCGTCCATAAAGGGCCAGAAATAGATGACCACTCACGCAAGACTGGTGATGCTCCGCAAGCCATCCATCGTCGTCTCCGCCCTGTCCCAAGTTGCTGGCCGTGTGCATGTCACGTCAGAGATCCCATTCTTGTGTAGAACGTATGCGATCCAGACGGCTGTCCGAAAGAAAATCTTGAACGGCATACGTGAATCGCCACATCGATCATTGGGACCGGTGTACTCGAAGTTGGCGTCGTCGTCGAAGTAGTCCGTCGGAGGAAACATTAGCCAAACACGATCCCCGCGAGCAACACCAAGCGACATCATTGAGCCAGCAATATCATACCCGATGAGAGCGTGCTTTGCTCTAAACGAGCTGGCGTAATTCGCCAGTGTCAATGAGAAGTCGAAGTCGAGGCCAGATACCGTGTTGGGCAAAACAGCAGCGAGGCCCGGCTCGCGAGGAACAGCGAGCAGGAAATCCAACGTTCCATGATTGGCATTGATAGCGACGTCTTGCCCATTCGCAGAACGGATGTATGAGGAATCGACTTCGATGTGGTGCCGCTCCGTAAGTAACTTTAACTTGTCGCTCCTCGATCCGGTGCGATCTATAGCGCGCAATGCTGACAGCTTCAGAGGCCAGGTCGGCTGTTCATGAAACTTGCGATCCTCGCGTTCGTCCGAGTACGCTTGCATGTGCTCTCTGACCTCTCCTTGAGAAAAACCGTCGTCCGCCAGCAGCGCCATGGGTAGGTCTCTCCACTCTGCTTGTGCTTCCCATCGTAATCGAGACTCCCTATGCAGCAGCATGTGTGAGTAACGTTTGAGGCTCAAACGTGCGCTGAGCGACCAATAGGATAAACAACTCACTCGTTCAAGAAGATCTCGTCGAGGCGACTGGGTGCATTCACAGGATTGGTTGCGTTTGTAACGCGCACATGTGCAGGATGGCGAAGGCGACGCTGATGAGGCATGTCCAGAACGGAGAGTTCGTCAATGAGCGTGCAGATGGAAAAATCAGGGGACGGCTGAAGAGTTGAAAGCGAGTCCTGGCTGTTGTCCTTCGATCGCCTCCTACTAGGCAACCGAAGGGCACACACATTCGGCCGCTTGCCTGCGATATTGCCGGGAGATTGATGCGTGCGTAGATTGATTTCAAGATTTCAGCAGTGCTTAGGAGTGGCAAAATCGCGTGGGCTGAGTGGACACTGACCTACTTCTCAATAAGGAGAGACCTATGTCTGCTTTGCGCAATTTTTGAAGAGCTTGTGGTCTGGGGAGCACCTGGGAAACAGAATTTGAATGGGATGGTAGAATGTAAATCTTCCCAAGCTCGCAAATCTTACACAGTTTCCTTGCTGATATGGCGATATCTGGTAAGGCGGTGTGCTTAATCATGAGCAGTTCCTAAAGACACTGGAGGGACATGCACATGACCATGTACCTTTCTATGGATTGCGCTCTAAGTGCTGTGATTTAGTGTCAAAAGAGCTGGCAAACATGGAATTTGTGCAGGGCGACAAACCACCTAGTTAAGCGCCCATCGAATGTGGGCCTGTGGCGTGTAACCGAGCGGTGGGGGGAGATTTAGTCAGAACGACATACATAATATTCAATGAAAGCGACTAATGGTACATGGTAAACAGATCGTACGCGGTGGAGGGGGAGGGGGTGCGATTGTATGTAAAAGAACAACAGCGGTGCTCAATATTCGATATTAACGGTGCACCAGCGACAACGCGGGGGGGGGGAGGCACGGGACGAGCGATGCAGCGTGTGAAGGACGGCGAAGACGAAGTGGACGCGGTGAGCGAGAAGAGGGCCTCGGAGATGTGCACATTGTCAGATCCTTGTGTACTGGGTCTTTTTCGACCCTGACCGCTTGTGCTGTACGACTATAGGCTCTCTCGACGCGGCCCGCTGCTTGTCATCGACGGGGTCGGACTGCTCTTGCGGGGAGGACTCCCTGAGTGGCTCCTCGGGGGAGGCGGGGCGAGCGGCAACATGGGCACCACGCCTGGCAAGGGTAGTAGTGGTACGAGATTGTCCGCGCCTCCCGCGAGCAGCATTTGACGTTGACCTAGTGCGCAGAATACGTGTGTTGACAGTCTCGTCGTTATCCTCGTCGATGGGCTCGGTTTCGGGCTCCCTGTCGCTTTCTACATGAGCTGCAGCGGTGTCGCCGACATTCATGTCACTTTGCAGAGAGGGGGTCGGCGAGCGCTGCGTCGATGTGATGTTGGTGGGGGGAGCGGCAGTGGAGGTGTCACGACCCTTTGCCTTGCTCGAGGACGAAATGCGAGTGGGTTCTGCATCATCCGAGCGGTGGTCGCTGCCCTGTGAAGAGGCTCGCAACGAGCGCGTCAAAGACGATAGCCGTGCTGTAGAATGAGCGTCAGCCATGCAGAACTCAATAGACGAGACCCTTGAATGCTAGCCGTAAATGTTGCGCGACACTCGCGGCTGGGCATACAGCGTCTGCGCCGCGAGTGTTTCGCGACACTCGCGGCTGGCCATACAGCGTCTGCGCCGCGAATGTTTCGCGACACTCGCGGCTGGGCATACAGCGTTCCGCCGCGAGTGTTTCGCGACACTCGCGGCTGGGCATACAGCGTTTCCGCCGCGAGTGTTTCGCGACACTCGCGGCTGGCCATACAGCGTTTTCGCCGCGAGTGTTTCGCGACACTCGCGACTGGCCATACAGCGTCTGCGCCGCGAGTGTTTCACGACACTCGCGGCTGGCCATACAGCGTCTGCGCCGCGAATCTTTCGCGACACTCGCGGCGCGGACATACATCTCATACGGAAACATGAAGTGGAAAGTTGGACTTACACGAGGACATCGTGCCTGCTTCCTGCGAGGAGCCATACGTGGCCTGCGTTTGCCCGACCTCCCCAGCGGTGTCGCCTTCGGTTTGCGTACCAAGCTGCAACACAGGTGCCTCATCCTCGTCCATGGTCCGAACCTCTCCCTCGAGAGGATCATCCTCCGCATCGTTCTCCATCTCGACGTCGACATCGCGTGCAGCTCCAAGCCGCTCGTCATCGTTGTCTGTGACCTGCGAAGGACCACCGAGGGAAAGGTTCACCTCGAGGGCCATCGTAGTTTCGTCGATGTCTGCGGCAGCAGGCCGGGGCTCGTTCACCTGATGCCTCTTCGCAGGAGGTGATCGAGGATCTGAGGGACGGCGAATGGAGGCCACTGTCGAGGAGCCAGGATCGCTGGCCTTCGCCGGAGAGGAAGGAGTCGATCGTGGACGTTTTTCGACTGGGCAAGGCTTGGGCCTCGGCTTAGGCTTCGACGTCTCCGAAGACGAGGCTGTCGGGGCCTGCGTCATGGAAGAACCTGCGCTCATGGCTGCATCGACTGGCTGTAGGTGCGGCTGCACCGCAGGAGCAGTGGACGCATGCGTCTCGTCCGACTTAGCTGACTGGGCATGCTTGCTCGCGCCTTTCGAGAGCGTGCTCTGTCGGAGCTTCTGCCGCATCGCCGTCGTTACATGTCCGTCACTGTCGGTGGCGGAAGGAGTCGTCACCAGCATCAGCTTGCCAACAAGTTCCAGGTGGGTATCGGGCTCGTACAACGCGTTGAGGTCGAGGAGCATCTTCGGCTCCATGTCGCTGACGATGCGGAGGCCGGACATCGGAGGCGGGAAACGTTTCCGTGACGCCTTGAGCTTGAAGTAGTAAGGTGACAACTCTGCCCCTGACTCATTGTCCCCGTCGTCGCCGTCCTCGTCACTGTCGTCACCTTCATCCTCGTCGTCGTCTGGGTCGTTATATTGTCGATAGATATTTTGCACGATGACCTGAACCAATCAGGTTCAGCATTTGGCCATTTTAGCATGAGGAATGTCAAGCATATCAACGCACCTTCCAAGCTGCCTGTAATGCGACGATAACAGCCTTTGAGACCGACCTCGGTATCGTCTCGCGGGTGATCGGGTGGACTGCGTTCACAGCGGAGAGGGCGAGGATCCTGCGGAAGTGTTCCTCGACCTTCGCGATGTCGGAGCGGATGCAGCGATGGTATTCGATCTGAACGCGCAGGTCTTCAAAGCGTATGGGCATGTCCGCCTCAGACTCCATGTCGACGTCCATGCCGGAGTCGCTCTCGTCGTCGCTCTGCAGCCCGGTCTCAGAAGCGCCGCTGCTGTCTCGAGGTCGCCGAATTATACCCAACTGCTCGTCTTCGTCCATACGGTCCTCGTTCTCGTCAGAGACTTCTTCCTCGCTGCTCCGGTCCGTGTGGTCTGAGCTCGACGAGCTTTCCTCCTCAGAGTTGCTGGAAAGCTCTTCGTCATCGCGCCGCGTGACGCGAGCGCGCTCTGAACCGGTGACAAGTGCCAAAAGTGTTTGGCACTAGGTCATGCAGAACGTTGGAGGAGTAAGCTACAGCCCACAGCGGCCTACTCGCGATACCAGACATATTTGCACCCCAGCTGCAGACACAAACAGGCGCGAAGGCCAACAATCAGCAACACCCAGCAGCAAACATGCGCGTACAAGGCGTACACAAGGGACAGCAAACGATGTCATCAATTTGTATTTGTATCAAGTCTTTCAGAATGCCTCAGAATCTTGAAGAATCTTGAAGAACGTTCCGGAAACAGGCCATTCCTTCCCCTCCAGCAGCCAGAACAGAGCAGAACCTTGTGGAAATGGGAAGAATATTCCAGATCCCTCGGCATATGCTTGGCTCAGCAGCAGGAACTGGCCGGAATATGCTGGAAACAGGCGGAAACGGACAGAATAACCTAGTTTATTCTAGTTTCTTCCCAACGACAAATATCTACTTCCTTTCTTAGCTTCTTTATTCCCACTCTCTTCAATTTCAAATAGTCTCTACATGTATATATAGGCCACGAGTAGCACCCCAAATGACAAGCAACTTTGGAGCCGCAGTCAGGCCATTGCTTCACCCACGGTAGCGTAGCTTAAGCATCTGGCTTAACTACGAACTAGGCCCTATCAGTTCACTACAACGCTAGTGAAAGGGGGCAAGCTTACTGAGCAAACGGCTCAGTACGGTACGTTTCAGTTGTCAACGGTTGCCACTTACGTTTGTGGTTACTTAGGTTTACTTGAGCTTCACCCGTGACGTGACAGTCAAGTAACAACGGTTCGACGTCGTCAAAGCCTTCACTATACTGGAGTGAAGCACCTGCTTACGTGCGAGCAGGCTATCTACTGGACATTAGGCTCTGTGTAGACGTAGCTTAGGTCTAGCGGCCAAGACCCTAGCTGTATCTACCCCACGTTCATTGCTCCTACCCCTGCATACATTCATACAACAACCACACATCCCCAACACGAACCACTGGGAACCCTCGACCTAACGTCTGGTCCAGGCAACTCAGCAAACGGTTGTTCCTCCTGACTAAACAACAGACCAACCGTCCCTGGCAGCGACATCTGGTGACCACCGCAGGGGGATAGTTGTTGTGTATGCCCACTGGAGCATCGCTCTCTTCAAGTTCACCGTCATCACTGGACACACTCTCGGATCTGTCAGTGACTACCCCTTCCCCCACGCAAGCATCGTCAGCATCACCTCGAAGGACCTACGTGCAAGTTGCTGCTAGTACCATGGCGCAACAAGGCATTGCAGACCTTCCACTTCCCGGCACTCGAAGTGCCCCGAAGACGTTTAAGGGAAAGCACTCTGATGTCGAGTCTTTCCTTTACTTCTTCAATCGACTTTGTACCAAGCATCACATCACCTCAGACATGGACAAGATCGAGAGCTTCGTACACTACTGCTCTCGTACGGTTCGCGAAACTCTTGAAGAACTCAGGAGTTATAGGGACAAGAACTGGGACGCATTCGCTCGCGACTTCATCAAGTACTACGAAGCGGAGCGCGACAAGAAAAGGTTCAAGCTCGCGGACCTAATGCGATACATCCAGACTACGGAGAAGAAAAAGATCAAGGACTTGGCGGCATGGATGAAGTACCGCCGAGACTTCGTGCGCATTGCTGGATGGCTCCAGCAGCGCAACAAGATCACCACCAACGATTACGAGACATACCTTTGGCTTGGTATCCCACCATGCTTCCGGGGCATGCTTGAGGCTAGGCTTATGGCCCAGAAGCCTAACCATGACCTGGAGAAGCCGTTCGCGGAGGACGACGTGTGCAAAGCCGCTGAGAGTTTGCTGAGGCGAGATCGCTTTAATACAGAGCGGATCCCCTTGGACACAGGCGAGGACTCTTCCTCGGAGCCTGACGAGTCAGACTCCGACCCATCGAACGACGAAGACTCTGACTCAGAGTCTGATGTCATTCGAAAGAAGTCCCATCGCCGTCACTCCAGCAGCCACGCACATAAGCGCAGGGACACCAAGAAAAGGCTTGTCATCGAGCGGAAGAGTGTGAGTCCAGCGTCGGACTTGGACTCGGACGCACCGTCGCGATCGCATCGTAGGCAAGCCCGCAAAGAAGAGGAGACCAAGGCGAAGCAGGACAAGGAGCTCGAGGAGCTAGTTGACCAACTCTCGCGCATGTCTGTGGACGACACTCGCTACGCTGTCATCTACTTCAAGGCGTATACGATAAACCCTGCAATCAAGGAAATTATCCCTACGCCCAAGGAGCAGAGGGAGCAGCAGCAGAACGCGCCACGGATGACAAGGCTCCTTCCACGAGACCCACCTCCGCATCTGGGAGGAGAGCCTCGCGGACAGTTCCAAGGCGACTCACGTACTTGTTATGGTTGTGGCGAAGGAGGCCACACCATGAACACCTGTCAGCAGCTGCAAGACTACGTCAACCAGGGTATCCTCGCAAGGGATACTCGAGGGCGATACGTCTTCAGGAACGGAACGTACATTCGTCGCGGCACGAACGAGACCATCGTCTCAGCGGTCAAGAGGGCACTCGCCCCGCAGAGCAACTTCATCCCTATCCATTCACAAAACATCCCTGCACCTACGAGGAATGTTTACGCTGCTCAGCAATGGATCCAGGAGGATGAAATGGATGAAGACGACGAGCCTACATACGGAGAAGTGTTCGGTCCGGATCGACAACTTCGGTCCACCACGCAGGCGCGAAAGGAGAAGTTTGACGGAGTCTGGGTACCACCACGCAGACAGATCCATGACACACGGGACAAGGAGAATGTTCCGTCAGTCAAGGAGCCGCTGCAGGCATCCAGCTCGCGTCCAGCTCCCCAGGCATACAACCCCACACCGGTTGATGTCCACAAGCCAGCGTTCAATCCGAACGACCCTAGCGCATTCCACGAAGACCCAAGTTTGGCGAAGAAGGCAAGGAAGAGTCAGAAGGGAAAGGAGCGAGAGAAGCAGGACGAGGACGTGCCTATGGCAGATGCAGAACCCAAGCGAGAGCGCGACGACAAACGCATGCCACGTCACTCCGAGCTGCAGCAGCTTGTGAACCCGAAGTCCGTCCTGGATAAGGTCCTGAACACGCCGGTGACTGTCGCCGTCGGCGAGTTGCTGGCTGTCTCAAAGGAAGTCAGTCAGCAAGTCCAGGACGTCATCAAGGTGAAGACAGCTGCACGCCCACCGGACAAACCTTCGGCGCAATACGTTGGCACAGACAACCCGCTCTCAGCCACGGTGTTCACGCCACGCACCCGAGGACAGCTCATAAAGCTGCGAATGGAGTGCGACGGAGTACCCATCCTCGCAATTATTGACACGGGGTCGCAGCTGAACATCGTTCACCACAAGGTGTGGCTGAACTGTCTCAGCAGGCCCATGGACGTGACCAAGCAGATCACGATGGGCGACGCCAACGGAGGTGAAGGCGTGCTGTCAGGCTTCGTGCCTGACGTCCCGCTCTCTTGTGGCACGGTGACCATGTACGCCAACGTCTTTGTTGGGCAGCGTGCACCGTTCGACCTGCTGTTGGGACGGCCATGGCAGCGCGGAAACTTTGTGTCAATAGACGAGAGGCTGGATGGGACGTACCTGCAATTCAAGGACAAGGGACTGCGAGTGAATTTCGAGATTTTGGTCACGCCTGACCAAGTTGATCCCGAGATCGCGGAGTACGTCTCTCGCTCGCAGGCGCAAGCGTTCGACTCGACCCGGCAGCACCTGTTGAAGACACCCTCAGGCCATAGCGTGCAAGTCTCGCCGTGGGTGGAAGCGTACTCAGTAATGCTCAAAGCAAGGCGTACAAAACCACTCACCCGTCAAAACGCAGTTGCGCGCATTGAGGAAGCACCAGACGAGGCAAACCCTGTGGCGGAGGAGCCCTCTCCTACGCAAGAGGAGGAGGAGGCAAGGAGTCAGCAAGCGAAACGATCCGAAGACGAGGAGACTCTGACCAAGCAAGTGGAGGCCATGTCCGTGAACGAGAACGCGGACACGCTCGCCCAGCGCAGCGTGTGGCGCACGGACATACTGGGCAAGCATCGCCTTGAGGAGGTCGAAGGCGACACGGAGTCTGAAGGCGAGGGACAATCGGTCCCCAGCGAACAGCATGTCAGCGAAGAGGAACTGGACGACACCGAGGAAGAACTCACCATGCCTGGAGGGTTAATTCTCCTCAATGAGGATTCCCATTTTCCGGAAGGCGGAGGAGATCCCTGGCCAGGCTGGCTCAAAAAGGCCGGTCAGTACTTAGGCGGGTGGATCTCCAAAGTCATGGCACACTCGCTTACCAGCGAGACCACCACCGAAGACACTCCAAGCGGGAAGGAGATGGAGGATGAGGTCCAGGAGCTATTGTTAAGAGTTAGCGACCTGGAGGCATACGTAGAGGACCAGGAGCGCACCTGTGCACGTATGTCCAGCACAGTGGACGAATTGTCATGGTACGTAATGCGCAAAAAGCGTAGGCGAGCTCAGAAACGACGCGAACGACGACTCTGGGAAGCGTACCTCGAAGAACGCTCGGCCACACCCGACTCGCTACCCGACCTCGTACCGCTATCGCCCAGCGAGAGCGAGGTATCGTTGCACGCCGCCGAAGATAGGGACGATGAGCAAGACAGCGAACCCGAGAAAAGCTCAGATGACGTACCTCGGGTGTACAGCGCGCACACGACTGCCGAGCAGTTCTGGGGGCAGTACATGCGGAATACTGCGCCCCACCTGCAGCCACCTGCACGGCTGCATCAGCCAATCGATCGATTCCCAAGACGAGAACGTACCTACGACTCCGAGACGCCAGCCGAGGCAACGCGGATGCTTGAGGCTCTGCTGCAGAAGCTGCAGCAGCCGAGCCGAGAGAGCGACGAGCTCGCGCAGAAGGTTGCCCGCGCGAGACTGCTACATTGCTACCAAGAGCAATTAGCCCAGATCGAACGAGACGAGAGAGACGGATTGTACGTACCCGGCGATGTTTGGCGCAACCCGCAAGACGACCGACGCTATGCCGAGCGCGAGCACGACCTTCGACTAGTCGTGCTCGGCTGGGCCACGCCGCCGCAAGTGCGAGAAGGAACAGGAACGTACCTGAAGCAGCTGCTGGACGAGCAGCTGCGAGAAGGTCCTTCGGCCGAACCGCTGCCACGATTCGTCCGAAGGCTAGGCGAACGACAGCTGACCGAGGCAGAGGAGCTCGGTCAGGTCGCGGGCAGACCAGCAGACCGCCTGCGCCACACAGGGGTGTGCGCAGGTGACCGGCAGGAGACCCCAGGATTCGGTCTGGGAGACCTGATCCTGCAGGGAGACCTGCTGAATGGGAGACCTCAGCAGGCAGGGAGCGAGACCGCCGACAGGCTCGGCAGGCGAATGGAGAACTCACCAGGACCCCGGAAACCGCTCTCCGTGCCAGATCGCGCCTCCATTGCACGCGACGCGATATCGTGGCGCACCTTCGCCACGCCTCAACTCGAAGATCCAGATCTGCTATTCAGCACGCAAGAGGTCAGCAAAGCCATCGACGAAGTGGCCGAAGCACTACAGCAAGCAGATTCGACGCACCTGGGGCTCGAGATGCCTCCGTCGACTCAAGATCGCGGTTGCGCGACCATGCCAACACCACCAAACACGCCCTGGGACGCCTCGCAGGACGTCCCACAGGTGCTGGTGTACGCCGAGAGAGAGGAGGGCCCGCCCGAATATTCGAGTGAGCCTGAGGAAGGCTCCTGGGAGCGTCTACAAGGCGTGTCAAACGCATATAAGGCCATAGAGGGGGCGAAACGACTCACCCAGACAACTCCTCGCCCTCCCCGAGCTGCACCCAACACGATGTCGGTCCCCCTCTGGACCGTCAACCGCGCCAAGCACCCGCAGCTCGGCGAGCTGCTCGACCGAGCTCAGCAGCTCGGCATCGCCGACGCCATCCGCATCGCGTTCCCGCCTGCGCACGACTCGAGGGCGACGAGCGCGATGAACGCGCGCATCGCCACCATGCCGCCGATCGACGACCACTGCTCGCTCTACTACAGCATCGAGGTGCCGCCGGTCATCGCCGCACTCGTGCCCGAGGACGACGGCGACACCGTCGAAATGCTTTCGGTATGCTACCAACACGAGAACGTTCTCGGGGAGGTAGCATATCCGAAAGCAACGAGCCTGAAGAGTCAGTACCAGCTCGTATATTGGCCACTCACCGTCCCGAGACGTATCGACATCCCGCAGCCACCGAACGAGGCGACAGTTGCCGTCGCCACGCCGCAGGTGCCATACCCGTGCTGGCCGCCTATCCACGTCACCTACCAGGTCGACGAGATGGCCTGCGAGCTGCACCCGCCAGGCGAAGACACCACGACGCTGCGCTGGACCGCTCCCGCGACGATCCAGGCCCGCATCGGATGCGCACCGGCCACGGCGTACAAGGGAAGCTTACGCATGTGGACGCCGGCTGGCACGCCGTCGCCCAGTACGCTGCTGACCCTCGCGCAGCCGGGGTACCTGCCGCCAGCCTTCCGCGACCCGCTCCTGCAGCAGATGGGGGCGTTAGTCAAACGAGCACGCCGCCGAACGTACCGGTTGGACCCAAGCCGACGCCTCACCATCCGGGCATGGACGGACGCCGCGGCACTCAAGCTGCTGGACGGGCAGTGGGCACCGAAGGGGCTGCTCACCGAGACCTGGCCCGAGCAGCATCGCCGAGGGCAACACCTTGTCCACGAGCCGAGGTACGAGCCGTACCTCAATGTCACGACCGGGTACGCCGAAGCCGAAGAAGACATCGACGACGATGCCAGCGAGGCTAGCACCGTCGACGATGAGACGAACACGAGCAGCAGCGCTGCCGAGGAGTATCTCGACAACGCCGCCGCGACCTACACGATACCGGTTCAGCGACGCAGGAAGAAGACCGAAGACTTACCTGCAACATGGCTCTGGGACGCCCATTTCGTCCCCAGCGACTTCCGCCGACGCGTCAAGAGCGCCATCCGCGAGGACGTTGCGGACAGACGCATTGAGGCGTCAGCCGGCATGCTCTGCGAGACCCTCGTGCCGACCGCGGCCGAGGATGCAGCTCAAAGACAAGCCGCCCGAGAGGAGAAGACTCGAGCCTGCCTGAATAGGCAGGGGAGGACTTGGTGGCGCCGGCACGAACGAGCCTCCGAGGAGCCGGAGCAGACGCTCGCTCGCGAGCCGCTCGCTCGCAGTGCGACTTCCTCGCCCGAGACTTCGACCAACCGGCTCCCCTTGGCTCGACCGGCACCTCGCCGCGTCTTTATCCCTCCGTACCCCTACACTCCGCTTGACTCTCACCTCTCTGGCGACCCCGACACTGTCTATGGCGATCACACCGACGATGTCAGCTGCACCGAGGAGAAGCCCGAAGCCAGCGAAGGCCTCGGCTCCAACGCACCACCGCCCTACGCCGCAAACGTGAGCAGCGACGACCCGCTGCAAGCGTTCATCGAAGGCCTCACGCAGGAGCTCGAGCCCGAGCTTCTGCGCAAGGCCGTCGCCGAACTTGGGAGCGCAGACGCGCCCAACGAGACGCAGGTGGGCGAGCACGACTGCCTCGCACTCGTCCCCTGGGGAGCTCATCTACGACAGGCAGCGGCCGAGCCACTCATGGACATCGACGCACCGCTCGCTTACCCAGGCAGCAGCGCGACGAGTGAGTACTCGCCACCCGAGACCATCGACGCCGAGATGGCATGCGAAGACCCGAAGGACGAGGGGGACAACGAGGAGGAGCTGGAGGAGGGAGAGATACGAGAGAAGAAGGGGCCTACACATGTAAGCACCCCCTTCAGCATCGCGTCCACCCCCACCGGCATGCATACGCCCATGCCGGAGGTTCACGCCTTCACCATCACCGTCGCGTCCCCCGAGCCACAAGAGGCACCGCAGCAGCACGAAGAACAAGACGTTGCCCACGCTGCTGTTGCGGGCCGTCAGCTCGCCATGCCGCCGTCCGCCATCCCACTCTATCCGCCCGACGTACTCGTACCGACGCTCGTCGGGCCGCCCACGCTCGAACACATCGGCCCGCGGCCCCCGTTCATCCTCACGGTCTTCGACACAGCGACATACCCAGCTCAAGACGCTGCCGTCGCAGCTGCGATCCTCACGCACGCCACTGAACGCCGCTGCCGGCTTCAGCGAGAGCTCGGCGAGCTCGTGCAGCTCACCCACGCGTTCGGCTTACCCACCTGGATCAGCGACCGTCTGTTCGCTGCGCGCCCAACCCAAGTCGACCTCGAGTGCATGTACCCCTACATGGAGACCTACGGCACGCCCTACCTATTCGGCTACGAGCAGTGGGCCCTGCGTCAGGTTCGCCACCGCTGGGCCGCACTCTCAAGTCACCCGGACGCGCCGAAGAACGTCAGGATCTGCGACGAGATCCTGCACGCGGACGAGTTCCATCCCAACGCGCCCATCATTCGCCACGCTCGGCTCAACGGCCGACTCGGGGGCGAACTCTTCGTTCGCCCCATCACGCTTTTTCAGCTCGGGCACATGGGACCGCCGGCCTCACCATACGCTCGCGGCGGCCCCTTCTTCTGAGCGCGAAGCAACGGACACGCGCGCACACCATCGGTCAACCTCGGCATCGGTCACTCGTACTGGACAGGCTCTCGGCCGCGTTCGCGCCGAGCAGCCAAGCTTGGATCTCGGTAACGTTTACTCTCCACGGCCTCTGTCTGCTGATCTCTCTGTTATATCCTCTGTTTGTAGTGTCTCGGCACACGCTGGACAGTCTGGCCGGCTGTTGAGCAAACGAGTGCGCGCAGCACGCGTGCACGCTCTACTCACAGCCACAAAAGCGGCTGCCCAATGGTTCGTCTTCGCTGTAGCCCCTGCTCCAGCTCAGGCTATGGCTGGAGATGTAGTCCACGGCGGCAACGCAACCCTATGTTCCCATTGTATTCGCAGTAGCATGGGCACGACGGCCCTAGTAGTAGTTTCGATTTTTTCTTTATTTTCCTTTGTATTTGTACTACTTACCAGTTTTGGCTTGTATGCGTCTAGAACGGCCAAAAGGGCTGCGTCACATGTACTTAAGGATGTGAATCAAAAGGATTCACCTTATGAACATGCGTGCAGAGCGACGGGACACTTACTGCCAATGTCCCGAGACTCAGCAGCTCAAGCGACCCCCGGAGGCACGAATCCGGTGCAAAACTGGCAGAAACAATGTTTTGCACCTGCCGGAATCGAACTCTCAGCCTCGAGATCAGAACACGCCAGCGACCTTAGCGCCCGCCACACATGCCAAAGCCAGGCAGACTGCGGCGGTAGCACTCAGCACAGCGACCACGCAGGCGCGCCAGGCGCATCAAGCGCATCAGCGCCACCATGCTTGCCACGCGAGCAGGGCGCTAACCGTGCACCATCTACACCTACGACTACGAACGCAGGCAGCGCAAGCGGTGCTGCCTCAGGCTTCTACGTGACTATTCAAGAGGAAGATTTGGAGCACACGGAGGCGCCTCCAATATTCTTCACGGTCCCTATGGAGGAGTTTCTGGAGGATTTGGACGAAGAAGACACTGTGCTATGCATGGACGGCGAGAACATATTCTCAGCCTTCAAGCCCATGTACCTGCCAGAGGTGCTTACAGCGTACAAGCGCGTAGACCGCAAGGTCAAGCCAGTCCCAGCTGTATACCCAGAGGACGCCAAGGTGGAGCGTTGCATTCCAGACCCCCCTCCTCTGGCTTCGCTGCAACCACTGCCTATTCGACCACCAGACTTCATACCCGATGGAGGACGGCTGACGGAAGAACGACTCAAGGAGATGGACATCAACCCACAGGGATTCCTATGGCCAGAGGAGGAAAAGCTGTTCAAGCACGTACTACAGCTACATCAGAATAGCTTCGTATGGGAGGATCACCAGCGTGGATCCTTCCGCGAGGACTACTTCTCGCCGTACATCATACCAGTGGTTCCGCACATCCCATGGGCATTCCCCAATATTCCTATTCCTCCCGGAATTAGGGATAAGGTGGTACAACTGCTTCGAGAGAAGATCGAAGCAGGCGTATACGAACCTAGCCAGTCATCCTATCGATCTCGTTGGTTTTGCGTTCTCAAGAAGAGCGGCAAGCTTTGCATCGTACACGACCTTCAGCCTCTCAACAAGGTTACTATACGAGATGCAGGACTCCCGCCCAACCTGGACAGCTTCGTAGAGCCATTCGCCGGGCATCAGTGCTATACGGTGTTTGACCTCTACTGGGGCTTTGACGCACGCAAGGTTCATCCCAAGAGCAGGGACCTCACAGCATTTCTCACTCCGCTGGGATTGCTACGTATCACATCACTACCCACCGGCTTCACAAACTCTCCAGCAGAGTTTCAAGCATGCATGTCTTTCATACTCAAGGACGAGATTCCGCACAAGGCCAACATCTTCATCGATGACCTACCCATCAAGGGCTCTAAAACGCAGTACCCGGACGCAGTAGGCAATCCGCAGACCATGCCTGACAATCCAGGAATTAGGCGTTTTATCTGGGAGCACGCCAATGACATTCATCGCATCATTCACCGTGTCAGCCATGCCGGGGGAACATTTTCTCCCACTAAAGTTCAGCTGGCCCAGCCAGAAGTTCTCATCGTGGGACAAAAGTGTACACCAGAAGGCCGACTGCCAGACGAACAAAAGGTGGAAAAGATTCTCTCCTGGCCACCTCTCAAGACTGTCAAGGACGTACGCGCATTTCTAGGCTTATGCGGTACTGTGCGGATCTGGATTGAGAACTATTCAGTCATAACGCGACCCTTGACTGAACTCATCCGGCGAGACATCGAGTTCGAATGGAATGAACGACGTCAAGCAGCTTTCGACCAGCTCAAGCAAGCTATTACATCTCCACCAGCCCTCCGCGCAATCGACTACCAGTCAGAATCACCAGTTATCCTATCCGTCGACTCCAGCTACATAGCTGTAGGCTTCATTCTATCGCAACTGGATGAGCAAGGACGACGCCATCCAGCCCGCTACGGATCATTGCCCATGAACGAGCGCGAAGCGCGATACTCCCAGCCCAAGCTTGAGCTATACGGACTCTACCGTGCACTGCGCGCGTATCTGGTACATCTAATAGGTGTACACAAGCTCATCGTGGAAGTGGATGCCAAGTACATCCGAGGCATGCTCAACTACCCAGACCTACAGCCCAATGCCACGATCAACCGCTGGATACAGGGCATCTTCTTGTTTGACTTCGAGCTTGTACATGTACCAGCCGAACGTCACAAGGGACCCGACGCCTTGTCGCGAAAGGAGTTAGCAGAAGGAGAAGCAGTAGAAGAAGAGGACGACAGCTGGCTCGACGATATTGCCCTCATGGTGCAAACAGCCAGCTACGACGCTATGCAACCTTGGCCCCAAGCCCATTCATGCTTCTGTCAAATCTTCGCATCACCCGATTGCCCAACACGCCCCTACGCATTCGCAACGGAGCTGAGCAGAGCAGACCAAGAGATGGTGGACATCTACGACTTTCACCATACTCTGCAGACCCCAGACTTCGGCGGAAATCGCCAGAAGAAAGGGCGCTTTATGCAGAAGGCGATCAAGTACTTTGTCAAGGGACCAGCCATGTTCAAGCGCAACCCAGACGGCACACCTCTCAAGTGCGTATTCAGGCACTCCAAGCGTCAGGCTATCATGGAAGCTGCACATGAGCACATGGGACATCGAGGCGAACAGGCCACAATCACAGCCATCAAGCAGCGTTTCTATTGGCCACGAATGCAAGAGGAGATCAAGCGGCACGTCCGCTCGTGCCATCAGTGTCAAATTTGTAGCCTGCGCAAGGCAGAAGTACCCATCATGGTGTCTACCCCCGCAACACTCTTCACGAAGGTCTACCTCGACCTAATGCACATGCCCACGGTACGGCGCCTGGTAGGCATCGTAGCAGGGAAAGACGATCTATCCGGTGTATCAGAGGGCCGAGCAATCCATGATCGAAAGGCCAAGACCATCGCCAATTTCTTCTGGGAGCAGATCCTTTGCCGCTATGGAGCTGTCGGCCAAGTCACCACTGACAATGGCAGGGAGTTTATGGCTGCATACACCCTCCTCATGGATCAGTATCACCTTCCGCATATCAAAATCTCTACGTATAACTCCAAGGCCAATGGTGTGGTAGAGCGAGGTCACCTCATTATCCGGGAAGCTATCATGAAGGCATGCGAGGGCAATATCAGCAAGTGGCCAGACTATGTCACGCACGCATTCTTTGCGGACAGAGTTACGGTCTGGAAGCAAACAGGCTATTCGCCATACTACCTCCTTCATGGACAACATCCAGTCCTACCATTCGACCTTACGGAAGCCACATTCATGGTAGACGGGTTTACACGAGGAATGGACACCAGCAACCTGCTAGCATTGCGAATCCGGCAGCTGGAAAAGCGGCCGGAGGACATGGCTAAAGCGGCAGCAACACTCAAGCAGCACAGGCTCATGTCCAAAACACACTTCGAGCGACGCTTCCGAGCCCGTATGGTTAACGAGACCTACGCATCAGGCACTCTTGTGCTTGTCAGAAATTCTCGAATCGAGAAATCTCTTGACAAGAAATCCAAGAATCGGTACTTTGGACCATACGAAGTGGTCAGGCGAACTACGGGTGGATCATACATCATCAAGGAATTGAACGGGGCATATTGTCGCGCCGGCATAGCAGCCTTCCGGCTCATCCCATACATCGCACGATGGGATCGTAGCAAGCTCAAGCAGCTTGCTGATGACCTCCGTAGCATCGATGACGTACCTACTCTCGAGGAACTGGACCAGCAAGACACCGTGGATCATGTCGAAGAAGACAGCGATGTCGACAACGAGGGAGCAATCAGCGAATCTTCTGAGTCTTCAGAAGATTAGCTACAAGTGGGCAACTGGGGACAGTTGCGATTTCAAGCGACCCCCGGATGACAAGTGCCAAAAGTGTTTGGCACTAGGTCATGCAGAACGTTGGAGGAGTAAGCTACAGCCCACAGCGGCCTACTCGCGATACCAGACATATTTGCACCCCAGCTGCAGACACAAACAGGCGCGAAGGCCAACAATCAGCAACACCCAGCAGCAAACATGCGCGTACAAGGCGTACACAAGGGACAGCAAACGATGTCATCAATTTGTATTTGTATCAAGTCTTTCAGAATGCCTCAGAATCTTGAAGAATCTTGAAGAACGTTCCGGAAACAGGCCATTCCTTCCCCTCCAGCAGCCAGAACAGAGCAGAACCTTGTGGAAATGGGAAGAATATTCCAGATCCCTCGGCATATGCTTGGCTCAGCAGCAGGAACTGGCCGGAATATGCTGGAAACAGGCGGAAACGGACAGAATAACCTAGTTTATTCTAGTTTCTTCCCAACGACAAATATCTACTTCCTTTCTTAGCTTCTTTATTCCCACTCTCTTCAATTTCAAATAGTCTCTACATGTATATATAGGCCACGAGTAGCACCCCAAATGACAAGCAACTTTGGAGTCGCAGTCAGGCCATTGCTTCACCCACGGTAGCGTAGCTTAAGCATCTGGCTTAACTACGAACTAGGCCCTATCAGTTCACTACAACGCTAGTGAAAGGGGGCAAGCTTACTGAGCAAACGGCTCAGTACGGTACGTTTCAGTTGTCAACGGTTGCCACTTACGTTTGTGGTTACTTAGGTTTACTTGAGCTTCACCCGTGACGTGACAGTCAAGTAACAACGGTTCGACGTCGTCAAAGCCTTCACTATACTGGAGTGAAGCACCTGCTTACGTGCGAGCAGGCTATCTACTGGACATTAGGCTCTGTGTAGACGTAGCTTAGGTCTAGCGGCCAAGACCCTAGCTGTATCTACCCCACGTTCATTGCTCCTACCCCTGCATACATTCATACAACAACCACACATCCCCAACACGAACCACTGGGAACCCTCGACCTAACGTCTGGTCCAGGCAACTCAGCAAACGGTTGTTCCTCCTGACTAAACAACAGACCAACCGTCCCTGGCAGCGACACCGGCAGTCGTGGCCTCTGTGTTGTTCGCGTTTCGAGCCTGCCGACGACGTTCGGCCCATTGATCCTCAGAACGTGCACCGTCAGGCCACATAAATTTCCCAACGGACTTTCCGCTCGGGACAAGGATAGGGTCGCAGAGAGGATCGAGGGTCTCCTCGATGCGTGTGCGGATGGTGAGCACCGCGTCGTTCTTGAGAACCTTATCGAGGATGGCCTTGCTGTGCGCGGCTTCGAAAAGCATGGCGAGGTAGACGATGCTCACCTGCTCGCCAACGCCGTGAGCTTTGAACGCTGGCCACTTCCAATGGCTTCGAAGTGTCCAGCGTCCTGACGTCGAGCGGCTGGCGGTCATGGCGCGGTGAGACGAGTTCCACTCGCCTGTTTCTTCACGCGCCCACTGAACGATGATGTCCTTGACCTTGTCACGCTCGGTGTTGTACAACTTGAGGGCCTCGAGGAGGTTGAAGGTCTCCGAATTGAGCCATACCTGGTAGGGGGCGATGTCGGTGAAGTCGATAGCGGACTCAGCCAGGGCGATGACCGGCTGCGGCTCGACGAATGTGGGGTCTTGGTCCTCGTCATTGTCGTCTTTCTTTGCTTTTCCCTTGCCCTTGCCCTTGCCCTTGCCCTTCGTCTTGCTGGCTGCGGGTTCCGCAACGTCTCCTTCTGGTGCAGCTTTGGCCTTCCCCTTCGCCGCCTTGGTCTTCAACTCGATTTGCTGTATGACAGCAGATCTGCCGGAACGCGGGAGACTGTCGAGCTGCTGGTTCAGAGATGTGAGCTTCGGATTGCCTGTTGCATTCGTGCGCTGTGCGTTGTAATCGCTTCGAGCTGCGTCGATGTCCTGAATGTTGCTGTTGAACCAGGCGTCGTTGAGGACGTTGCTCTGCTCCTTCTTGTTGAGCAAGCGAGGGGGGAAGATGTCATGCACGACGTCCTCCATGAGATAGATGACGTGAGGGCATTCGTTGTACAGGAGCCATAACAGCTGGGTTGGATCGTGAGCCTGGAATAGATCAACGTGAAGTACTGTGTAAGGATACCCACCCTGTCGACAGCAGTATCAACCTTGGACAATTTGATGTTGGAGTTTGGATTGCGGAGTGCGGCGCCGGCGCCCTCTGAGTAATCACGCGCCACATAGGGGGATTGGTGTCTGTTGACAACATAGGGGATGGAGGGGTCGATGAAGAAACATGTCTGAAGGCGAGTTGTGAGATCCTTGGCAAACAAGTACCGAACATGTGGATGACCATAGCACCGCCGCGAATGTTTCGACGCACTCGCGGCGCGACCCACCCATGGGCAAAGGTCCGCCGCGCATGTTTCGACGCACTCGCGGCGCGACCACCGTCGGCATGGGCTGAGCCGCGAATGTTTCGACGCACTCGCGGCGGAGGTACCGCCGTTTGGACCACAGAAGTTTCGAGGCAACCGTGTGGTACTTACCTCTGCAATCGCATCCTTGCAGAACTCGAGACGACGGAACATCTCGTTGACGAAGGTGAGGCTCGGCAGAGGCATCGGTCCGTAATGCGGATGGACATGCTGGCCTGCAAGCACGAAAAGCATTGCTTTCGCTTCAGCCTGCTGCCACAGCTTCTTCGAGTTAGCCGTCGCGGTGTCGTCAGCCTCGACCTCTTCGCATTTCGCCCGCAGCCCCTTGCGCAGCGCGTGCACATAGTTGTCGATGGTATCAAGCAGCAGATCCTGGTCGTCGCTGTTCGCAAGGGGCCTGTTCGTCAGGAGCATAGCGACGGTAGAGACCTCGAGGCTTTTCTTGTCGGTCTTGAACGCCTCGCAATACGCCGCGTCAGCGATGGCCATGATGTCGGGCAAGATCTCGTACGACGGTCGCTCTTTCGCGTTGCCCAGCAGTTTCTTGTACACCTTGGTCATATTCGTGTTCGCCTCGTCGATAGTGGCTTGTGTACCTGATGCGCGCTGCTGCGCCCAGTACTCCATGCTCCTGTCGAGTTCGTCCGCTGTCGGGCAATCCTTGATAATACGCCCCATTCCGTCGAAATGTACCCAGAGCGTTTCCACGACATTCGAGGCGATCTGGTGCCCAACACATAGTCAGTAAAGAAATCACCTCCTTCGCCTGATGCACTCACCGCGCCGTACACGTTGAGCAAATGCGAAACCAAGTACGAAACCTTCCAGATCGGATGCTCCACGAGCGGGTTTTTGGCCTCGATGAGATGCATAAGGAGCTGCAGAGAGTGAGGGACACGAAGCAAAGCAGCCACCGGAGCTGACTTCCGCGGCGTCTCCTTCTGCTTCTTCGCCACCGCAGCCGTCGCAGTCGCAACGTCGACACCTTTCGATGTCGATGCCGCTTTCCCTGCGCCCTTCGCCTTCGCCGCCTTGCCGCCCTTCATCGTCTTCGCCGCGGATTTGCTCGACTGTGCTGAGGTCGCCACCTCCGCGGCCGTCTCATCAGCGACATCGACGCCCTTCGCGCCCTCGATGGCCTCGTCCGCGTTTGCAGCGGTCATCGTCCCCAAGCTTGCTTCCAGCTTGCTCTCGGCGAGCGCGGTCAACCCGTCAGCCGTGACCTTCTTCTCGCCGTAAACGAGGCCGTCGCGCTCGATCGCAAGCAGCCCGACGATCATCTCGAGAAACTCCTCAGGTGTCTCGCCGCGCAACGTCTCGTTGAAGTTTCGCGCCATCTCGTACAACTCGTCCTGGGTCATCTTGTCTGCAATGTAATGAGTACTTCAATATATCGGTGTAGAAGTCCCGAGTAATGCCTTACCGCGGTCGTAGATCGCAACCAACCACCAACCACTTGCTTTCTGGATGTCCTGCCACTTCTTCGTCTCCTGCTTCGCGGCCTCGAGAACCGCGACAGTGGCGTGGTACTCTTGAGCTTCTGGTATGTTGTCGTGGTTCAAATTCCCCTTCTTCTCTTCTTCGTCGATCTTGTTCTTCAGGTGTTTCAATGTGTCTTGCAACCCGTGAATTCATACCGCCCCTTGTATAACCCGGTTGTCGACGATCTTCATGTACTGCCGCAGGGCTGCTAGACGATGCTGCCCGCCGGAGACCGTGATGTACTTGACATTCTCCTTCAGCAGAGAATCTAGCGTTGGCCAGACGTCTTCGCTCGCCGTGAAAATGTCGAGGTTCTGCAGTGCCGCGTAGCTGGAACACTTAGCCAGACGCTCTGCCGCGTCCGGCTTCAGATCAGTTCCAACCTTTAGCGGCACCTTGAACATCGTGGTGCGGTCAACCCGCCGGATGCCCTCGTCCTCGAACCGACGGACAAGGTTCGTCAGCGACTGGTTATGGACTATTCGTTTGACCCAGCGGCCAAACTCAGGACGGACCGCATCGTCCGCGGGCCAGTTGACACGGGCGAAGCCCATGAACGCGTCTGTGATGTTCACGCGAATTCGTGTGATGACGTGTGGGTCGAACGCGGTCTTGCTTGGCGGCAGAGTCGAAAGCTCGTCCAAAACACCACGAAGCTCTCGCGCCTGGTAGCGATGCAATTTAGCAAGACAAGGTACGCGATTAGAGATTTAACACGTACGTAGCGTGTGGTTGCGTCCTCATTCTCGTCAACCCATTGCTCCTCCTCTTGGCTGTCCTTGTCGACAGCCTTCCCCTTCCCTTTACGAGGAGGATCGCCTTCGACGATGCCTCCATCGGTGTCGCCTTCGTCGGCTGATACATCTTCGTCAATTACTTCGACCTCATCGTCCGCGTCGTTCGTGCGCTGAGGCTTCTTTGTGGAGCTCTCAACCGGTTTGTCGTTATCCCCTGCCTCCTGAGCCTTCTTGCGAGTTGCTCGGGTTGTTTTCCTCGGCTCCTTGCCGCTCTGGCTTCTGATATTTGCCATTGCACGCTTCAGCGCGGCAGTTGACATAGACGGAGCTTTGGGCATGTTTCCTGTAGATATTCTGTGAGAATAATACATGCAAAGCATTCACGACCAAACGTACCAGGATTGTTGGAGTGATTCAAATAGATCCTGATGAGCTGATGACAATGACGGTGGTGGAGGGACCGAGGACGAGAGGGCGATGGAGGATTGGGCACGATGGCATCGATTGATGTGGTATCCCAAACGGGTAGTTAACTAATTCACGGTAAATATTTAGTTATGGATATCTCCTGATTTGTAGTTATCGTGTGGGTGATGATGAGCATATGTATTGATCAACACTATACTTGCGCCGCGAACGTCTCGATACACTCGCGGCTGGACACCACTCAAGTATGGTTGCGCCGCGAATGTGTCGACACACTCGCGGCGGGACATCACTCAAGTACCCTCCCGCCGCGATTGTCTCGACACACTCGCGGCTGGACCTCACTCAAGTCCGGTTGCGCCGCGATTGTCTCGACACACTCGCGGCTGGACATCACTCGAGTACCCTTCCGCCGCGATTGTCTCGACACACTCGCGGCTGGACATCACTCAAGTACCCTCCCGCCGCGATTGTCTCGACACACTCGCGGCTGGCCCACACCCCACGTGGATGGTGAAATACCAGCAAGGTTAGAGCAATTTGACCTTATCTCAAAGGCCACCATAAGTCACACAACTCATTCCCATTACTCGGATAGACTGGATACATTTGCAAGAGATTTGTACAACAGATAACGCATATAGCAATGAGTTATTCATAGACGCAGATGCACCTTTCGATCTGAGAGAGCTCCTGGTGGATTGAGTCCTCAAACGGGAGCGCGTAGTCACCGGACCACTCATACTTGAACTGGCCGTTGAACATCAAAAGCATCCGCAGACCATGACTCCACACGAGGTGACGCATGGCAATTTCCCACGCAGTCTCTCCGTATTTCTGGATACACTCCGGCTGGGTTCAACAGTGAGCTCGCTGTCGCACTATGCATCATGATCGTCCATCAACTCACCGCGAAATCGCGGAGGGCGGTCCATGCCGGGTCGCCGGAAGTCATTCCGTTGATATCCAGGTTCATCCTCAGGATCTGGCCAGCAATCGACCGCGCGCTGGTGAGTATGCGCATGAACCTGGCCCTCTTGACGTCCCGGGCATCATCGTTTTGCCGAGCGTACTCTGCGAAATCCCCCTCGAAGTTGTCCCGATCTCGTTCGTGGTACTTCTCCCCAGACAAACCATCGAAGTCCCAATATCGCTCAATCGCGTATTCTACCTCGCGGAGCATCCTCCCACGTCGATTCTGCCAAACTCTTCATCAGTACCCTCTTCACTTCAGCGAAAACCTTACTTACATGAGATGAGGCACGCTCGCCATCGTCGACCTCTTCGCTCACGGCACGAGATGGAGCGTTTGTGGACATTATGATGAGGGGGTGGTGGTGGTGGTGGTGGTCTTTCAAGTCGCTCAGCATTTCCCTTGCACGAGATCGCTACTGATAAGAAGTTGGTCACATGTTGTATGCACCTGTTTGCAGATAGATTGACCAGCTGATGGCTGTGGAATGGACATTCCCGTCTTTGCATTTGTTTTTTATAGTATGTTTGTGGCAGACATATGCAATTTCTGACATCCCAAATAGTACGATCTATACTATGTGACCGACACAAACATCCGTAAAATTGGTCGTGGCACAAATCCCTTCTTTAACCCATGTCTAAACCCTCTGGACGTCTGTCTGTTGTCATGTGCATTCTGGGCCAGCCAACGCCGCGAGTGTCTCGACACACTCGCGGCTGGACACCACTCAAGTACCCTCCCGCCGCGAGTGTCTCGACACACTCGCGGCTGGACATCACTCAAGTACCCTCCCGCCGCGAGTGTGTCGAGACACTCGCGGCTGGACCTCACTCGAGTACGGTTGCGCCGCGAGTGTCTCGACACACTCGCGGCTGGACATCACTCAAGTACCCTCCCGCCGCGATTGTCTCGACACACTCGCCGCTCGCCCACACCCCACAACGATGTTAGAACACATACAGTTTACCCCGCTGTCACCTTATCTCAAAGCCCACCCCCTTATAAGTCAGACGAACAATCTTTCTTACTCCAGATAGACTGCATACAGATCGTCACTATGACAATAATGAGGAATACTATTTACAAGTAGCGACATTTCTCGCGCTGCGCGAGCTCCTGATGCAATGTGAACTCAAAGTCGAAACTCTCGGACATAGTAAAAATGAAATCGCGCTGAAAGGTCCTAAGCCAGTGCAGACCATGACTCCGCACGAGGTGATACATCGCAATGTTCCAGGGACTCGGTCCGAAATGCTCCCGACAATACGTCTGGATTCGATAGTAAGCCCGCTTTCACACTATGCATCAATGTCGTTCACGAACTCACCCCGGTGTCACGGATCGTCGTCCAGGCCTCGTCACCCCGCGACATGTCGTTGATATTCAGGTTCATCCTCAGGATCATTCCAGCAATCGCCCGCGCGCTGTGGAGTATGCGCACGAACCTGGCCTTCTTGACGTCCTCAGCGTCATCGTTCTGCCGTGCGTACTCTGCGAAATCTCCCTCGAAGTTGTCCCAATTTCGATCGCGGTACCACGGCCCAGACAAACCCTCGAACTTCCAATGCTCCTCAAACACGTATCGTCGGTTGCGCACCGGGCTCCCATCTCCGTTCTGCCAAACTCTTCATCAGTACCATCTTCAACTCGGCGAAAACCTTACTTACGCCAGGTGAGGCATGCTCCCCATCCTCGACCTCTTCGGGGACGGCACGCGAATCAGTAGTGCTGGACATTACGAGGGTGGATGGTGGTGGTGGTCTTTCAAGTCGCCCAGCACTGCCCTGGCGCGAGATCGCTACTGATAAGAAGTTGGTCACATGTTGTATGCACCCGTTTGCAGATAGATTGACCAGCTGATGGCGGTGGAATGGACATTCCCGCCTTTGCATCTGTTTATTAATAAATTTGTGGCAGACATATGCATTTTCTGACATCCCAGATAGTATAATCTGTACTATTTGGCTAACCCAAAGTCAGTAAAATTTATTTGTCATGGCACAAATCCCTTCTTTAACCCCTCTTTTAACCCTCTCGACACCTATCAATTCTCATCTGCGTTCTGGGCCCCCCAACGCCGCGCCTGTCTCAGAACAGTCGCGGCTAACCCACGTCCATATGGGTCCATCACTCATCCTGTCAGTCCGCCGCGAGTGTCTCAGAACATTCGCGGCTGACCCATGTCCATATGGCTCCATCGCTCATCATCACCTCTGTCCGCCGCGAGTGTCTCAGAACATTCGCGGCGCATAGGCTGTCTCAACACTACTTCACATTCCTTACCTTCAACCCTATCAAAACCTTACATATACCCTTCTTTTACCTACCCAGGACCCATATTAGACCCTGTACCCCTTCCGTAACCATAACCTACCTGCACCATACTTATATCCTAGTTGAACCCACCTTAACCCATGAATAACCCTCAACCCGTACTTAGCCCCATCCTGAACCCAACATGTACCCTAAACCGACAGCAAGAATCTAGGCATAATGATCTGTGCATACAAAACCTTCGTACTTTTGCCGAGAAAGAGTCCCTTAAGGGGATTCGTTGCTCCCGACCTCGGGGAGACTTTTCTCCACACCAATCGCATTACAGCCGACGAGCGACATTTCGCCTCTCGTCGGCCCGCCAGTCCCTTCGGGCCTGGCGGTTGCAAGGGGTATATATCCCAGTAGGAAACCGCTGATGAGTCTTCACGACGAAAGCTCAGCGCGACACAACAGTGTCGGCTGCCTTCGGTTTTCCTGTGAAGCATTCCGCGCTCGCCGCTCACTACGCTCGCGTCTCGCGCCCCCCAAACCCTAATCAAATCGAGTAAGCACTCTTCACCATGCCCGCCCAAGACACTACTCGCCGTGCGGTCCGCGCGACTGCGTCTTCATCCACAGGCCATTTCCCCTCGTTCACCCGTGCGCTGTCGCCTTCACAGGCTTCAGTGGTGCTCGGCGAGCAGATCAGCTTCGGCACGTTTGACGAGCGTTGCGCAGCGGCCCTCGCGCATTGCACCTTGCTTGACGAGGTCATTGCGACGTTGCCGAAGCTTTACCAAGTAGCGTTGAGCCCAGTCCTCACGGACATCCACCACGACGCTACGAAGCGTGTGGAGATAGCGGCTCAACTCGAACGGCTGCGCCAGCACAAGGCTGCAGGCACCCTCCCCTCACCTCTGAAGGGGCTGGGCAGCACGCCTGCGATTCAATTCATGAAAGGGTTTCTGGAGTCACAGAAGCCCGATTTTCCGGGGAAAGCCCCGGATATCGTGAAGGCCTGCGCCGCAAAGCTCCTTGACGGTTTCATCGAGACCAAGGCTGCTGAGCACGCATGGTATGAATCGCGCCTTCAAGCGATGGAGGTGACACGCCGAGTTCTGACCGCTGCGGACACGCACTGGAAAGACGAGCTCGAGCAACGTTACCAGGTCCTCGAGGGATTCGTTCGGCCTCCTGTCGAAGGGCAGGTGCCAGCGACCGTCCCGTCTGCAGAGGAACTCCATCCCCTCAAGTTCGTAACGGACCCTGTTATGGTTGCTCAGCACGAGAACATCCGGAGGAGCATTCCCCGGCTGGCCTCGACGGTCATCATGCTCGTGGTGAACCGTGCGCTGACTCAACAGCAACGTAATAAGGCCAAGCGCGACTTGAAGGATCAGGCGGACGTCGAAATGGCTACGGATGACACCGCAGTCGACTCCGCTGTCAAGAGGCTCGAGAAGCAAGTCGAGGGTCTCGTCTCGGGCATGAAGGCGCTCACGAACGGCAAGGGCAAGGTGAGTTTCTCATCTTCTTCGCGAACTCACGTCGAGGATGCTCATCCTTTCGTCTCAGGACAGAGCCCCTCAAGCCGGCCCTTCTCGCTTGTCGACCACCGCGCAAGGCACGAAGCGCAAGGTGTCCAGCTCGGCAAGCGACTCCGGCAAAGGCAAGACGTCGGCCATCAAGGCCCGTCCCGGCGACTCCGCTGCAGCAGCGGCGAGGCTGGATCGCCTCAAGAAGGGCAAGGGGAAGGAACAAGGGAAGGGCAAGAAGACCCAGAAGAAATAGTTGCATACGTTCGCGCGGCCCCTTGGAGGTACGATGCTCCTCACTCCTACCCCGACGTGATTCTGATGCTTCCGGCACCCCGTGCCATTCAGTTGCTCCTCGAGCGAGTGCCGCTTGAAGTGAAGCGTGCAGCGAGATTCCGTTCGAGAGTTTTTCTTGGACCTCATGTAACTGTACCGGAACATCTTCAAATGCATGTATCGTCTAGCCTCCGCTATTTAATGTACTCCGTCCCGTCATCGAACGTAGTGCGTGAGGCATGGGAAGACTTTAAAGACCGCTTCAGGTGGCGAGTTTTCTTCACTGAGAAACTCATTGACTCCCCAAACGACGACGACACTGACTTCGACCCAGACTACGTGGTGCCCAAGGCGCGCAAGCGCTTTGATGACGGTGTTCGCACCACACCTGCGTACATTGAGCTCGGCCTTCGCAAAGGCGACAAGTTCGTGGACGATTACATCTCGAACGTCATGCCAAGCGTAAAAGCCACTTCTCGTAGCCTGAACTTGGTTTGGCTGGACGAGCTCAAGGACTACTTGAGTGCTAACAAATATATCGTTAGTCCTTCTGATAAGAATCTCGGCGTATGCATTTTGCAGGCCGACTGGGCGACTGATCAGACCCGTACTCTCTGGAACGACCCCTCCAACTACCGTAAGCTCGGATCCCTGTTGGAGGCGGATGAGATTATGGAAGAGAAACACGAACGAATCTTCCGCGCTGCCAGACTTGCTAGGCGGCTTGGGAAGCGTCAGTTGGCGGAATTCCTTGTATCAAAGATCCATGGGAAGGATGCGAAGACAGCGGGCTATACGCTCGGCCAGTTCTATGGCGTGCCTAAGGTACACAAGCGACCGGTCAAAATGCGGCCTATCGTCCCGTGTCATTCTGTCTCGCAAGCCCCCTCCGCTACGTATGTTTCTAAAATGCTCAAGCCACTCGTGTCGCGTCAGCCGCACGTAATTCACGGTTCTAAACATCTCGTGAGGCAGCTTGAGTCGTTGCAACTTGATAAGCACAGGAAAGCGTGGATTGTCTCGGGCGATATCGTCGCCTTCTATCCGAACATCCCCTTAGAGAACTGTATCCGTGTAGTCACACAAATGTGGCGGAACAGCCCCGAAGCGGAGAAGCTTTCCCCAGAAGAACGTCAACTTTTCCTGATGTCCTTCATGACTGCTAACAAGCGGCTCGTTATACAATTCGGCGACGAGTATGCAGAGCAGATCCGGGGCCTGGCTATGGGCATTGCCTGTAGCCCGGACTTGGCTAACCTCTACGGTTCTCACTACGAGAACCCTATACTCGCCAGACCCGACATGAAATCGAAGTTTGCCTTCTTCGGTCGGTATCTGGACGACGTACTCGGCATAGTCTATGCTTCGTCAGCAGAGGAGGCTATGTCGTATGCGAACGAAATTCGCTACGACGGCGTCGAAATCGAGTGGTCAGTGTCGGAGTACCACACTCCGTTCTTGGATCTTTTCCTCTATCTCGATCCAGTCGAGAAGAGGTTACATTGGAAACCTTATTCTAAACCACTGAACCACCGTGAACGCATACCATGGGCATCTCACCACCCGAAAGATGTTAAGAAAGGCACCTTTATCGGCGAGATGTCTCGTCTGGCCACGCTTTGTAGTAAACTGGAACACTACAGAGACGCCATATCAGACCTGAGTAATCTGTACTTGGCACGTGGATATCCAGACGATGCGGTGAGGAGTTGGGTTAAAGCTCACTTTTCACAAAGATGGGAACGAAGGCTTGGTGAGCCAATCGTACGGGATGAAGTCTTTGTGCTTAAATCCCACTTCAATCCCGCTTGGTCTGCGTTCAACGTCCACGGCTTGTCTGAAGTCGTCGTTGAATCCTGGTTGTCCAGCCTGAGTAAGCTCGACGGAGCTAATCAATCTCAGGACCGTACGTGGCACGCCGCGGAGAGTACTGATGGGTCCGAGCTGAAAATCTTTCGGCAGACGACTCTCGGTCAGTTCCAAGGCGAGCAGAGCAGTCTATATCCCGGTGAGAGTCGCCCTGAAGGGGTGGCCGGCCGAGTGGGCGTAGCCAATGTTGCGAAACCCCGTGTGACCTACGATCCCAGGGATGTCATGGACGTTGACGAGCTTGTAGCTCTCAGCGAACCCAGCTTCTCGGCACACGACCTCAGTGTTGTGTGGACTGACAACGCGTTACGAGTACCTAAATCCCTACGAATACGATACGCAATGGCCGAGCCTCGGTTAGATGCGGATCCGCAGGTAAATCCTGCCCTCCATGTACCTTTGGGAGTGGAGGTCCAGGTCGGTGACCTCGGACCCGCCTCAGATGCGGAGTCGGTTGCTAGCGGAGATGACGGCACAACGGATAGTAAGCCCTATCGTATTTGTACGGCGAAGAAGGACTCGGGAATCGTCCAGGAGGATCTGGATATACGGTCCGTTGGATTCCACGACCGCGCCTGGCTTGTCTCCCGAAAGAAAATTCGCAATCTCGGGGACATAGTCAATAGCTGGAAAAAGGACATCATTCAAGCAGCATTGAACAGTGACTCTGTTCAACACATGCACGTGGACGAATGGCAGTAATGCGATTCGATAACTGCTGGCCGTAATGGTCAGAGGATATTTACTTAGCGGCATACACTTTGGTTCAAACCCAAAACCCCTAACCTAAGCCCTAAGCCTAAATATTCATTAGCGTCTCCCTCACAGGCCTAAACCCCCTGAAGCGGAGTTGTACCCGTTGAACGGTACAGCCAGCAGTTATAGAGTATTTTGTTGTACAGCGTCATTATTTAATGGATGCAGTGAGCGCCCGCCTTCGTGGCGTGGGCGCTTCGGTGATCGCCGTGATGGCCGCGCACGTGTCCCACGTTTTCGTCTCGTGGCTGCTAATAGCGTTTGTGATCATGTGATCTTCGACCCAGGGCTGCGGTTAACTCTGGATTCGATGCGCATGTTAATAACCGGCCCGAATCCGGGTCGGCTCCGAACTGACTCCGCTAAGTTCGGGAGACTTTCGCCGGGGTGGCTGCGTGCCGGACTTCGTCCGGGCACTTTGTGGCGTTGATCCGATCAGATCAAGATCTCGAGACTTCGAAAGGTGACTTTTCGGTAGTCCGCTGCTCGCTGGGGGGTTGTTGGCCCCTTCCGCATGACCTGTACATTCAAAACCTTCATACTTTCGCCGAGAAAGAGTCCCTTAAGGGGATTCGTTACTCCCGACCTCGGGGAGACGTTTCTCCGCGCCAATCGCATTACAGCCGACGAGCGACATTTCGCCTCTCGTCGGCCCGCCAGTCCCTTCGGGCCTGGCGGTTGCAAGGGGTATATATCCCAGTAGGAAACCGCTGATGAGTCTTCACGACGAAAGCTCAGCGCGACACAACCGTGTCGGCTGCCTTCGGTTTTCCTGTGAAGCATTCCGCGCTCGCCGCTCGCTACGCTCGCGTCTCGCGCCCCCCAAACCCTAAAAACCACCTTTCTGCTGTCGCGGAGCTAGGGCTCAACGCTTCACGAGGGAGGGCAAGTGGGGAGGTCGACGACAAGGCGCGGCGGAGCGAGTCACGCAGCGACGCACAACTTCTTCAGCTGTCCGTATTGACCAAGGTGTATTAGTGTGCTATTCTACCTTACAAACGAGGGCTTACCTATCCGTATTGACCAAGAGGTCGAGATGACGGACAGGAGCGAGGGGTGCTACCCTTATATACTACAGGTCCTTTAGGGCAGGCTATACGATTACATAAGCTGATGGGCAGCGCTCAGCATAGCCAGCGAGGCTGCGACGCGGACTGTGCGGCGAGACTGTGCTGGGGCTATGTCACGAGGCTGTGTTAGCTGGCAGTGTCTCGAGGCTGCGTCGGGCCGAGGCTGTGTCATCAGGCTGATCAGCTCGGCGTGTCTCGGCGAGGGGGGTCATCAGGGATGACAGTGCCTCCTCGGTGATCCAGGGAACCGGTTGCAAGGCAGACCGGTAATCCGGGCAGTGTCTGAGCGCGCGGCGGGATGCGCTGGCGTCTAGGGGTGATGCGCCATCAGGGCGCTGGCGCTGAATGGCCAGGCGCTGAGTGTGGGCGGCTAGGACTCCAGACGGCGCGAGGGCTGCTCGCCCATTGGATTAATCGAGGAAAATGGCCAAAAATCGGCGAAAAATAGGGCGACACCGTCACATCCGTGACAGCGAGGGGAGCCATCAGGGATGACAGTGCCTTCTCGGCGATCCGGGGAACCGGTTGCAAGGCAGACCGGTGATCCAGGCAGTGTCTGAGCGTGCAGCAGGATGCACTGGTGTCTAGAGGTGATGCGCCATCAGGGCACTGGCGCTGAATGGCCAGGTGCTGAGCGTGGGCAGCTAGGACTCCAGACGACGCGAGGGCTACTCGCCTGTTGGATTAATCAAGGAAAAGAGCCAAAAATCAGCGAAAAATAGGGCTATGCTCTCACATCCGTGACATTTTCCCTGAACAATGGCCTCGGAACACTATCAAGTGCACAAACAGAGGCGTAGCAAGCAGCGCAAGTACAGCCTGTGGTTAAGGGTCCACTGGGTCCAGGCAGTATCCGAGGTCCTATCACACTGGCACCGATGCTGCGCTTTTCATGCCCACTCTTTTGCACTGTTCAGAGCTATTCTCTTAATCTAAACATGTTGCACAAAGGTACATCCTACATAGACTACCCTTTCGACACTACATCAATTGGTTCTAGGTTCGAACCTGCTCGTGAACCTGAACTGAACCCTTGAACCTGTTCGGCGAGGATCCAGTTTGGGTTCAGGTTTGGGTTCGGGTTCAGCCTTCGGGTTCGATGAACCGAACTAAACCGAACCTCGGCAACACTAGACTGTGCAAGGGCTGCTTGCCCGTTGAATTAATCAAGGAAAATAGCCAAAAATCAGCGAAAAATAGGGCTGCGCCGTCGCATCTGTGACATAAATGATGTATCACACTCTGTAGCATTTACACAAATCATACACAAGCCAAAGAGTAACAGTTGGAGGTCACCACATCACAAGAGACTGCAGGGGCATTAAGAAACAATGTCCAAGTCAAGTGAAAAAGGAAGAGGTATGAAAAAAGCAAAAAGCTGGTGAAGAGGCCTATGAGAATATGGGCAGAGTTCAGATCTGTGTAATGCCCACACCACCAGCTGTGAGGCTGACAGTCAGATGCAAATGCCTGGGCCAATACACAATCTGCACTACAAGACTGGCTAATGATAGTGGGCATAAAACAGATGACATTGGGGAATGTAGAAAGCAACTATGACACCCTGAAATGCAAGCTTCACTCAGCATATTAGAACTCTAACATATGGTAGAAACTGACCTAATCAGCTTTACCCCTTGATGCATTCCCCTTCCCCTTCTGAGCTCTAGCCATTGCCCTCTGGAGTCGGCTCATTGAGGTGACTGTGTCGAAGAGAGTGGTAGTATGATACGGCTCCCAACCCGGTGGCAACTGCTCGTTCTCAAACCAGTAGCGCAGCCGGTTGATTGGCACACCATCTAACCCCCTGTTGGCCGCAGTGTCGTGCCTCCCCGATAATGCATGAGCAAGCGACGAGAAGAAGCTCCGTGGCTGCAGAGGTACACCGGCGCTATGCATTGAGGGGTCAGGGTTGTTGAACATGTTGAGTATGACGGCCATTTCACCGCGTGCAACTGCAGCTTGCACGGCATTGAGCGGTGTGAGAGCCTCGCGGCGAACACGTACACGGGCAATGTCATCAGGAGACATAACACGCCCGTCTGTGGGTGTCTTGAAGAAGGCGTCGAGGAGGTCAGCGTCGCCATGGATCGGCGCGTACTTCTGTCCATCCGCGTTCGGATGATAGAGGCTCGCATCGTGCTCGACGACGTTGTGCTGCGCGAGGTCATGGAGATCGAAGGAGGTCCCTTGACGGAGGCGAAGTATGGTGCCGTAAGCGAGGGCCCATGCGAGCGGGCGGGATAGGCGATAGCACGCAATGAGTGCATCGACGGTCTGCGCGGCAGTGACGCCCTTGCCATCGCGCGGAAGATAGCCGTGGTTCGCCAGGGTGTTCACAGCAGGGCAAGGGGAGCGGCTGTCGCCTGGTTGGGGTGGGCAGAACTCGTGAGCACTCGCGGCGAGTGTGTCGGCTGAGGGACAGCGCCCTGCGTTGTGCGAGTGTGTGCCGTTAGACATGCCTGCCGTGAGGTGAGAAGGGGGGAAGGGGCATATTCTGGGACGTGTCGTATATATGCCCCGCACCCGCGCACGTAAGGCGGGCGACGTATGTGCGTTCCGGTTCTTCGCTGGCGCGACCGTGTGCCCAACAGCGCTACGAAATGCCTGCTGCATGTCAAACCTCCATGCAAGTCAACCAGACTGCACCCAGATTGTGAGCAGTGCACGTACCTGGTCTCGTTCTAGCGTGCTTGAGATGACTGCGGAATCGCAGTCTGCGAAGGCGGTCGCAAGATTGAACGCGCGGCAGACAGCAGACAACGGAGGTTCAGGCTGTGCGTGAACGAATGATAGCGTCGAACGTCTCACCTGAGGCCTGAGGAGCGACGGGTGCCAGGCTCAGTTCCAGCGCGTAAGCAAGCAGGCACGCACTCGGGAAGACAGCATTGTGTAGGGCTCTGAGATTCTGATGCTCAAGGCCGTCGTAGTCGTCTCGCAGCGAGCAACGCGCCGCAGACTGGAAAGTGCAAGCCACGTGACGCCGATCACCGACGTACGGCGAACAATCGCTGCGCCCGCGGCCGCTCTCACTACCCACCACCACCTTCATTTCTACCGTCACCTGCCGTGCAAAAATACCTCGCGTCCGCCATGGATAGCTCTCCAACGGCACTCTTCGACTCATACGAGCAAGACTTCCAGCAGATCATCTCGAGTATAAGGGAGAAACTCGAAGGAGATGCGAAGGACGAGCGTGGAGGTGCGCTTTGCTGCCGTATGCATAGCACACGCTGTCTGACGGACTTGTAGAGCAGCGGAAGGCTGCACTGAGAAGAGTTGAGCTTGAGCTAGATGAGGCGGACGAGATGGTGTGTGCCACGCTCGTATGGTTCCGCAGCTCGTGCTGACCGCCGACGTAGGTCTCGCAAATGGAGATAGAGATTCAGGGCATCCCACAGTCGCTCAAGCCATCCTACCAGACACGCATCAAGGCCGCGAAGGCTGATCTGCAGCGCTTCAAGAAGCTTTCGAAGGACACGCATGCCCAGCTCGCCCGCGCGGACCTGCTTGGTGCCCGCGCAATGACCCCTACCATGGACGACCCGTACGGCTCCAGTAACGACCGCACACGCCTGCTTGCGGGCACTGCCCTTCTTGAAGATGGTACTCGAAGGCTCACGGAGAGTCAGCGGATCGCCCTTGAGACAGAAGAACAGGGCGCGGATATCCTGAGGAGTCTGCGCGGACAGCGGGAGCAGATACAGAATGCTAGAGATACCGTGAGTGTTACAACTTACTATTCTTCCATTGCAATGGGCAGGTCGAAAGCCAAGAGGGATCCAAACGCGCTGCAGATACACGTCCCTGTGGCGACTCCAACGCGGGTAGTACAGTCAACACTTCTGCCTAGTCACCCCACAGGCAAACACGGCCTATGGGTTTCTCCTACTAAGGCTACCTTGTTGCTGTGCGCTACAGCTGTCAGCCTCGATATAGAGACAGTCGTGGAGGTCTATCTGGCCTCCTGCTCGGCGCCGTGCTCTGCCTCGTCTATGATGGCTTTCCGAGACTGCATCCCCCTTTCCACGGCTCCCCACCTAACTCTGCCATGACTTCCCCCGTGCTCATATTGCTGACTCTTCGCTCCATAGCTTTCAAGAGCCGATACCTCCATTGACCGAGCGTCAGGCACGCTCAAGAAAATGATTCGCAGGTACGCCTGTTTATCTCGTATACTGTCGGTACGAAGAGGCTCTGACAGGTGGATCTAAACAGGATGTACCAGCAGCGAGTGGTGACTGGTGCGATCATCGTCGTGCTCATTGCCCTTATTTGCATCATACTCTGGTTCAAGCTCGTCCGGTAGCACTTGATACATGCGACCTTGATACCTTAGGGCCTGATCGGTAACCGAAGCCACGACGCGGCGTTGTCGACGCCATGGCTGAGCGCCGGCGTCGCCAGCGCTAGCAGCGTGGGCAGATAAGAAGCGTGACAGCCAAATACGGTAACTCGCCGATAAGCTATGCACTTCGACATCTGTACTGCGTCCTCCCGCCCTTAGCTCTATATTACACTTTCGTGCACTACCACCTGCGCATTAGGTTTCATTATATTGTACTCTGATTTTTTTGGATTTAAATGTGGGACCTACGAATTTCTGGAGACATATTCTCATAATAAGGGCATCAATGAACTTGCCGTTTCTGAGTGCATGCGGCGAATGCAGTAAAGTGTTAAAAAGTATTTAATAGCATGCATTGTATGTTATATGACCCCCATGCTACGTTATGTATGAGTAAACGAGTGTACAGTCTACAAATGCAAGGTTTGCTATGTCTGAGCTCTGCGGAGGTAATCAGCAA
Source organism: Phanerodontia chrysosporium (assembly GCA_001910725.1). Taxonomy (NCBI): domain Eukaryota; kingdom Fungi; phylum Basidiomycota; class Agaricomycetes; order Polyporales; family Phanerochaetaceae; genus Phanerodontia; species Phanerodontia chrysosporium. The sequence continues at coordinate 47,031 of MJGA01000041.1, forward strand.
GGAATATGCCGCAAAATAGCTATTATCGGAGCAGCAGTGATTGGTGATGCATTACGGGGTTTTTTCAGAGCTAACTGTGGCCTCACAGACGCCATAAAGGGACAGTAGCGGTCGTAGTGAGCAGTCTAGAAGATCATGACAGGTGGTAATGATACAAGGCAATATAGACTATTACAAGCCTTGGTAAAATTTCTCAGGCCACCTCTAACACGTTTCAATGTATCCCATGTTTTTCTTATGCGTGTAGCAGTGCATATGAGTGGGTACAGAAAGGCAGAGGATATTCAAGACTTTAGCGCCTAAGCCCGCACCGTGCACGCGCAACTAGTCACAGGAAGTCACACCGGGACGCCCGCTCACAACTCGTGCCGGTGCCCCGAAAGCCATGGCGTCGACGACGCCGCGTCGTGGCTTCGGTTACCGATCAGGCCCTTAAGGACCTTCTCTATGTACCATATGTATACATGTACTCCCTCCTTTGTTGCTATTGATTTATCCCGGACGGCCTGGATCCTCGAACTCGTCGGTGTGCCTTGCAGATTACGGTCCCCACGGTCCGCATCAGTGGTCCGTAGCGCACCCGCCGCGTGCAAGTCATCTGAGCGGGGCAAGTTCCTTCCAGCCAACCAGCATCATGCCCGCCGACGATAAAGCCCCAGCCCTGCACGTCAAACAGCGCCCCGTACCCTCTCTGCGACCACCACCCTCGCCGTCATCTGCTGTCACGGACGCCAGTGCCGTGCACTCCCGCCATAAAATTTGAGACGCTTGCCCCTGCCCCGCGACCCCCACCTCGACCACGATGGCCTCCGTCCTCCGCGTTTACAAGTAGGCTTCCACGCTTTCCGTGCTGAAAAGCATGTCGCTGACTCGGAGCGGTAGTGCATTCCTCCAGCGGCGTCCCATGGTCGGACAGTGCGCGACGTCCGCAGTGCTGTTCGGCGCGTCCGACATCGTCGCGCAGCAGGCGGTTGAGAAACGCGGTCTCGCGAAGCATGACGTGCGTAATGTCAGCGTGTCCCGCAAGTTCTGGAGCTGAGACCTGGGGTGTTTCGTGCAGTTCGTGAGAACGCTGCGGTCCACATTCTACGGAGGTGCGTGCCCCTCGACATTAGCGTCTGCAGAGCAGGGCTGATACAGTGTACAGGCTGCCTGTTTGGCCCTGCAGTGACAAAGTGGTTCACATTCCTCAACCGACTACAGTTCCGCACCCCGCGACGAGCGGTGATCTGGCGGGTTCGCATGCCGTCTCTCGTCCTTCGCGTCCATTCTGACTGCCGCTGCAGGTGTACATGGACCAGTTCATGTTCGCGCCAGGTCCGTCTATTTCGCGGAATGCAGGTTGGAGACGGGCTCACGAAGACCTTTGCAGCGATCATTGCATTCTACTTCGGCTCGATGACCGTCCTCGAGGGCAAGGGCCTCTCTGCAGCCGCGACTCGTATCGAACATGTACGTAGAAGCCCTCTGCTGGTCTTTTCTGGCTAATCACGGCCTCTTTAGGCATATGTACCAACCGTCCTGCGTAACTGGTGTGTCTAGCCAGTATGACATCGCATGCAAACTGAACTGACATTCGCTTGTTGCAGGATGGTGTTCATTCCAACGCAGCTCGTCAACTTCGCGTTCGTGCCACACCATCTGCGTGTGCTCACCGTTGGCGTTGTGTCGCTTTTCTGGAGTACGGTGTCCTTCGAATTTCGTTCGTGTCGTGAGCTGATCCGATGCGCGCAGACACCTATTTGAGTATCGTGAACAACGGCTCTCAAACCCCTGAAAAAGACGTCGAGATTGAGCAGGCGGAGATGGGCGCACTCGTCAAGGTGCCCGCTTGAGGTGAGTGCTAGCTTGTTCATACCTTGGCACTCGGCTCACGCAGTGCAGTGTCCTGTGTAGATTTGAATCGACATATTTATACCGTTTCAGCGTGTACTAGAATCCATACCCAATAGACTATAGACTTCGTTTTCTTCGCATCGCCATGTTGCCCGCGTACGACCGAAGGCGTCCCACCCTCATCGTTCTCGGTAAGTATCTCAAAGCTGGTACCACGACACAACACTGATTCCAGATTTCGCTCACAACTTAGCGCAGCTACACATGGCTATGCGATCGTTCAGGCTATCTAGAGTATGATCCCATTGTTAAGATGGTCCATGAGAAGTTCCTTGTAGGGTTTTGGAGTTGAGTAGGTCGCCGATTTGGCAAAGCTCACGGGTGCGATGTTGCACAAAGACGTAACTACGTCAAAGAGCATTACGAAGAAGGTTCCATCCATGCCCTCACCGCGGGTACGGTTGGCTTCCGCGAGTACTCCTTTCATCTCAGCGGCTTGCTCGGGCGGAAGGTCGTCGAAAGCGACGACCTCGGCGTCCTCGACGACGTAGAGGAGGTGCGCGAGCTGCGAGCCGGGACGTTGGCGCACTTTGACACGCAGAAACTTTTCCTCCGCATTGCGTGGGTTGCGGCCGAGGTCGAGGGCACGAACGCCGGCTTCACAGAGCGTCGGGCGATGCTTGCTCGTGAAAACGCGTAGCGTCTTCTGCTTGTACTCGACGATCTGCGCAATCTCGTCCGGCAACATCTCGGTCAACCGCGAGTTTAGCTTGCATTTGGCCTTATGAGATGGCCACGCAGCCCGCTGGCACTCGACACTCTGTAGATGTGGTGTGTTAGTCCTTTGTTATTTTCGCTCCGGTGACGGTGTACTCACGCAGTAAATTTCCACCTTGCAAGCAGAGCAACGCGAAAAGGTAACGCCAGGTGCCTTCTTCTTCCAGCAGTTCTGGCATTGCGTGAGTTCTTTACGCGTGGGGAGTGCCTTCGACATCGTCGCGGTGGTTGGAGAGTGAGGTAGAGTTGACTCAAATTTTCATCCGCCCGGCGAGCGCCCACAAGCAGGCGTGTTTCATGCATTAAACACCAACAAGTTCCACAGCAAGCACCAGACCGGCGACACAACGTACAAGAGACGTACGAGATCCCGCAGAGGCATGTTCGCATTCGCCCCAGGTCCGTTTGCTACGTTTCGCAAGCTGAACACAGACTTATGGGGATGCTTGCCGCGCAGTGCTTCTACCAATGCACGACTTGTTAACTCCTCGAGGGTAGCTGCGCTAGGGCATCTTGGCGGCCGCGAGGCGAAATGAAAGCATAGGCCCACGTACCGAACAGAGGTTGTCTGCTGCGGCCGGTCCAGCGTACGTCTGAGCCATGCATGACTGTGAGTGCATTCGGTCTGGGATCGCTGGCCAACTGGACTCAATCTCGCGTGTGCACGAAGGGTTTATTTTGAGGCGGCTGGGCTTCTGAACGTTGCCTATATACCGCCTAGCGCAAGTCTTCGCTGTCGGCTCGTATCGCTCGCTGGGAGGCCGCCTCCGCTGGTCCGCTGCATCCACGCCGAATGTGTCGCGAAAGTACTCCTTTCTCCTTTTGTCGACATACAAGAGATGCATGCCATATCATCAATTCAATCGTATACGCGAAACATTCTGGGCACTCAGCTCGAGGGGCGCTTCGTACAATTACATGGTGATCATTCCCACCCTCTCATAGGCCACTTTCTCCTGCTCAGATGGTGATTCCGTTGTTGATATGATGCATCAAGAACTCCTTGTACGGTTTAGGGCTCGGATAGGTCACGTCCTTCGCAGGGCTCACGAGTACGTTGTTGCACACCTTGGTGTCGAGATCGAAGACCATAACGAAGAAGGTTCCCACTACGTTCGCCGGACCTGTCCGTCTCGCATCAGCCTGAACGCTTCTCATATCGGCTGCTAGAGAAGGCGACAGGTCGTCGATTTCAGCGACATAGGCGTCTTCGAAGACGTAGAGGAGCTGCGCGGGCTGCTTGCCTGGGCGCTGGCGAACCGTGACGCAGAGATACTTCTGTTCAAGGTTGCGCGGATACCTGCGGAGGTCGAGAGCACGGAGACCGGCTTCTGCGAGTGCGGGGCGGTGCTTGCCTACGAACGCGACGAGCATCTTCCGGGTGCGCTCGACCTTCTTCGCGGCGTCTTCAGGCAGCGTCGTGCCTACACGCGAGTTGATCTTGCACTTCGCCTTGTGCAACGGCCACGCTGCGCGCTGACATTCGACACCCTGCAGAAGGGCCGACGTCTGGATCGATCGCTGCTTTGCTTGCGGTGTCTCGAAGCACTCACGCAGTAGGTCTCTATCTTGCACGCTGAACAGCGAGACATAGTGACGCCAGGCGTCTTGGACTTCCAGCAGTTCTGGCACTGCATAAGCTCCTTGCGCATCGGGAGTGGATTTGACATGGCGGTGGTGGACGAAGGTGAGAGTTTTGCGTAAGGGAAACAAGGTTCGCTCTCGCCCTTGCTGGAGCGCCCACGAAGGTAGCCAGCTATGCCAATTGCCTTTTGAGCTTGCGAGAAACCGTTAAGTAGAACCAATATGATAATGTACAGGAAATGCGCAACAAAGATCCAAGCAAGCACCAGGGCCACATATCTAGAACGAACTGGGAACCTTGTACGTAGGGTCGTCCCAGTGTAGCTCCTGCTTTAGTACACCAGTCAGAATCAGCTCTTGAGAATAGACGGGGTAGCCATGCTCCGCGAGCGGCCGCCAGATCGAGACGTCTGCAGGGCACGAGATGACGAAGCGGTCGTCATCGTGCCCTTTGAGTATGCGGACTGTCGGCGACTGAGAGAGCAGCTGGGGTAAACAGGATCAGCACCCGATCAACTCGCAGTCCGAATGCCAGACACACCTGCCCGCCACCGGCAGTAACTACAGCCTTCAACAGCTTCGTGTCCACGGGCACTTTGGGCGTGACATAGAACGTCTTGCCTTCAAAGAGCTTTCGTCCGCCCTTCCGGGCGCGCGCCAGAGCATCAGAGAGTTTGTACCCGTAGCGTTTCTCGCTCTCAGGGTCTTTGAGTGCAAACGATCCTTCCGCTAAAAATCTGGGATCAGCCTCCTAGATTCTTTCGACCGGGCGTACACTCACGTTGTAAGGATTTCTTGAGGACACACGCTTCGACCCACTTCGCGGAGACGATGTGTGGGGCGACTGCCATGGCACACAAGAACTTTTCGGTACGGACAATCTTGTGCGCAACAAGGTGCGTGCACTCGAGTGGCTTGGTCGTGAACTTTGCGCCCAACTTTGTGAGAACTTTGGTCTGGTCGTCGGTGAGAGTGACCTGCGTCGTCATGATCACGACATTTCTTGGGTCGGTGCTAGGCTTCAGTCAGCTAGACTGTCTCCAAAAGGAGTGGGCAAGCGTACCTGACGGTGCTCTCTGCCTTTGCTTTCGCAGGCCGCCCCCGTCTCTTTGGCTCCTCGACTATCTCGAGCTCATCCTCGTCCGAGGGTGGCACCTCCAACTTCCGTGGCCGACCCTTCGCTACGACAGGCCCAGCATCGGTCTTGCGCTTCTTCGCGTCACGCTCTTCATCTTCATCTGCCTCGTCTTCGTTCACGGTCGGTCGCTTTCGGCCCTTCGCGGGCTCAGCTTTCTCGCGCTCTTTGCCTTTGCCCTTCGTAGGTGCAGGCTCCTCGTAGCCCTTGACGTGTCCAGACTTGAGCTCCTTCGCAAAGCTATTTGCGTCCGGCATAATCTCATCGTGCAGCTTTTGCGCCGCTTTTGTTGCGGCGGAGCGGCGGCTAGCCGTTCTGGCAGGCGAATCGGTGTCTGCGGGTTCGGCACGACTGGGGCCTGCCTCTACCTGAACAACAGAAGCTGCGGCTGAGTGACGACCTCGTCTTGGCTTCGGCGCAGGCGGCGGTGATGGCGATGGGGGCGGACTGGAGATGCGGGTTTCGTTACCGGTGGTTTCGTAGAGCGTGACGATGGAGGACGACCACGTTTTGTAGGCGACTTCTTGGCCAAGTCTTTCGGGGATTCTTTGGAAAGCGCCTTCACTTTGGACAGTGGCGACTCCTCAGTAGGTGCTGCTTCGTCATGCTGAGACGCGTTGATGTTTCGTTGCGATGAAGACAAGACTTCCTTTAATGTGGGAAGCACTACGGATGCACGGCGACGAGGGGTTCCAGCCCGACGTGGCGACGTCGTCAATTCTTCGACTGCAATGGCGTCTTCCTCATCCTCGTCGACGTCTCGCCTCGAGCCCTTCTGCTTTGCTCTTGGCAATTGTTCTTCCTCTGTCTCGGAGTCGGTTGTTACAGCGAGCTTCCGCTTTGCGCCAGTTTTTGCAGACCTGACAGGCGTCTTCTTGATCTCCGACCCTCCCTCGTCCTCCGATACCAGCTTGCTCTTCACTTTTCCCCTCGGTGCGTAGTCGTCTTCGTCACGTGCGGCCGGACGAGCCCGACTACGCGACCGACTGCGCGACTTGGCGCGGTACGTCTTGATAACGGTGCCCTTGCGCGCACTCCCGCCTACGTCGAAGACGTCTTCTGCATCGTATGCACGTTTGCCACTCTTGCCCTTCATCGCCGCCTTGCGCGATATGGGACGGACTGCTCGCGAAGGCTCCTCGTCCTCTGGCTCCTCGTCTTCTGATGCTGGCTTAGCTCTCTGGGCGCGACGACCACGCGGAGGGGTCGACGGCCTATCAGATTCTTCACCATCACCATTGGAAGGCTCCGCTGGTTTCGCCCTGGTTTGTGAACGTGACGTCGAAGGTGCCCGGGCGCGGGCAGGCATGACCTGCGGCTTTGAGCCGCCACTAGAAGATCGACCGCGTCCTCGTACAGGCGTCGAGGGTCTCGGCTTTGCCTTAGTTGCATCCTTGGCAGCTGGCCGGCCGCGGGGCTCGTCGATATCCATGCGCTCCTCGTCATCACGCCGGTCACCGAAGCCGAGCTCAGATCCCGACATGGAAAGCCGCCCATCAGCGTCCAGCTCGACATTCATGTCGACATACGGACCCGTCGCGACGTCCCCGTCCGTGCCGCCGCCTGCACGGCGCTTGCGTTCCTCGGCGAGCCTGCGCGACGTCGCCGCGGCGTCTTCGGTCGCGCCCTTGGTCTTCTTGAGAATACCGCGCTTTGGTGTCTCCATGACCTCGGACCGGCCTTGACTCGGCTTTATAACCTCTTCTACAACCGCATCCTCCGCTTCGATCTCTCGCTCCATGCGGTCCAGCTCAGTCTGGTCGTAGCCAACGCGGGAGCCACCGCTCATGCCTGCGACCATGCCAAGCACAGCGCGGCCGCCATCCTCGGCAAGAAGTTCGCCAAAGTCGACGCCAGGTGGGAAGATGGTGTATCTGTCGAGTGTCGGTGCGATGTCGCGCCATTGAGCGAAGCAGTCTTCAAGCCAGAGATGATTCACGACTGGAACAGCCCAGTCATCGGCCTTCTTAACTTTCTCGCCCGCGCGGCTGGGGAGACGCCAGTCAATATCGACAAACAACGCGTGTGGCACAGATGCACCTACTATGCGGCTATTACGGCGGTGTTGTTTCCGGACATGGTGGGGGTATATGGAACGCCAAGCATGAGGAGCATCTTCTTGATGTACTCGCGATCCTTTCCTGAATAGTTTGTCACGGTAATGACCTGGAGAACTGTTAGGTCGCGTCAGGTTGTCATATGGAGGCGCATACATGGCGAGAGAATCCTTCGATAGGCTTCATGGGTATAGGATAGTGTAGCAACTGGTCGGTCGGACGCGACAAGATTCCTGTGCTGCGTACGTACCAAAACCAGTGTAGATTTCCAATGAGTTTCTTCAGCTTGTACGCCTGGGACAGCGTTAGTAAACATGCAGACGAAAAAGGAAACTCGCAGTGCACGAAACGTACCTTCACGAAGGCACGCCCAGAACGATATTGAGCAATGTAGATGTCTGCTTCATCCAGCCTCTCAAGCTCTTCCTCCGGCGTGTCAAACTCCACAACCTCACCACCCGCGCGAAGGACGTCTGCAATATGTGCCTCGCGCTGTGATGGTTTGAAACGAAGGTTGGAGCCAAACATGATCTTGCGACCTTCCCAGATTCTGGACGATGCGGGCCGGTTGTTGGGAAGGTCGCTGCTCTCACGAAAGATGGTGTCGTAGAAAGCCTTCTTCTGCTCTGAGGGGGGCTTGGGGCGGCGAACAACACTGCTATCCTCCACCTCGGCTGGAGAGGACGCGAGCTGCCGGAGCGTCCGCGCTGCTTGTCCTCAAAGACGTGGGGCCGCGGCCACTCGTATGGCTCGGTGGAGAGGTTGCGGATTCCAAGGCGCACGGTGTCGTCAAACCAGTGCGGGACCAAGACCTTCATGCCGCTTTTCTCCTTGAAGTGCATCGCTGTGTTGAACTTGTTTGTGCCGCCGCTGAGGGCGAAGATATGGGTGACATCGCGTGTGATAGCCTTACGCCACTGGCCGCCAAGGGAAGAGATACCAGCAGCCATAATTTCATTGTCTTCTTGCGAAAGGCTGCATGATGTCGCGACGACCCCGGAGAACAGCATGCTGGGATGCGGAGAATAGAAGGCAGGCTCTTGGCGCGTCCCAAGGGCAATGGTACGCTGCACCCAGTACGGCGTGACAAAGAATAGTCCTGTTCGCGGCTCAACGCGCTCCAGCGAGTCTGCGGTCGGGAGTGTGTCGGTAATGTAGTGTGTGAGCTCGCGGTCGGTGCAGTCGACGATGCGGCCCATTTTGCTCGTGAGGAGGGTCGTGATCTGCGAGCGCTGGAGCTCGGGCAGCGCAGCAGAGATGTAGGCAGCAACGCCCTCGAATATTCGCGGGTCGCATTCGCTCATGGCAGCGGCGTGGAGAGTGTCCTAGTCGTCGTACGGAACAGCGAGCACACCCGCGCCTCTTCGCGCCCATGCGCCATCACGTGAGACAAAGGGTTAGGGGTACGTTACACGGGGTTAGGTTCTCCGCGGTCATACCCGAGTGCCACAAAGGAAGCGCCAATCAATCTCGATGCTGACCACCACGATGTACAGCACGCAGCCCGCAAAAGCACAGGGAGCCTAGGCACTATCGAAATGATCGTCTGTCTTATAAATATTATGTTTAACTCTTTTTGTAATGCACTGCACGCCTAGCAGCAAACCACCAATCATAAGCAAGCACTATAAAGCCCGTGACCCTGTGAACTTCACCGACAAGCCTATCTCACTGCCATCGAACCTACTTGCTCTGCCACTCAGCCTACCAGGATGCCTCCAGAGGTCCAGAGGACACTGCCCTCTGCACAATGCCAATGTTGCTGGAAGTCCAGAGGACCTGGGAGTCCGAACGTCAAGTTGTCGGTCTGCACGGGTTGCAAGGTCATAGTCTACTGTGTATGCTATAGGCCTCATGCGCAAATCAGTCTGCTAATCCCACTAATGCAGAGCAAGGAGTGTCAGCGTGCAGCTTGGCCGGAGCACAAAGAGACATGCAGACGCGTCCAGGGCTCTCAGCAAGTCAACATGACCCTCACTGAGCTCGCGGCGGCGCGTCTCGCATCACTGAATAGATTCTCCATGAAGCATCGCGAAACGCTAACAGGCATCAGCGTCGTTGCCCTGGAAGCGGACGTCGACCCTACGAACACAGAGACTCGGGTAATGTGGGTGGTGGTCAAACAGCGAAGGGAGCCCACTCGCACGGCAATGTCGTGGACCGTGTCCGACGCCGCGATCATACCAGTCGAGCACATCAAGAGGGATATGCAGGTGGAGATAAACAGAAGGCGGCGCAAGATCATGGAGGATGAACCGGAAGCGGTCGCGGTTGCGGTCTCTATCGTGCAGGACGAAGAAACGAGAGCATGCGTAGAGGCATTCCATACCATCACCTCCCTGGAACCATGGCCGCGTGACAGCAGGCCCAACTGGAAGAACATCTTGATGAACACTATAAATTCAGAATAAAATTACAGAGTAGTCTCCTGGCTCCTGAGCGATAGAGATGCAGTGGCTCACGGCGGGGTACTCCGGGTCTTGCTCCGCCAGTTGACGGGCGCCTTTCTGAATAGACCCCGAGCACTAACTTCGATCCCGACTACATCACCGATGGCGACGATTGAGGCAGCATTGAAGGTACAGGAACGCCTACAAGCTGCGACAGCAGAGTACCAGAAGCTACAGGCTGAGCTTGCAGCGGTAGTGGAGGCACGCCAAAAGCTTGATGCCCAGCTGTCAGAGAATGAGCTCGTGAAGAAGGTACGCCGCATATGCTCTACCACTAATTCTGTACTGACGTGCAACCCAGGAATTCGCGTCACTGACACCAAACAACACGGTGTATAAGCTCGTGGGGCCTGTGCTGGTTCCCCAAGACCAGACTGAAGCCAAGAGCAACGTGGATAAGCGGTTAGACTTCATCAAGAGCGACATGTGCGTATCCCATCTGTCCACGTTTGGGCGCAGTCTGATCTGGCTTGCATGTTCGTAGAAAGCGTGTCGAAGCACAACTCAAGGACATTGGTGAGAAGTCTGAGAAGAAGAAACTCGATGTGCGTCCCTGGATACTAGCGTGGCCGAGCTACGCTCACTCACGGCATAACAGATCGTGGAGGCACAGACGAAGCTACAGCAGCTCCAGGAGGAGCTCCAGAAGTCTGGTGCTCTGCCCGTCGCAGCATGAATGACAACTTGTCACCAATAGCGTCCGATGTCCATCGTTCCTGAAGCCCATGTGGCGCGTGCGCACGAATAGCCATGCGAGGGAATGCAGCGACGACACGGCGAGTGCCTGGCACCTACGCGCGACGGACATGCTGTGGGAGTTACGCTCATCGCACGTCCCACCACGCGGGATGTACAGGGCCTAGACAGAGAACAACCCTCGGAAGGGCATGATTTCATGGAATCAAGGGTGCAGAGCGTGTGTGACAGACAGGGTGCCGTGCCGCCGATGTGTGTATCATGTAGAATGAATTTCCTGACGACGGGACGGCGAAAGTCAAAATGAAAGCGAGGTTGAGAACGGCCGAACAAATGATGCCGGCGGTCGTCGAGGGCGTCTCTGCCTTTTCCCGCCCTGACCTCGACCACGACCAGCTCGCTCTTTGCTCCCGGTGACGACCACACCATTCCACTCGTTTAACCATACCCTACATATACACTCTTGGACTGAAAAGCATAGCCCTCGGCGCTGCCGTCGTCGCTACCTGAACTGAACATCCCGACGCGCCGTACACGCCAACACAACGCACTCGATTAGATGGACGCAAATGAGCTGGGGAGATGGACGCGTTTTGCTGCCAAAGGTGGCATTGGAAAGTGTTTTGCAGTGCAGGACTGTGTTGCGGAGGAGGCAGAGGACCTCATGTTCCTCAAGGTGCGTGTTGAGAGCCCTCTCCCCGTCTCGCACGGACTAACGGATGCCGCCCCAGGACGACGAGATTGTAGTTCTCATGCAGCTACCAGGACAAGAGGACACATACCTGGTACGCACGGCATGCTCTCATCACATAGTATTCTAACTCGCGGCCTGCGTACAGGGCTACTGTGAAGGCGTCGTGGGTCGCTTTCGTGGCTCCGACGTTCGCTTCCAAGGCCGATTGAAGAAACCTGTCATGGCGAAGCGGTCCTCTAGGTCTCTTTCACGCTCGTCTTCAAGACCGTCATCCTCGCAAAGCTCTGGCACTCCACACAGCCGGGAGAACCACGCGCGGGAGTCGCCCTACCCACCAGCCCCAAGCATGTCGCAGAGCCGTTCGATGACACTCACATTGCAGGGTACCCCAACAACAAGCCCGAGCGTGTCCGCGACGGCCTCTCCATTGCTTGGCGCTGGAACCCTACTGCCGCCACATTCTCCATACATCCCCGCCGGCGGCGACGGCGGTCTGCACGTCAGGACGGCGAGCCATGCCAGTCACTCCAGTAGCTCGACCGCACTCGACTCAGCGCCGCGCACGCCCGCAGATCTCGCGCATCAGGATCAGGAGGGTGCTGGGCTCGTGCGCATCGTCAGCCTCAGCCGGCAGGTCGATTCGCCGAGCGAGCTTGGCGAGGACGACACGATGCATGCGGAGATAGCGAAGAGCTCGCTTACGACCGCGACCGCTGGACATTCTCACGCGCATGCGTCCGAGCTAGAGCATGCAGACACGCTGCGCTATGGCGCCGACGATACGTTCGACGACGAGCCGAGCACCCGCATCTCGATCGCTCTATCTGACGGCGATGGCGAGACGGGAATCGGGCTTTCATTGTTGCAAGACTTCGTGAATAGCGGTATCGACGACGCGGACTCCGTGCACAGCGGTTCTTCCACTCCAGAGCCGACTGAGCAGCCCACGTCTCCCGCCCTCACGGACAAGAAACCGACACCATCGATTCGATCATTCGCGACTTCGGAAAAGTTGTCCATCTACTCCAACACCTCAGCGAAACGGTCGTCAGATGCGCTTTCTCCAGAAGGGCCTGTCTCGCCATCATCTGCTCCACCATCTCCCGAGAGGTGTTGTCGCGTAACTCTGGGCATCCATCCTTCACTTCCAACACCGACTCAGACTACTGCGCGGAAGAATGGGAGGGCGCGTCGGATATCTATGACAATTACCGCTATTCGCGGTATTCGATGGCTTCTCGGGCGTCCCGCCTGTCAAAAGGGTCCATGTACACGGTTGCATCCGCATTCGGTCTCGAAGCACCCCCTCCAGTCCCATTTGATGGTCGTAGGCCGAGCATTGATAGCGTGCGGCAGAACTTTGGTCTCGGGCGGGAGCGCTTGGGGTCGACGGCCACTGCCTCGTCTTCTGTCGAAGATGTCCGGAGAACGGTGCCCGCAGAGCCTCCACGCCAGGCGAGCTCGTCGCCCAAGGAGCCAGGGACGCCAGAGGGCAAGCGTATACCTCCGCCGCTGGAGCTTAGGACTTCGCACCATGCTAAGCAGTCGTTATCACCGACGTCTGAGCCGGGTGCCTCGCCACTTCTCAACGCGTTCAACTCGCCAATGTCGTCACCGACACCGGGATCTGCGCAGTTTTCGCCACTGTCGCCCATGGGTAACTCGTTCTCCAACATACACGGCGGCGCAGCATCTGCATTGAGGCAGAGGCTCGAGCTGGAGCGTGGATCACGGCCAGCCTCGCCTAGGGATAATGGCGCTCTCCTCGCCGAGCCACATGATACAGGCAAGGCTCGCCTCTCAACGCAGCCCATCGTGGTCGATGACGAGGACGGACCTCCTGATCTCGTGGTACCGACATCACCCGGGTCTCGACGCTCCGAGTCTCCTAGCACCCAGCCAGGCAGCCCGTCAATTCTTTCAGAGAAGAAGCGCATGATCGAGACAACGTACATTGTCGCGAACCAAGCTCCGCCACCCCCATACACGCCCTTATCGCCGACCTCGGAGACTATGGAAGGACCACTCCTCGCCAGTCCACATTCGCCACCGCCTCAGCAAACCAGCCAGCCGCAGCTGCAGCCTGGTTCTCGTTCACGCAACCTTGACATACCACAGAACGAATTTGTCAGGCAGAGCATCTTCATGCCGCATCCGCATGCACCGAAACCTGTCGCATCGCCAAACGGGCCCAGCGGACCCATGTACGGTCGCATGCCTGTGTCTACCCAGAGTCCGGCTATGATACCAGGGTCGGTCTCCGAAGCCGTGAGTCGCGCCCTGAGGGAGTACTCAAACCCTCAGCGTCGTGGGCGAGTGACCATCTACGCGAAGTTCGACCACGACCTTGCGAGCTCTGTTGGACCCGTCCCAGTGTCATTCACGCTTGATCCGCCGAACAATATTCCAGCGCACAAACACAGGGCGCAGACGCTGCCCACGCCCGTTGAACCGTTTGCAGACCCCGCAAAGGAGCAACCTAAGGCGAATTTCTTCCCAGCCGAGTTGAAAAAGCCTCGCCCCCGGTCACGCTCGTTCTCTGGATTCGATTCGTCCCAGCTCGAGGTGATTGTCCCCGATGGCGAAAGGTGAGCATTCACTCCCTGTTATGTGTTCAAGTTCTTCTAAGTTGGTGTATACAGTACCGCCGACGGTAACAGTATTTCGCAGAGTGCCTCCCTGAACGCGCTCACAAGGCGATCACGGTCGTCATCAAATGCGTCCTCCACCAGCTCCCCCATTCTAGCTTCGACGAGCACCGGTGCTACAGGAGCACGCCCGGCGCACAAGCCTTCTCCATTGTCGCTTTCGCAAAATAACATCGTCGCTTCCCCAGCTTCTCCGCCCCTCCCTTCTCCGCGGTCCCCAAGGTCTCCAGCAAGCTCCGCCGCACCGAGATCACCCGTCGCTCTGTCGTCGCCCACGTCACCCGTAACATCTCATCTATCGCTAGGTCAGGCGTCGACGGTGCTCTCGCCCCCTACATCATCGTCGCCATTGCCTGCTACTGATGTCGGGAGTTCGATGGTCGCGCGCTCCGTCTCTGGCTCGTCTGATCATCACTCGGTTGCATCTACGTCGCCACTGCGATACCGTCCAAAGCATATGCTGCGGCACAGCAGATCGTCGAACTTCTCGAATACGAACACCAACAGGACGTCAACTGTGCGAGAACTGTCTCCATCTCGCTCCTCGATGCAAGGCCGGCAGTCGGTTGAGAGCGAGGGTTCGCACCGCAGCGAAGTCCGGTCCGTCGCCTCTCCGGTCCCTTCCCTCAGCCCACCAATGCCCCAGACGCTGCGGTCTAAGCTCTCCCTTCCTGCTCTCAAGATCAAGAGCAGCGATAGGTCCATTCATTCTATCCAGTCAGAGGAGCGAAGCCCGACGCTGAGTATCGCTCCGAGCATCGCCCCGAGCGTAACGCCCAGTATGTCGCCGAGTGAAAACCAGACAGACAAACCGCGGGTTCAGATTAAGGATGTCGACTTCGAGCTTGTCAAGCCGGCAGGACAGCTCAGCGTTATAGAGGAGGACCGCTCATCATCTCCCCTGCCGAGCCCTGTCCGTCCTGATACGTCGCTCCGTGCAGCAAGCCCTGCGTTCTCTATGTTTTCTGGCATCAGTGCTCGCACAGCGCCCACTCCCGGCTCGCGATCAGACACCCCAGCCTCAGGAGCGCCAGATAGCAAGGAGAGTAAGGAGAGCAAGGAGGACGTCGAGGCTCACCGACAGCGCGAGTTGCGTTGGATCTCGACCATCTCAAGCGTACCCGCAGGTCAAGCGCGCAAGAATAAGAAAGTACGCAAACTGCTGTGGGAAGGCGTGCCGGCAAGCGTGCGCTATATCGTCTGGGCGCACCTGACGGACAGCAAGGCGAAGCGCATCGAGAATATCTACTACAAGCTCACGCAGCGCGAGCGTGTGCCCGCGGCCTCGAATATTGAGCGTGACCTGCGGAGGGTCTTCCCTGAAGAACATCAACTGCACGACGGCTCCCTACTCAATGTACTCCAGGCGTATTTGACGATGGTTCCGGACCTTCATTACAGCCGAGGTAGGTTATGGACCGTGATGCATCATGTTCAACGCTGACGACACTGCCTACCAGGCCTTACTGTGATAGCTGGCCATCTCCTTCTCCAGTCACCGGAGGAAGATGCTTTCTGGACGTTTGTGTCGCTCATGGATACTCATCTGCGCTCCTACTTCTCCGGCCCTGCGCAGATGGAGATCGACTCGACGCTGTTCGGGAAGGCCGTCGAGTCCAATGACTCGGGCATGGCCAAGAAGGTCTTCGTTGAGATGGACATCCCGCCTGCCAGTCTTTGTCGCCCGTGGTTCACTGCATTATTCCTTGAAGCCTTGCCGCTGGAGCATTCTCAACGTGTCTGGGACATCTTCCTCTTCGAGGGTGAGTTAGCATATCCAACAGTTCGGGCAGCCGGCTCATGTGACGCACTGCAGGCGTTCCATTCTTGTTCCGCGTCGGTCTGGCGATCATGATGCGCTGCAAGCAGCAGGTGATGCAATGTGCGGAACGCGACGTAATCCTGAACCTCTTGCTTCACCCACCACCGACCGTTCTGCCGACCACGGCGGACGCGTTCCTGGAGCTGACGTCGGCGGTCAAGCTCAAGGACGAAGACGTGCGCAAGCAGCGGGCGAAACTCGCCGAGGCCCATGTCAAGCGGCAGAACCAGGCGCGGACGCTCGCCTCGCAAGCCACCTCTGCAGGTCTGCCTGGGCTTCCGGCGATTTCGCTGCCGCGAAAATGAGGCACATAGAGCCGTAAGCTCTGCCGGTCTGTGCATGCATTTATTCGTTCGTCCCGGCCCCGTTCACACTTTCCTAGTGCGGCCATACACTTCTCCCTGTTATTCGTATCGTTTCCGTTGTCGTATACCTGTCTCTCGTATGGGCTCCTTTCCTGCACGTCGCTGTTCGCACCCTCCTCACGCGCAATATTCTTTTGTAGATGCAACATAACTGTATACTGTAGCAACAGATAATTCATGGGTATATTGTGTAATGTCTTGCTTTGCGCGTGAGCAATGTGCGGCCTGATGGTATCCTCGAAAACGATCCGCCATTGTGTGCCTTAGCCCATCGTCATGGGGCCTCTCCTGTGCGCAACCCTGTGTCCCTCTGTCGCGGACAACGGTGTCGTAGAATGTCGTGAGGCCCTTGCATCACTGCTAATTATGTTGATTCGGATTGTGTAATTTACACATGCCTTTCACATTCCATGATACATGTCTAGACCTGCAGAAACTTGCGAGAAGCAAAAAATAGATGTACTTAGTTGCGTATTCAAGAAACTGATCAAGCACCGATAGATTTAGTCTGGCAGATGGATAGACGAGAGCATTGAACCTCGCTCTTCCATATTCTACCTTCTTCAGCGGCACGAACGTCCGTCAGTGGGATGACGGAGTGTCGCTAAACGCGATGTGGAGTATGCTGCGGTTTCGGAGGGAGAGCTGCTCGCCAAGCCGCTCGCGCATCTCGTCCTCTGAGAGAATCCATCGTGCGACGTTTCGACTGCTAATCTCCAAATTAATAGCCGCGAGGTCTGGAAAGCGCGACAATAGTTGGTCGAGTAGACCCCAGTCAAGCTCTGCAAGAGGTTCGAAGTAGTTGGTGCCGGTGACCGCCCAGGTTTGTATCGACACGGCGACACGGTGCACCTGCGCGCACGCGCTCGAGAGGGCCTCAAGGCAGCGCCGCCAGTAGACATTATTGATGTCACTGAGATCGTAGTCTAGATGGATTTCTGTGCCAAACTTGAGGACCTCTAATTGTGGACAGTGAGCCAGGCTCGGGAGGTGGTACTGCTCGCTTTGTGCTAGAGACGAACGTCAGCACGAGGGACGCCAGTACAAGTGGACTGGGAGACGTACCAAGCGCATAGGCCAGGTTAGACGAAGCGAAGCGGTAGAAGAACAGCTCGAGCTCGCGTAGGTTCGGCGTCTGGCACAGGAGTGTGTCGATCATCGCCACGAGGATGCCTGGGAAGTGCGTGATGCGCAGCGTCTCGAGGCTGTCCGTCCGCACGGATACGGGCAGGGCGGGGAGCAGCTTCTGCGAGGCGTCGAGGCGGCCGAGAGCCAGCGCGCGCACGACGGGGCGAGCGCTGCGCGGCTCGGCGTGTGGCTCGTAGAGGCGAGGCAGGAGGTAGCGGAATGTGTCGAGGACGCGGGGCACGACGCCGCCCTGGAGGCGCAGCTCGTCAATCTGGGAAAAGAGCGAGAAGAAGCGCGAGAGGAATGTGGGGTGGACGCCAAAGCAGAACGCGCTCGAGAGCGAGACGTGCCGCAGTCGCAGCGGGCTGGGCTCATCTCGTCTGGTATGGCCGTCTTCTACCAGTTTGTCAGGCCTTTCGACGAGGCGGACAGAGCCGACGATGAGGGTGTGCAATGCGGGCAGTAGGGATAGAAGGGCGTGGATGTGGTCCACAGATATCTGTACTTCCAAGATGCCGTCCACTGGGCAGAGCTTTAGCTCGCGCACCAAGGCTGTGATCCGTGGGTGATCCTGCAAGAACCTGTGCAGGGCATCGAGAGGCTCCTCTGGGTAGCTCGGTGGTGCATCACGAAGCTGGAGCGTGTAGAAAAGGTAGGGGCTGCTGAGCTGGCACCACCGGCGTGAAACCATAGAACAGCGAGCCAGTGTGCGTCTGTCTTGCCATGAAAAACGAAGGATTTCGTTGATTAGTTCTGGTGGTATCGCAATCATCGTCAGTATAGAATGTTCGGAGTGGAGACCTAGAATGTGAGAGTAGGAAGCAAACTGCGTCCGCGGGAAAGACAGCGGGTATCCCGCCACATGCCCAAATGCGGCTCTGGGCGGGCAAGCGCCCCGCCTGAGATCCGTTCCTGGTCAGACATTCTCGGGTTTCACCTCTTCCACCACCAGGTTTTGCCTCGCCGCCGTTGGAAACAGCGTGCAGCGACAAAAACTCGTATATGACACCTGCTGCTCGCACGCTTCTCTCCATTCCTCGTCGCTCTCTCACTCGTTTGCCCCTCCGCCGCGCTATGTCCTCCGTCTACGTTGTTCCTGTGGACCCGTCGTCCCCGAAGACGAGCTCTGTCGACGGTCTCGACACAGAGAAGCTCTGGTCGACTCTCCCGCAGGCCCCGAAACCACCGAAGGCTGGAAGCACAACCGTCTTCTTCGGCACGCCCTCCACCGGAGCGCAGAACATCACTGCGCTGACCTCGCTCGGCCCTTCGTTCTCGAAGCCGTCGACGTCCGAAAACGCCAAGCGTGAGCTCGTCAGGACTGCCGTCGGCAGTGCTGTCCAGCAGATCAAGAGCCTTGGAGAAGGCATCAACGGCCGCGAGGTCGCGATTGACGTCGCCGCTGCAGGCGATGTGCATGCAGCCGCGGTCGCTGCGCACCTCGCGCTCTATGGCTTCAACCTCAAAACCGAGCCCGCGTCGGCGTTCGACCCGCGTAATGAGAAGCTCCCCCCACCTCGCTTGTCGTTCGCGCCTATCCCCGCCACCGCGGACAAGAAGGCCTGGGCGGAAGGTGTCGTCTACGCTGAGGCGCAGAACCTCGCTCGTACCCTCATGGAGCTGCCTGCGAACATGCTCACTCCGACGCTTTTCTGTGAGCGCGTAAAGAAAGAGTTCAAGGGTGTGGAAGGTGTTGAGATTATCGTGCGGGACACAGGTATGTTCTGTAGCTTTACTCGAGAGCGGTTGTTCATCTGCCATCAGAGTGGGCCGCGCAAAAGGGCATGAACAGCTTCCTGTCTGTCACTCGCGGATCTGCGCAGCCCGCCAAGTTCCTCGAGATGTAAGTTGATGCAAGCCTGGTTGTGTGTGCGCTTCTGACACTGGTGGCAGCCACTACCGCGGCGCGGCGGACAAGAACGCGAAGCCCCTTGTTTTCGTCGGCAAAGGCATCACCTTTGACTCCGGAGGAATCAGCATCAAGCCCAGCGCCGGCATGAAGCTCATGCGCGGTGACATGGGCGGTGCCGCGACTGTCGTCTCTGCTGCGCTTGCGATCGCGAAGCTCAAGCTCCCCATTAACCTCTCTGTGGTCACCCCGTTGACGGAGAACATGCCTGGACCCGCTGCGACTAAGCCTGGTGACATTGTATACGCGATGAACGGCAAGAGTGTCGAGGTCGACAACACTGACGCTGAAGGTCGTCTTGTCCTCGCCGACGCGCTGTACTACGCTTGCACCGAGTTCAAGCCCACGACCGTGGTCGACGTAGCCACTCTCACGGGGTATGCCGAGCTGCTTTCAACCGATGGGTATGAACTAATATGCCAATAGTGCGATGGATATTGCTCTCGGCGAGATCTTCACTGGCGTTTTCACGAACTCAGACGACCTCTGGAACGAGCTCGAGGCCGCGGGTGCGCGGGAGCACGACCGGTTCTGGCGGATGCCGCTTTCCGAGGACTACGCGCCGCAGATCCAGGGCTCGAACGCGGATCTGTGTAACACGGGCGGCCGGCCGGCCGGCTCGTGCACGGCAGCGCTGTTCCTGAAGTCGTTCGTGCCCGACCTGGAGACGGAGGATGGCGAGGGCAGCGTGCGCTGGGCGCATGTCGACATGGCAGGTACGATGGAGGCGACGCGCAAGGGCCCCTACCAGGAGACTGGCATGACGGGCCGTCCCACCAGGTGCGTATCTGTGTCTTGGAATATGTGGGCTACATGCTGACTCATGTCTTGTAGGGCGTTGATTGAGTTCGCTCGCCGCGCCGCGCAGTGAGGTTTCGTGCTGCGACTGGGATTGGTTTTGTGCGTCGTGCTACTTGCTGTTTCAAAAGGTTTCAATAGACCGTATGCATTTACTCTCACGTTGAACATGGTCGTGAACATGGTCGTTGAACATGGTCGTGACCCAGGATTGAAGGACATATGGTCTCCGTGTATTTGGGATGTACCTTTTCTTCACATTCTACAGATATCTACGAGATAGGTCACGAGTGTGGTGCGTCGTCCTGCGACGTCGGTGTATAGGAGTCTAACTATTGTGTCGTCTTAGATCATGGATCATTGCCACTTGCCAGGTGGTACGTTTGTCCTGTGGAGCAGCGGCTTGCCATCCATGTGGTTCTCCTTCCTGAGCGACTCTATCGCGACCTCGACGATTCTCGAGCACACCTCGAACCCTCGGTGGTCTGTCTGCAACTCCGGGTTCCTTTCCTTCATGTTGGCGCGAACACACATGCGGAACACACGCCGTTCGGCGAGGAGCAGGCGCTCCGGGACGGGCACAACGAATGCCGAGAGGTAGGCCCCAGGAATGCCCTTGAGGATGGTCCACTCGCGGGACATGACGATGTTTTGCGTGTTGGGAAGGGTGCCTGCGGAAAGGACGGTCCACGGCTGGCGGCGCTCGGCGAGGGTGGTGCGCCACATCGCACGGGCGAGCTCCGCGTCGAGGGCGCCCTGTGGCGCGTCGGCGAGGGGTGCCCAGAAGTCGATCTGCACGTCGTGGAGGCGCGGCATGTGGCGTGGCGTCGCGCCCGGGCGCAGGTCCGCGAGGGCAAGGTAGCAGAGGAGCTCGAGCGTGCTTCTGCATAGGGTGAGTCAGCGGGGTGGAAAGGGCGCTGAATGCGGGGCGTTGCTCACCCTGGCTGCAGGTCCCAGGCGATCGGATGGCGGACTTCGGGCTCGGTGTCGAGCTGGAACCAATCCGGGCCCCAGGGCAAGACTTTGCCGCTGTCGACCGTCCCCGCGTCGGCGTCGCACGATTTCGGGAACGGTACGGTACTCTCGTCTTCGCCCTCGGTATCGATGGCCTCGCGGATCTCGACCTCAACCTCGCTTACAGGGTCTGCAGAGGGGCTATTCTCGTCCACGGGCGTCGCAGGGAACCCGCGAGCTGCGTCCTGCTCTTGCATCTGCGCAGTGCTCCGCGCATCCTTGCGCCGTTCGACGGTCTGGCGGAGGTTCTCGAGGGAGCGTTTGGCGCGCGCGAGCCGCTCGCGTATCTCCTCGAACTGCGCGCCGACGCTGCTCTCCCGCAGCGGGCTCTCCAGCGCTGAGGGGTTAGCGGCGGTCAGCGTGGCCCTCGGCGCAGTCGCAGTAGCGAGGTCGGTCGTGGGCGCGGCAGGGCGCCCGGCGCCGGGGTTCAGTGGCGGCCGCGGTGTGGCGCAGATAATGGTCCGTGCGCTGTCGGCGCTGGTGTCGCGGCGGCGCACAGTCCTTGTCGAGGAACGGGAGCTGCTCCGCCGGTGCCTGCGTGTGGTGCACGGGCCGTCCTGCGGCGCGTGCGCGGTTGTGACGCCAAGCGATTGCGCCCCGGTGGCGGTCAGGCCGCCCTTCGGTATGAAGACCTCGAACTTTCCTGCTCCGTTCTGGGCAAGTTCGCACGCGGGGCGCATAGCTAGCGTGTGCGGTGAGTGGTATGGGGATGTGGCTACGATATGGGGTTGTCTTACGGGTAGCACCTATATATGGCCTGCAGCCGTTTGACACTTCGGTGAGGGCAAGGAACTTTGTCCATTGGCGACACATGGTTTGGCAAAAGGAAGGGATCAGATGGGCCTTGTGTTACATTGTCCTGCTCACAACGGGCCGTCTAGAAAGTACTCGCTCTGGATCTACAAGTTGGACCGACTTGCCACTCAGCTACACTCTTTGAGAGGCGTACCACCTCAGTATGTCTTCCCTTACTTTGATAGGGGTTAGGCCAACGGCAGTGACGAAAATGCGATATGTTTTAGTTCCCCGATCGCAGTGGATATCCATTCGCGGTGAGCGTCGGGCGCCTAAAACCCAGCTTGTTTACTACCGCCATGTCCCAGGCTCGCACAAGGCCCTTCCTACCCCCTCTTGCACCTCCACAACAGGAAGCAGTTTTCGTCTATCATCCCAACGCGAATGCAACCGACCCCGCCATAGTCAGCTTTTGCGCATACGATCGAAGTCCTGCAGGGGATGTCGGCGTGGATTACTACGTCGTTCTTGAGGCTTGCTACATCGTCAGTAACAATAGGCATGGATACCTTTCTACCTCTCGTGGTCATGAGGGCCAGGTATCGACTTCGGCCACAGTCCTCCTCCCTGGCATTTACTACTTTATGGTTGTTGAAGACGATATGTACGAGATTGTTACTTCTTTCGACGACTGGCAATTCCCCAAGGAACTCCCCACCCGCTGGAACATCTCCACCCCCATACCCCAAGTCCCAAGTCGTTCCCTTGCTCTCTATAGCACTTCGGCTATGGCGCGCAATGTCACGCAAAGAGACAATGCATGTCTCCTTACGGGATACCCAGAAGGTGAGTGAATGCACTTCAGTCATGTTCTAATTTGAACACATCCCACCCTTCCTAGGCACGCACAATTGTCATATATTGCCGCAAGCGAATTGCAAGTGGTACCTCAAGAACAAGATGTGGCTATTCACGCAACATACGCTCTGGGATTTCAATCTTCTCCAGTCGAAGATCGTCCATGCAAGCGGCAATGGATTAACGCTGCGTCCGGACATTCACCACACGTTCGATTCTCATTCCCTAGTTTTTATCGTCAAAGACAACTCGGTAGTATGCCATTTCTTGGATCCCAGCCCATTGCTCGCCGGTATGTATCACAATGTCGCTATACCTATGCCCGACGATGTCCCTCTCGAGATCATGTACGCTCGGTTTGCATTGGCTGTAATCAGTCGTGCAGCCCCAAGGAAAGCAAGACGCCATCTTCCACTTCAGGCAGTGGGAAGTCAGTCAAGTTTGACACTCCTGGCCCTACGGTACGTCGATCATCAGTAAGCAAGCCTTCTGGTGGAAACATTCCGCGTATCTCAGAGCATCATGGTCTGTCTCATACGTTACGTATCTACCATACGGAAGATAACCTGCGTCGCTACCCAGACTTTGAGGGGTCGCCGGTCAAACGGCACGAGGACGATGAACTCGACAACGCCGCAACAAATATACCACTCTATGATATCGGGGACGATAAACTGGCTGAGGCTTTCTACGAGAATTTTCCCGACTTGCGTAAGCCAACCATCCCCTCATATACGCATCTTTCTCTGACATGTCTGCCACAGGCCAAGAGGTCACCTATTCCAGCAGTCGACACTGGCAGACTCTTGGTTTACATCCTGAGACCCTAAAGATGAACCGTTTACGAGACGAGTGGTTCAATACCCACCCGAACGTCAGAGAGACAACAGGTCTACAAGAAGAGGAGTATCCGGTAGAGAGTATCGGTCCGTCTCTACAAGGAGTTCTGTCTGACCCGGACGGTAGTACCAGGTACGCTCATGTTTGCGCCAAATGGACGATAACCCGAACCATGTCTCTAGCTTCAACGAGCATTCTGATGCATCGTGTCTTCTACCAACTTCATCCGTAGAGGCGTCAGACTTCAATGTCTTTCCCGTCCAGTGACGATTTCGACTCTCGCGCCGTTTTCTCACATGGTCAAGTTATCTTTTTACTCTTCGTCTTCGGCCTCAGTCATGTTTTATATCCGTATTATACTGCATAGTCCAAGATCGCGTATTGTATTATGAGTATATTTTCCCACCAAGTTTCGCAGATATGTGTTGTACAGTACGCACCGTAAAGCAGCTGCTGTCGCTGGAGTCATGTTCGCAAACCATCCTAGGGGTCCGTGTTGCGTCCCGCCATACTGTCAAGTGGTACGGTCCTCGAACGGTCTGTATCCTGCGCCATATGTATATCTTACGACGTATACATGGTCCTCGCCGCGGCTAATCCAGCTCGTCCAGCACCCGAGCAATGAGGTCAACGAGGTACGCATCTCGGCGCGCCAGGTGTGCGTCCCATATGGGGAGGTGGTTAACCGGGCGAATGACGGCGGCGCCGTCTCCCTTCAGGATGCTGCCGCTGCGCGCGGCATATGTGCGGCTGTGCATGATGGGGACGCTGCCCAGCTCGGTGGCGAGGTGCGGCCCGGAGTGGGAGGAGGAGGCGAGGGACGGCGCGATGAGTGCGAGGATGGCGATGAAAGTTATGGTGCGCATGGCTTGAAGCTCAGAGAAAAATGCAGAAGGGCTGGGAGACAACGCGGTTAGAGATCGGTGAGCAGGGGTAGGTAGCAGTACACGCACCAACCAGTGCCTTGATCAGGTTGATATGCGGGGCTCGCGGAGCTAGAGCCTGTGCGACCTTTCCACTCGTGTCTTTATATCCATCTTGAGATGTATAGAGGCAGATGGGCATCTGCGTAGCGAACCCGTGTACCTGAAACAGTCGTCGGTGTCAACGCGATACATTCATCAAATATACACATCTGCGTGTTTTGAGCTTCATTACATCAGAGGCGGTGACTTTGAGGTATACTGTCTGACACTGGAGTATATGGGGCGGCGCAATTGGCTAGATGGAAGGTGACCAACCCGGCAGTCTCAGGCTCGTCTACCGCAGCACTGACGCTAACATCCCGGCAGAGAAGAGATAAATATGATATTCGCTTGTTAAATGCTACGATTCTCAGATATTCAGCTTCAGACGTGTAGCTCACGCGTGAAACTATTGCTCGCTCCTACAAAGGCCCTGACGGCGGGACGTTCGAGTCCAACACGAAGCAGGGGCCCTCGATGATCGAGGTCGACTATGACGAGGACGTCGTGGAATGGGAGCTCACGTTGTACAGGCAGTGCGCATGGCAGCACCACAACGAGTGCCTTGCGTATCGCCACCTGGCGCCGCAGGGCTGCAGGGCTCCGCCGTCCGCGTCTTCTTCGGTGCGGAGCAGCTGGACCTCTCCGGCACGACGCCCGCATACTCCATCACGCCGTTCGTGCTCTTCCTCGAGCACATCCGCGACGCGGTCTCGCTCGACGCGCTCGACCCGCGCCGCCTCACGGACCCGCTTCTGCACGAGATCGTAGAGAGCGGCGAGCTCCTGCGGCGCCACGGCATCATTCACACCGACGCGAACGAGGCGAACTTTCTGCTCGTCCCCGCCCACGACCCGACGCGCGCGGTGACGCTTGATTTTGCGGAGGCGTGGACGCGGGATGCGGTGGAGGACGAAGAGGACTGGCAGGGGGCCTTGCGCGAGTGGAGGACGACGCGCATGTGGAAAGTCGTGTTGAACATGAAGTTCCAGAACGCCGGGCTTCCCATCCCAAATTCCATCGCCTTGCCGCAATTCAGGTGAAGAAAGTACAAACCTATCTGCGACCTTCTCTGTTGTTGTCGAGTAGACGAGAACGCCGTTGGCGCAAGAGTGCTTGAACTAATGGTGAGTATCGATTGTGTCTGAGAGGCCATGTGGCGCAAGAGGACAAGGACTTACCGCTCAACGATTTCGATGCTGGAGCTACGCTCAAATCGCCGATATGGCATGGTTAACGAGTAACTCGCGGAGGAATGTAGCGATAAAGACTGATCCGCACAGTGTCTGCAAAGCTTTGGGTTAAAAAGTAGTAAAATACTTGGCTTTGTATGATTTGGGAACTATGCTTTACATTGGTCGAGCACAAACACCAGGAGCACAACCAACGAGTCGGGAGAAATTACCTACATACCTAGGACGAGGCTGACAGCGGGCAGAGGGTGGAACGTGCTATTACGGATTGGCAGACGTTTTGGGGTGGGGTGAGATAACAGCAGGCAGAAGGAATGCAATGATCAACAAGACTATCGTCGTGGAGGAGAATCGTGGCAAGTCGAGATGCAAATCAGCCTGCGGGGCACATGACACGAAGAGGAGGCAAGACAGTTTACTGCTGCTTGCACTCTTCGGGGTTGACGTTGTCGGAGGCGCCACCGCGCTTCGGTGGTCCGCGTCGGCGCGCGGGAACATCATCGTCCGACTCGTCCTCCTGTGCCAAAGTCAGCTGAAGGCGTGGGCACAAAGCGAAGTAGCTTACGTACATCCTCGAAACGATCCTCATCGTCATCGTCTTCGTCATCCATATCCTCGAAGTCATCGTCATCGTCGAAAGCCTCGTACTCGAGGGCCTTGCCGGTGAAGTAATCAACAGCACGAGGGATGATCTAGACGGAAAGTCAGCGCATATACAAACGTCGTAAGTATCATAGCACATACCTTCTCCTTCAAGTCCTCGCCGATCTGGTAGTCAATCTCGAGCTGCTCCTCGATCGCCTCGAGCTCATCCTCGTCGATCTCGCCGCTCTCGATCGCCTCCTCAGATGGGGGCACTGGCGGGGAGAAGAAGTTGAAGAAGGACTCGGCCGGCTTCGCCTTGCGCACAAGACGAGTGCGGTTGGTGTCTATGGCGCACATAAGCGCATGGTCGGACATAAGCATTTGCGAACTCACTCTTGTTCCGCTGCTTCTTGATCTCGAAGGTCTTCGTGAGATCCTTGTCCTCCTTCCAGTCGATGGTCGTGCCAATGGCGCGGTCATACACGAAGTCGCCCTCGTAGCCGACCTCCTCCTGGTAGAGGTAGGTCTTCTCGAGAACCTCGTTCTTGAAGTAGTCGTTCGGCTTGAAGTGGAAAAGAATCTTGAAGCCGGGCTGCTTCTCCTTGGGTGGCAGGTAGGCGATTGTGATGTCGACGAGCGACTTCAGCGCGTCCGCGTCGCGATCGGTGATCATCTCTGCTAGGCCGGGGTGGTTGCGAAGAGCGGTAAGCCAGAACTCGGGGATGGCAGCGGTCGCATTCTCGCCAGTGGCCTCGGGGAGGGGCGTGTACTCTGGGTCCTCCTTCTTCTCCCTCTCCTCGCCAGCCTTGATCTCTTCAGGAGTCGGCTTGGCATCGCCGGTGATAATCGCGCGACGGCGCTCAAACAGCGGCTTCTGGAGCTCAGAGTACTATAGATCGCACGTGGAAATCAGTCATCGCATGCAACGCAACGAGAAAACAGGAACAGGGAGATAGCGGCGCGCAAGGATGCGCGGTGGGCGGGGGACGGAGGTCAAAACTTACCTTCTTCTCAAGCTCAAGACACTCGCGCTTGTATTGGTTCTGAAGCTCGGTTTGCTTCACCTGAATGCCCTTGAGGGCCTCGACGCTGCGCTTGACCTCAACAGGGAGGCTCTCAACGTAACCCGAGCTGCGGCCGACGAGGTTGGCGAGCTTGCCCTGGACAAGGCTGTACATCGCATTCTGCATCGCGCCAGAGCCCTCCTCAGCCTCCTCATCCTCGGCAGGCTCGTTGTCCTCGGTAATGTCGGGAACGGTGGGGCGCGAGAGACCCTGTGCGATGGGTGCGTGCGTCAAGGGTGTGTTTTGAGGGGTAGGGGCGGTGGGGTCGTGGACGTTGATGGGAATAGAGGACGACATGGTCGACGATATACTCGCAGCGGACAGAGAGGTGCTGGGTTGTGTCGTCGTCGTCGAGTACGAGGTGCAAGATGAAAAAAAGCGTCAATCCCTGGGGAACAGATCTATCGCGCGGGGTTTCAAAACAAGACAACTTAACGCCGGAAGATAGCTTATCTTCGATTCTTACTAGATAACACTTGAACCTATCCAACGTTTAAACTCAGCTATTTGGTCCATACAACATGGACCTTACTATGATCAAAGCACCGTCGTGAAATTAGCCTCCGGGTCCGGGAGCTAATTCGACTCAATGCATGGGCATGGGGCTTGACGCAGGACGTAAAAAATCCATAAGGATGTACAGTCGACGAGGTCATTTGTTTCATTTCCAGGCGAATACGACGTCACTCAGGCCCTCTCGAATACGTACAGGTACGCGAACCGCTTGAGGTCCCGGACGCTCTCGACATCGGCCTTTACGACCTTCTCGTCGTTGAACAACACCCACATGTCTCCGCTCCCACTCGGGTCCGCCATCCGGATGTGTGCAACATAGTGGCCGGAATGCACGGACGGACCTTTGTGCGAGATGAACGCCTTCAGCCGGTACCGTGCCGGCAGCGTTGTCGAGCCACCGACTGCAGGCGCTGCAGGCGCTGCAGGCTGCTCAGAAGACGACGCTGGCTCTTCGCCGGTCTCGTCCGGGTGCGAGAAGAGCCAGTCAACTGCTCGTTCAGCGTCGCCATTCTGCGCAGATTGTCTCAGTGGTAGCGCGGAGGACTAGCGACGAATGAACAAACTTACGGTCTCTCGGAGCGCTTTCTTAGCCTGAGCGGGAGTAAAGCCCATGGCAGCAAGAATCTCAATCTGTTCTTGTGAAGGTTCATTGCTAGCCTTTGATGCCGTCAATTGTATCGGTGCATCGATGTCTAGATGATGTGAGTATATACCCAAGTAATCGCGCGTTAAACATACCTGGGTCGTCCATGTGCTGGAAGAGCCATTCCATTGCCGCCTCCGCGTTGCTGTTACCTGTCGCAAGCAACGCCTTCTGACAGCAAACGCTGGGGAAGCCCATAGCTTCTAACTGCGCCATCGCTTCAGCATTGAACTCTGGCACAGCTGGGCCAGCTAGGGCTGAACTCGAAAAGGGTGTCTAGGTCCGGGAGCGCAATAGCGTCCAAAACAGAAACGCGCGTGCCCTCCGTGTCGTTGACGGTTGACGACGCCGAGTTTGACGACACAGGCGGTCCGACGTTGGATCCAGATGGGCTGTCAAGGTGAGCACTTGCAGCGACCAGTGCAAGGCATATAGTACTCACAGGCAGTCCACTAGTGACCCATATCTTTCTGCTGATCATATCGGTGCAGGACCTTCGCGTATAGAATAGGCCGCTGTAGGCGCGGTGACACCCGTGCATGCTGCCTTCTGTGCACAGCACGCCATCTCTGGAGAGACACAAGAGGGTTTCCCGATGCAGGTCTCAGACGTGGATAGCGGGCAATTGCGAGGGCCAACGACATTGTGTATTATTGGCTAAGGAAGCCTTTGAAAAACACATACACCGAGCGGGACGTACCGTCTAGCCCCGGCGAACCACAGCGATCACAAGCAACTCACCACACCGCAGACAGACAATCACTCCCGCTTCCCTGGCGGCATGTTCGTCCTGTGGAAGAGCGGCTTGCCGTCCATGTGGCGCTCCTTCCTGAGCGACTCGACCGCGAACTCGGCCACCGCCGCGCACATCGCGAGGTCCGCCCGCGACGGCTGGTGCGGCCTCCGGCGCAGGGTGACGTTCGCACATACGCGGAACACGCGCCGCTCGGCGCCCGCGAGCAGCGCGGTTGGCACAGGCACGACGAACGGCTGCACGACGCGCGCGGGCGTGCCCTGCACGCGGAACCGCTCCTTGCACAGCACGACGCCCTCCGTGCCAGCCGGCGCGCCCGTGCTCAGCGCCGCCCACGGCTCGCGGTGTCCCGCGAAGCTCGTGTGCCACGTCGCGCGCGCGATCTCCGCGGTGGTCGTGCGCGCCAGCGGCGCGTCGTGGCGCGGCACCCAGACGATAATTCCCACGTCCTCCACCGCTGGCATGTGCCGCGGCGCGCTGTCCGGGCGCAGATCTGTGATGTTGAGGTAGCAGAGGAGCGAGTACGTGCCGCTACATCTCGATCAGCACGTGTTCGTGGATACAGCGAAAAGAAAGATCTCACCCTGGCTGTACGTCCCAGACCTCTGTGTGCTCGTGTTCTGGCTTGACGTCGACCTTGAACCATTCCTTGCCCCATAGCTCGTCGTTGTTGTCGCTGACCTTCGTTGTGGACCTGATCATGTTCAGCACCGGGACTGACGCAGCACCCTCGTCTTCGCCCTCGGTGTCCACGACCTCGCGGATCTTGACGTCGACCTCGCCCGCAAAGTCCGCCGAGTAGTCATCCGGGAGAGCCCCCTGTCCGCTCGCGCGCTGTCCGACAGTCTGGCGGGGGTTTTCAACCGAGTGCTTCGCACGCGCAAGCCGCTCGCGAATCTCCCGAAACCGCGCCGCGACGTCGCTCTCATGGACCGACGCGTCGGGCGTGCCGCGGGTACTGGCGCTCTGAGCAAAGTCTGGCGCGGGGGTGTTGGAACGTCTGGTACCGAGGTCGAGCGCAGGCTGCGGCACGGCGCAGACCGTCCGCACGCTGTCGGCGCTGTCGTCGCGCCGGCGGACTGTCCCCGTCGTAACCCGCGTGCTGCTCCGGATGTGGCGACTTGCGGCGCTGCCGTTCGTGAAAGCGCTCGTGCTCGAGCCCGCTGTGGCGCGATGGGAATGTGCCCCGGTCGTGGGCACGGGCGTGAAGACCTTGAACCTGCCCGCACCGTTGAGCGCAAGTTCGCAGGATGACTGCATGCTGGCTTTGAATTCTTTTCGAGACGGGAATGGGTAGGTGAATGCTCAGCCCGTTCCAGCAGTGGCGCATATATGCCTCTGGTGGGCGTCCGATCGGTCAAAAGGCACCCTCCATCGACAACCCAATTGTGGCCCTAGAAATGCAACCGCAATTGGCGTGCCTCTCAGATACGTGCCTACTGATTCTCAGATCTTTGAGCTGTGGAACGGTACGAAGCGGACACGTGCAGTGCTTACTCGTGTTCTTTGTCCTTTGGTCTGCCTGGCCACGCCACTCGGCCTCACGTTTACCCCACACTTCCTAGAATGAAGTTGCGAATGATCGCTATGGTGATGAATCCGGTACGGCAACAGTGGGCAACTCGCCGAGTCTGGCCAGCTTCAAGGTAAAGTCTTTGCCTGTGGCACCAAATCGACGGTCATAGACATTCCCGTCATGGTGTGGACATTGTCTCCGCAATAATCGACATGTAGATCACGTAGCGCTCCCGTGATACGCTCTGGGCAGTTGTCAACGCGTGTTCTCTCGCACCAGAGCTCTGCAACGCACCTCCGCAACCTCTGTCCGCCTGCGTCAAAGTGTACACACCCGGCTCACCCTAGAGGCACGCGCAGAGACATTGCTCAACTATCTGAGAGCAAATGCGTGAAAACAGTGGGTAAATGCGCCCCGTACAGCAGAGTGGTGGTCAGTGTTGCAAACAAGCTGCATTGCGCGTCTAGTTGGCGGCAGCTGGCTGATGCGCCTGCTCCTCTTTTGGAAATGCAGCGGTTAGTCAGTGCGGCCCGAATTGGTTGCGCGATATGTGGGCCTCCGTTGCGCTGCAACGCTTCAATAATCCAGCGTATACAGCCAGCTATACCTGACGCGAGAGACAATATGCACATATTACAGCGTTCGGACTAACAGTGCTCGATCAGCCTGGACAATCTCGAGACAACGACGAGGCTAACAGAGTGAACTCAAATCTCGAAAACTCGGGGTATGAGGTACGGGGCGAAGGCTGTATCATCACTAGGTAGATACAGCACGGTTCACCTGAACTGCTTTCCTCAGTTCAAATCCTCGATACCGATCACAGAACGTGTCGTCTTGAATTTGGCTGGAAATATAGCCGCAGCCACCGCAGGCGGAATGGCCGGGCACAGGCCGCAGCAGCGCTTCCAGCCGCGGGCACAATTGAGGCCCGGCTTCAAGCTGACCGTGCGCGAGCTGAGCGTTCCGCTGGCATCGGTCCTGATGAATGGAGGTCAAGAAGTTGCAAACCGTGGCCGAGAGCCGTACACCTACCTGGAAACTTGCTGCGTGCTATCAGGAGCGCCTCCCAGGAGGTAGTCGGGGGCAATAACATCGCGCATCGTAAGCGTATGGTCACGCGCACCGTACGGAAGGGCTAGCGTGGTCGAAGCGAGAGCAAAGGAAGCAATGACGATGGTAGCTGGGCGCATAGTGTATTCCAGGGGTTGAGTCGAATGCTGTGAAGTGGTTTTGGCTGCTTATAGCTGTGAATATAGATGCAGCGTGGGTGGCAGGAGCACGTACCAGCCAGTGCCGAATAACGTATGCTCGCAGAGCTGGGGTTCCCTGTTAGCTGCCCTTGCGGCCTATATAATGCTCAACTCTTGTGCGAACATGATATCTCGACTTGTTGCTTGGCTATCGGTAGAGCTTCATCCCAATGCACTCCTTCCGGTTTTGACAAGGCAGTCACACCAATTGGCAGGGCCCCTAGCCATGGAAGTGAACGATGATCCCTGATTTCATTTGAAGCGTTCGCATACGAAGCAGATGGATGATATATACGTACTGTGAAACAGTAATTAAGGGCAGGCTGACACGTCGTCTACCTGCATTCCATCGAAGTCCGAAACCTGCCACCAGCGCCGACTGGCAACGAACACAGCGACTGTGCGATGGAGTTCCAGAAAGCGTGTGATAAGACACCAATAATCTGTATATATGCGTAAGTTTCGGTCAGACATGGAGGTAAATCATACCGGCCGCGGGATGTCGATACATCTGTGCATCAAGTGACGACATCTCTGCAATCGACCAGCGAGGCTACACCCAGACCCCCGACAGATAGTTGCGCCATGGTGTTCGCAAACAGCCTTGCCACCTCGACCTGAACCTCTGCGTAGACAAATTCAGATACATATGAAGTCCCGGAGGAAGGCCTGAGCGCACCTGCGAGCCTCTTTCAAGTCAGTGCAATACTGACGCAACTGTCAGTCATGAGGTGCAGGACAATTCCAGTAGGTCACGCAGCAGGGATCCCGCGCTGGCGCGTCGTCTGACTGCAGCTACAGCTGATGCAGCGAGGCCGAAAGGGCCCCGCCCTCCTGTTTACTCAATCAGACCGACGGAGCCAGCAATACACTGAGCCCGAAGCTCACCAATATACTTCAAAGATCACAGAGCAAGTTCGCAAACCTTGTGAGAGTTCCCTCAGTCAAGGTGCATTGTGCCTGCAGCCACGACGCGGCCCGAGCCCTATCCATAGCGCGCCTAATCAAAATACGGTTGGCTGCAGGTTATCGCTTCTTCAGGCACACACGCCTACTTCCTGGGCACGCATTTGCCATCAGGACAACGGAAGTTTGCCAACTCTATCGCGGACCGTACCTGTCAGCGATCAGCACGCGGCCGGTTTGAGGGAGCTTGGTGATATGACACGGTCTGGCCAAAGCAAAGCATCTCTACCAGGCCAGCGCCTGAGGAATCACTTGCTCGAAGCGTCGTTGTGCTGGTTTGGGAGCCTAGGGATTCATCTCCGATATAGGAGGCATACGCAGCAAAGCGGGCCTCCTGCACAAGGCCACGCCTTGTGCGCACGGTTGCTTTCTCGCAATCGGGCGTAGACTCTCAAAAAAAGCGGTATAGAGCAGTTGTACGCTTTCAGTTTGCTAGGGAGAAATTTAGGAGTGTGCATTGACTGGAGACGGCAGAGGCAAGTGTGAGTAGTCGCGTCCGCCCGAGCGGCCGCGCGTATATCGAGCGGCTATCACATTCCCACAGTTGGTCTGGTAATTTCGTCTTCGCCGTGCCACTCCTCCTTCTGCCTCCTCCTTGTGCTCTTACGAACGAGGAGAAAGACAAAGCGACCTTTGGAAACACCGCTTTTGACTTGGTAAATGGCTTTCATACAATGTCCGCAGCAGTTACCACATTTGGAACAGATAGCTCAACAATTCGCAGGTTTTCTGCCACGATTATTGCCAAAGTCGGGGAGTTTGTGAGGCAAAAGTCTATCAACGGGCTTGGGAGTCTGAACCCTGACCGGATCAGCCACGCGCCCGGCGGCCATTGTCCTCGAGGCACAGGATGTGGACAATCCCTGAGGATGATATTGTCAACGGCCTCTTTAAGTACGACCCCGCACGAAGGTCTCTCTAACCTTTTCCCCTCCACCCCAGGCTCTTGACGAGCTCTCACGACATCTCACGACGATGCAGGCCCTCGCCACTCTCTTCTCTTTGTCTCTGTTTGTCTCCCTCGCGCACGCCCATGGCTACGTGAAGGCGATCGCCATCGACGGCACATGGTATGCGGGCAACCAGCCGAACAACTACCAAGGTGCGTGCGCTGCGCGATGGGAGCGCAGGCCGTGCGTGCTGAGCCCTCCGCAGGTCCGAGCCCCATCCGGCTCATCGCAGACATCAGTCCCGTCAAGGGCGCGACGAACCCTGACATCGTCTGCGGCCTCAGCGCACAGAAGGCCGAGATGGTCGTCCCCGCGAACCCGGGCAGCGTCTTCTCTGTGCAATGGTCTGGCGGGGACGGCATCAGCAAGGTGCGTGCTCCACAAGCGGCAGGCAATTGCTCCTGCTCACGCAGCATGTGCAGTGGCCACACAACATCGGGCCGCTCATGACCTACATGGCGCCCTGTGGAGACACGCCGTGCAACGAGTTCGACGCCGCCGGCGCGGCGTGGTTCAAGATCGACCAGCTCGGGCTCAAGACCGACGGCAGCGGCAACTGGTCGCAGAACGACATCTACGAGTACGGCGACGCGTACGACGTCACGCTCCCCCAGGCCCTCGCGCCCGGCGGGTACCTCGTCCGCCACGAGATCATCGCCCTCCACCTCGCGACCGAGATGGGCGGCGCCGAGTTCTACCCGATGTGCACGCAGATCATGGTCCAGGGCAGCGGCAGCGGTGTCCCGAACCCGACAGTGTCCTTCCCGGGCGCATACTCGGACAGCGACCCGGGCATCTTCGACCCCCACGTGCGTCCCATCCGTCGCCGCCGTATACATCCCGCTGACAGCCTGTGCAGGTCTTCGACGCCGGCGCGACGTACACCTTCCCCGGCGGGCCCGTCGCAAACCTCGCGGGGACGGACGCACACATGGACGCGCCCTTCACCGGCTCGACCGTCTTCCCCTCCGGCACGTCCGTCGCGCCGCTCCCCGCCGCGAGCGCGCCGGGCTCGCAGGCCGCGCCGTCAGGGCCCGCGCCAAACGCCTCCACGTCCGCGTCGCCCAGTGCCGCGCCCGCCCCAGGCGCGACCGGCGCCGCGCGCGTGGGCACCTGCCGCCTGCGCGCGCGCGACACGGGCGCAGGCACCCACCAGCGCCGGCACTTCCGCCGCTTCACGCGCGCGTTCTCGCACTGAGAGGGGGCTCACGGGCGGGTCCCGCTCCCCTGTGCGCCGTGTTGCGGGGCCGATGGCGGCCCTCTGGGGATGTCGTGATCGGCGCGGGGTGTATCTGAGGTAGGTGGCGCGCGGAGATGCTTCCGCCCCCTGGCGTCCACTGTAGCACTAGCGCGATGGCTCGTTTTGGGTTTTGCTTGTGTATGTATTCGTAGATTATTGCAATGGACGTGCTGACATGACAGGCTTGGTGCTCGTTCTTTGCATCGTGAGGTGGGCTGCAACGGCGCGATTTACACGGGGAGTGGTTTGACTCCGTGCTCTGGCTCAAGCATTGAAAACACCCGGTCCTTCATTAAAGGATACACCCTTTACTCTGGACGTTAGCCTCTGCCCGTGATATCAACAATGGCTCCTCCCAGCGGGCCGCATCAGCGCCGGTATGTCGCATCCTTGAGGCCCAACACAGTGCAGTGCTCACCCTCACAGCTGTACAATGGCCGGCAAGTGAGAACCGAGTTAATGAGATCCCTTCAGAGGTAATCTACGGTACAAATGTGATCCCAGCTGGGTTACTCTTGGGCCTCCACCACACAACCTGCCTCTGGCTGGCAAACGCAGACGCTGCACCCTAGCAGCCGAGGGCATGGGGCCCTCTCTAGCTCAGGCAGCCTGCGCTCTAGACCGCCTGTGCTGCCAAAGGTCCGCCCGCCGCTCCACCGCGCGCGGAACGTCCGTTTTCGGGAGGGCGGGGGCGCACGCGCGCGGGAACTGTACCAGGTCCGGCCCTTATGTCCGTCTTGGCCTGTGGAAAAGAATGCGACAGCTTCCGGCCGCTAATTAAGGGCAGCTCGCCGCCGTTGTAGTGGTGGCGGGCCGCCCATACTCAGATGCTGCACGGGTCTCGAATGGCGGTACCGGTCAGACGATCCTACCGTCCCTGATCAGCGTTCTCCGAGTGGTAGTTCAGGAGCGTGAAGTTGTGGACAACACATCGGTGAGGGAAGGGTGCATGACTGTGGCATGGATATGTGCTGACACCTAGCTAGCTTTCCGATGGGTGCGTCGAGGAGCAGGCCACGGTTTACACAACGGCTGGAACCTGTCGGAAACTAAATAACCGTAGTATGCGGTACCATGACCAGCTCCACCAGCAGTACAAGGTCCCTGGCTTGTTCAGGAGTCGGGCAGCGACCGCGACACAGCGCCGGAAGCAGGTTTTCCGCAATGTGCGAAGGGTCGCGATGACGCTCTCAGGTTCGGCGAAAGGTTTAGTAGGTCGAGACGTGGAGTCGCCAGAAGATCCCCATTCCCAAGTCTCCGTACCGTTCGTACGTCTGCGGCTGCAGTTCGTCTCACGAGGTGGGTCGCGGATGCAACTGCACCGCCATCACCGACGCTTGCCATATCCGGATAGTGTCGGGATGTGTCGGGCGCCGTTCGGCCACTCGCGGACTTTCAAACCAGCCACCATGTGGAAGAGCTCCAGGCCCTGCGCAGGCTCTTCATACAAGTGGCGACGCTAGGTTCACATGAGAACGGCGTATTTGGTGCCAGTTTGCCTCCGTTGCGATTCGAACTGGACGGACTCGGCGAGCTGGGCTCCCAGTATCCACTCGCCAGACGTAGGGACTGCCTTTGCCGGGTTTCCCTCTCGCTTGAGGTAAGCACAGCTCGCCCAGGATTCAGCGCGAGGGCTGCTGACTGAGGCTGGTAGATCTCTGCTGTGCGATCGAGGGGAGCATCGAAGAGGCGGAAGGGCTGACACGACGAGCAGCCATGATCGACGAACAGGGGCGGGTATCCGCGAAGCCGGCGGATCCCAGTCGACATACGGATGCGGCAAACCGTCTATAAGAACATGTGCATCCGCCCCGCCGTCAGCCCACCGCACACTCTATTCCCAACCACACCCATGTCTACCATGCACATGCCCTACGACGATACCGCATACTACCTACCGCCGCTCAGGGACTCGGAGTACGACATGGCGATGGCGCTCGACATGCGTCCACTCGCATACGCACAGCAGCTGCCAGAGCATCTCGACGGCTTCGTGCCGGCCTCCTCGAGCTTCGTCGACCACGTCCAGTACGAAGACAGCCCGGCGTATGCGCTCCAATACCCGATTCTGCTCTCGGAAGACCTCGTCGAGCTGCGCCAGCCCGCGCCGCGCCGCGCGTTGTCGCCCGAGTTCCTCTTCCCGGCCGAGCACCCGCTGATGATGGCGAGCACATCGGCGCAGCCAGTGTATCCCCAGGCGTCCGGCTCGCTTTTCGCATCGGGATCGTTCGCCCAGCCGTCGCTCTTCGCACCTGCCACAGAGGGCCAGCCGCAGCACGCCGTCGTCGACGAGCCGCCGCCGCCGCCACCCCCGTCGTGGGCCATGTCCGGCTCGCTCGACCCCGTGACAGGCATCTACCAGACCGCGCCGGAGCACCCACGGGTGCGCACGCAGCAGGCATGCGAGAAGTGTCGCGGGCGCAAGGCGAAGGTGCGTCTCATACCGTTCCGTGAGCGTCCCCCAGGCTGACCGCAGCCCACAGTGCAGCGGCGAGCGCCCCTGCCAGCGGTGCGTCAACCGCGGGCTGCACTGCGAGTACGCACCCGAGCGCAAGATGCGCGGCCCGAACAAGGTCAAGCGCGTCAAGGGCAGCAGCGTCGAGTCCCGCGGCACGGCACGCCGCGCGTCCGTCGCCTCGTCCGTCGCCACGACGAGCTCCGAGGACGAGCCGCACGCGCCCGGGTCGCCGCCGTTCACGAGTGCACCGCGCAGCTTCACGATGCGCCTCGACCCGCCCGACGGCGCCGACGACGGCGCCGCGCCGAGCCCCGAGGCGGGCTCGCCGGGCTCGGGTGCGCCCACGCGCCGCGCGCGCCCGCCGCCGATCAACCTCGACGGCACGCGGCTGTACGACCAGGCCCCGGTGTCGCTCATGCAGGACGTCCCTGCGTTTGCGTTCGACGCGAGGGCCGGCGCCGCGCGGCGGGCGTCGCTCCCGGCGTACCTCCTCGAGACCCATGTGAAGCGGGCGGCGCCGTCGGGGATATACTCGCCGTCGCGCGGGCTGGATGTCATCGAGACAACCCCCCGGTATGTGTGCTCCCCTGTGGCTATCCGGTGCAAGGGTGACTCATCGTGCTACCAGGCCACGCTCGAGCCCGGCGCATCCGATGGAGCTCGACGGCATGCTTTCCCTCCTCCCGACGACGCACTCGGGCGGCAGCTCGTCAGGCGCAACGTCGTCGACGCCTATCACCCCGCTCACCATGCCCGAGTTCGGCGAGCTGATGTATCCGCCTGCGTTGTCGCAGGACGGTGCGATGCCGCATGGACTGACGCCTGACTTTGCTGCCTTCGAGCATTTCGGCGGGGGTGCGTGGCTTGGCCAGGACGTCGATGCAACGCCGACGCTTGCAACTGAGGGGAAAAGCTTGAGGGCGCTCGAGCACGAGTTTCTGCAGGACATGTAATGGGACTTTCATTATTCACCTTGTTTTGCGTCAACCCTTTGTAGCTTTAGCTGTAGCTTCTATTCGTTGGTCCGTATACCGTATCCCCGCTTGCTTATCCTGTGTATCACTAGAAGTGTAGACCGATGTCATTTTGCATATCTCGCCCCGGGACGCCACAGCGAACTAGAGCCTGGGTTTCGCCGCATGACTCCACGTGCACCTTGTGTGGCGGCAGGGAGTTTGTTGTCCAGAACCGGCACAGTGCGATAGCTCGCACCGGGAGCGCATCGCCAAGGCCGGGAAGAGGGGATCTCGGGCGCACCGGGTGGTTGAAGCCTCCGTGCGCGCATGACTATGGGCCGGCGGTGGTGGTATACTCCGCTAGAAGCGGGAATAGGCGCCGCCACCGCCCAGCGATCGCGATGGAAAGTTAGACATTAAAATGCGCCAGGACCAGCCATAAAAACCTGGCGCGAGATGTGCAGGTGGAGTGGCACTGCAAGCGTGATGTAGCGTGGTTATGGCGGTGGCTGGGATGCCAGAGGCTGGGTCTGGAACGCAGAATCGGGTCCGTGTGCTGCGAGCGGGGAAGGCGGTGTCGCACCGGTCTAGAATCAACGTTGAGAGCTCCTGAGTGGTGGCGTTCGGACTCGAATGAGACAAATAGACAACACATCCCCGTTTCGTGGAAGAACAATAACCTACCGGAGATGAACCATGCGTGTATGTGGAGTTGGGAGACAGAGGACTTCAAAGGCCATTGAACACGTTTGCTATGAGCTTGGTGTCAGGTCTTGTGTCAGCACGTGGATGTCACGGCGACGCTCGCACGGACCGGCAGGATGCCGAGGCGCCGGCAGCCACGAAGTGTGACGCCCGCTAGGAAACTGGCGCACACGGAACGACTCAGACGATAGACAGGAAATTACACTGCTATTGTCGGGAAAGAATCGCTGCCTCTCTGAGGCGTACATGAGGGTATTTATACTGTCTACAGACCGGAGCCGGTAGCAAACCAGAGCGAGTACCGAAGGTAGGAGGTCCTGGAAGAATATCATGCGCGAACGAAAAGATAAGATCTGAAAAAGGAACGATAAGGGCACCTGCCCGTTACATACGCCCTCCAGCGTTTGTGGGAAACAAATGCTAAAAGGAAAAGGATAAGTCGAAAGGAGGGGGAAACAGGGACAAACAAAGACCGTGGACGAACGCCCCGAGTAGCGCCTAAGCCGCCATGGCAGAGTCGCCGTCACCATCCTTCGGAGGCTGCGAACCTGGCGGCGGCGCACCGTCCTCGCGCTTGTCCCCACGCTTGCGCGCTGCCTTGTTGGGGTTGAACGCCGCCCCGAACTTCTTCTTCAGCCCCGACATCTTCTTCTGCAACCGCTCCTCGATTCGCATCTGCCGCTTGGCCTGCGCGATGTCGTTCCGACGCTGCATGAGGGCGAGGTTCTCCATGACGGCCCTATCCGCGGCCTTGCAGGCTCGCTCCGAGCGCTCCTCCTCTACCTTCTGCAGGGCCGAGCGATCGACGTGGAACGGCTTGCGGGGAGCGGCGCTTCCGCGACCAACACCCGGGCTGGAAGCGATAGGGTCGTCGGAGGTCGTGTCGTTGGGGGCGACCACGGACGCCAAAGCCCGCTCGAAGTCGTCTGGAGTAGAGGGAGCAGAGGCCGCCTGCAAGAGCGACTGCCGCTGAGTGAAATAAAGGGGGCAGAGACTGGAAAGGGGGATGACTTGTCCACGCAAGGTGCGTTCGCTCGTGTCAGAGTTGTAGTCGGAGAACTGATAGATGCATGAAGGGTCGGTGGCGTGCCAGGCCGCGGTGAATGCCTTGTACGATGGGGGCACCTTGTCGCGGTCAACGGGGTCGCTCACGACGAGCGCCGAGTTGAAGTGCCAGAAGACGACCAGCTCATCGGCGGTGAAAGTGGCGGCTGAGCCATCGGGGAGCTGGATGGAGAGCGACCCGTCGCCTTGCAAAGTGGCCGCGCTGTGGTGCAGGGGACTGGACGCCGCGGGAGTGTCGGTCATGCTGGGCGGAGAGGCTGGTTCAAGGTGAGAGAAGAATGCGTCTTCTGAGACCCACGGCTGACCCGACTCAGGGCTTTTATAGATGGACAGCTGCATGACGCCAAGGTAGACCTGCGGGTCATCGGGCGGCGCACTGCCGTGACCTTCCGGTAAGTCCGTTACGCCAGGGACGTCCAAGGCCGCAAAATACTCATCACACGCCCGCAGGTGTTTGATCGAGTCGTATGGTACCCATGTGCGGTCTCCCGACCGCCACAGGGCCTCGAAAATTGCGCTGGTCCCAGAGCCCTTGTGCGACACCAGCTTATCAATGGCCCACTCATTCTCGGTATCGTCAAGCTCCGCTACCTGGCTAGCGAGACGCCCCGGGAACAGGCGGTCATCGCTAGGCTCGTGTACTCGAAGGAGTGACGAGTGGAAGACATCATGAATGCCTCGCCGCTTCAGCTCACCCGGGAGCTCAATGCGGAACGAGTTGTTGGAGAAGTCTGTCACGATGGGGTACGGCCCGATATACTTCGGGATGAGCTTCCGTGCCAGGCCCCGCGGCAACGACATATTCTTCGTGGAGACGTAGACGAGGTCCCCGGCGACGAAAGGGGCGGGGCGCCGCTTCCGATTCGCGTCGCGCGTTTGCTTCACCCGAGCGGCAAGTATACTGTCATGTGCAGCCATAACAGCGAATCTGACCTTTTGAGCATAGGCCCGAACGCTAGGGTACTCATCCTTGCTAGCGTGGTCCCATACGAGCGAACGGGGGAGACGCCCTGAGTTCAAGAAAAACGGGGCGTATCCCGTGGAGTCAGATCGGGCAAGGTTAATGGCAAACTCAATAGCCGGCAGCTTGGCGACCCAGTCGCGCTGGTTAGGTGCAATGCACTGCCGCAACATCTGAGTTACCGTGCGATTGGCCCGCTCTGTCGAGCCG
This sequence comes from Phanerodontia chrysosporium, assembly GCA_001910725.1. Taxonomy (NCBI): domain Eukaryota; kingdom Fungi; phylum Basidiomycota; class Agaricomycetes; order Polyporales; family Phanerochaetaceae; genus Phanerodontia; species Phanerodontia chrysosporium. The sequence goes on from MJGA01000041.1 coordinate 88,377, forward strand.
TCAGATTCTGGGTGATATGCGCTGGACATATGCAGTTCAACACCCATCAACTTGTGAAGGTGCGACCAGAAAATGCTACTGAACAAGACGTCCCGGTCACTGACTATCACACGGGGCAACCCGTGGTGCTTATAGACTTCCGCAAACACGAGCTCGGCGATGTTACGGGCGTCGTACGTGGTGCGGCTCGGGACCAGATGCACCATGCTCGTCAAGAGATCGATAATAACCGTGATCGAGTCGAACGATCCATCGCGATTTTCTGACGGGGGTAATGGACCCACAAAGTCTATTCCTACCGCCTCCCATGGGCGCTGAGGGACAGGTAAGGGGTGTAGGAGCCCATACGGCCGTTGATTGTCAGGCTTACTGCGCTTACAGGTAGCACAAGTGCGACAGAACTTCTCAACATCGGCGGCCATGGACTTCCACCATACGTGGTCCCGCAGAAGAAAATAGGTCTTCACGGAGCCTAGATGCGCTAGCAAGGAGTGAGCGTGCGATATCACGATTTCGCGTACGTTGCGCTCCGCGACGAGCACATGGGGCAGGCACAATCTGACTGACTCATGCTCTTTTAGATACACTAGGCCGTGTTCCTGACTGAAATTCTTAAACTGCTTCAGATCAACCAAGATCCGGGCAAAGAACGGGTCTTCCTGGTACCGACCGCGGATGGCCTCGGGAATACTGATACCATCGACGTCGGAGGACAGTAAGTCCAAGAAGGGACCACCGGGTTGAACGTCCGATGCTGACGGCAGTGCAGCAGGTGGTGCGGCAGCGCCAGGCGGAGGCGCTGCTGACAGTGGCGGTGCGGATGCCTGTGGCGGCGGAGTGCCTATTCGGGAAGCAGGAGAGGCAGTCTCGAGCTCATCGACGGCTGCATCAGCCGCTGCGCCCTCCACTCGTTGAGAACGGGGGCCGTGAACAACGAGTCGACGGATACGCTTCGCGAACTCGCGAGACGTCTCGGGCCGACCGGTTTCCGCAGGTGCCACAGCAAGACGGGCACTACGACGGGGACGCGGAGCATCCACATCCGAACGGGACCGGGCCGCCGCGCCCTCCGTTCCAACAAGAACCGGCACGGTGATTGCGAACGAAGCGAGGCGAAGAGGAAGGTCCTCATCGTCATCGAAGGCGGTATACTCGGAAGCTGCGCGAACAGTGCCAGGCCCGTCATTGGCGTACAGGCGGGAGAGTGCATCCGGTAGCGTGTTCTCAATGCCCGGTATGTACATAACGGCAAAGTTGAACTCGGAGATTTTCTCAATCCACCGGGCCTGTCTAGCAGACAGATTTTTCTGCTTCAGCAGATGGGTCAAGCCCTTGTGATCGGTCGCCCAGGTGAAGGAACAACCGAGGAGGATGTCCCGGTGGCGGCGCATGGCCTCGACACCGGCCAGCATCTCGATTTCATGAATGGGGTAATTCGCCTGTGCGGGCGACAGCTTGGCCGAGAAGAACGCGGCAACCTTAGCCGTCTTCCAGCCTGCGCCCTGCGATACCACGCCCGAGACGCCGCTCACTGACCCGTCGGTTACCAGCCAAATTGGCGGCGCGCCGGCAGAGTAATCCAAGGGCACGCGGTGGTGATCGCGGTGGGCATGGACGAGGGCGAGCACCTCGTCGAACGCGCGCTGGTGCGTATAGTCCCATTCAAAAGGGCGGTCGACCGCGAGAAGCTCCGTTAACACACCCATAGGGATGCGCACGCTGCCAACATCATCGGCAAGATAGCCGACTGCGCCGAGAAAGCTGCGCAACAGCTCGCGAGAGGTGGGAACTTTCCAATGCAAGATGGAGTCCACCTTGTCGCGATCCATACGGATGCCTGCGTCATCGACCACACGCCCGAGGACCTTCAACTCGGAGCAAAGAAACCGGAGCTTGTCCGCATTAAGGTATAGCTGCTCCCGGCGCAGAACATCAATGACAGTCTGCACATGCCGGACATGGTCTTCGAGAGTATCCGAGTAAATGAGGATATCGTCGAGATAGACGTCCATGAGGACGCCAATATACTGACCAAACAAATGGTTCATCAGGGTCTGGTATGTGGCTACTGCGTTGCAGTCGCCTTGTTGAAGAACTAGACTAACCATATTGCCATCAGGTGTAGTCATCGCGGTACGCTCGACGTGCTCGGGTTCAACCCGTATGCACTCGTAGGCGTCCTTCCCATTGAGGGACGAACGGTAGGGCTTCTGGGCGATTCGCCGGAGGATACCCTCCATATCAGGTAAGGGAGATGTAACCTTAACGGTGTTATCGTTGCGCTCACGGAGGTCAAATACGCAGCGCAGCCGCGGAGGGATGTCACGAATGCCGGACCCCGGCTTAGTCAACAGGAGCATGGGCGAGGTATTTCGCGCGTTGGACATCTTCCAGCGTCCAGAGCGAAGATATGCGTCACGCTTCTTTGCCCATAAGCCGCGAAGCGCCTCGGGACACTTGGAGGGCCGCCAATGGTATACCTTCGATGGATCCTTCAAGGGGATCTGGTGATTGATCGCACGGAGCGGTGGCAGCGGTGTATCGCTGGCATCCGTGCTCGCAATCGACTGCGCATACTCCCGAAGGTGCAGACGGACAGTCTCGAGTCGGTCGTCGAAGAGCTCAGCGGCGCGGGACTCCAAGACGCGCACATGCTTGCCCTCGATGGACTGGGCCTTCCAGCTGCCCACCACAACGGTGGTGGGATTGAAGCCCACGGAGACGCGGTGTTGAAACAGGAACGGGGTACCCAGAACCAGGTCATAGTTGAGTAGGTTTGCCACGTCAAAGTACCTGTCTTCCTTGATGGACTGATAACGAAACTGCAGAGTACAACCGCAACTAATCTTAGAGCGGGAGCCTTGCATGGCCAACTGGACAGGTATTTGTTTCTGAAGCTCGAAAGGTGTTATTCCAAGCTGATGTACAAGTTTGGTAGATACAAAGTCGGCCAGCGAGCCTGAGTCTAGCAGCGCCCGCGCGGGTTGGCCATTCACATGCACCACCACGATGGCAGGCTCGGGGATGAGCCGCTTGAAGTCGCGAACGGACGCAGCCGTCCGCTGAACCGTGCTAACCGATGGTGCATTAGCAGCCAGACCTGCAGCGAAGCAAATGAGCGACTCACCATCATCGGCGGTACTGGGATCGGCGTTCCCGAAGAGACGGAGGAGCTCGCCCTCCAGATCGTCGTCGGTGAACGGCGGGCCGAGGAAACCGGCTTGGACGGCCACGGCGTAGCAATTGGCGAGGTCGAAGCAGCGCTCCAGGGCCAGCTGATGACATTCCGGCGTGGCAGGTGAATCGCCGAGCCTCGACGTCGGCCCCGCGAAACTCAACCCACGAATCTGGGAACGGAATCAGTGAGTTCAAGGTACTTTCAACAACCTGTACTAACGCGTTGCCCATGCGCTCCCCGCGGACACCCTGGCGCTTACAGACCTTGTGGCGAAGCTGTTGCGCAACTTGGTGGTGATACCATGCGGGAAGATTGAAGTCAGCGTCCACGAGATAGGCACGGGGTATTAGTACGTCTTCAAGGGGATGAGGCCCCATAATGACATAGTCATCCTCGCTAACTTGGTAGACCAGGATATCGTCGAAACGATAGATGCCGTCATCGTACTCGATGTTGCCGCAGCAGTACGGTGCGTGGCGCCGCAGGACCTTGATCGCGCGACGTGCGAGAACATCACCAATTGCTTCGTAGACACGGCCAAGGCGAGCTGTCTTGGGGAACTCAACAGGAGGTACTGCAATACTCCAGTCAATGCGGACAGGTGTCATGCGGCGGGGGTCTGTAGCAACACCAATGTCGTGTAGCCACCGCTGCGTCATTTCGTCGCTCGCGGAGCTTCGGTCACTATCAGAACATGGAACCAACGCTGGTAAGTCGTCAACACCCTCAATAGTAATCATACCGATGCTGATAGCACTGGTAGAAACTGTTGAGTCGGCCAGCGCCCTTAAGTTCTCCGCTTCGGCGAAGTCAACGTCGATGCCGTAGGCATGAACCCCCGGAGGGTGTCCACGCCGGTCAGACACTGCGTGATTCACCTTCGGGCAGTTGCGCGCAAGATGTCCGGCCTCCCGGCAATGGAAGCACTTACCCGCTGCCCGAAGATCAGCCTTGTCTTTCTCTGACAGACTAACCCCTGAGGCAGGGCGAGTGCCTCCGGCATGCGGGCGTGCCGCCCGAGGAGTCAATGGACTGGTTACCGCTCCAGCGCGAGGACTCACTCCACCCTCACCATTGCGGCGGTGGGAAGAGCCTCCTGAACGGCGATTGGGACCGTCGCCACTGCGAGGCCCGCCATGGGTGTCAGAGGACCGTCGCTCGCTGAAGCGGGCGCCTTCGGCCATCTCGAAGCGAGACGCGGCTTTGACAACCTCGTCCCACGTCGACGCCGTCGGGGAGAGATTGAAGCGCCACAACTCCTGCTGGATGTACGTGTTCAACCCGTACCAAAGTTTAATAACCTTTTCTTCCTCCGAGATGACTCCCGCCATCATGAAGAGCTCTTCTAGGTCGCAAACATACTCTTGTACCGACCGACGCCCCTGTTGCGCGTTGCGTAACGCTTCGCGCTGACGAATGCGGAAGTCCGTAGGAAAGCAGAAATCAAACAGGGCTTTGAACAATTGCTCAAGAGTCCATTCCGCCGGGTTATTCGCCACGGAGACAGAGTAGAACCGGTAGGCTTTGCCTAGCATGAACGGAGCCAGCACTGCCGCGTAGCGTTTAGGTTTCAGACGGTGTCCTTGTACATAGTCGGTACACTCCTGCAGGAATCGATGGAAGTCTTGTACATTGGCACGACCATCGTATCGCGTGGGTTCTCGCGGTTTCAGCGTTGGTTTCTTTATCCGTGAGGATTTTCGACGCGAACGAGAGAGCACTTCCGCAATGGAAGACCCAGTAGAGGAGTCACTTGAACTAGAGTCTGAGCTAGATTCGGAAGAACCTGATGCCCCAGAGCTATCAGATAGTGGAGCGCGGCGTGTTCTACGCTCAGAGAGCTTCGCAAGACTCCCGAAGGCTTTACCAAGATAGCTCGAAGGTTCTACCTGGTTGACCGGGCGCAGATTCTCACCATGGACAGGTGCCGACAGTGCGATATCTGACGCCTTTGGTACGACCAAGGCCTTGTTCTTGCGAGACTTCTTGTGGTCCTTGCGAGGAGCAGCGGAGACACTCTCCGTCCGTCGCTCAGTATCTGCACGTTTGGTCTGGCGCACCGTGGACAGTGTCTCAACAGCGTCACGGGCAAGCAAACGCAGTTCGTGCAGTTCCGCACGCATCGTCTCAATCTCATGAGAGAGACGTTCTCGTTCTGCTCGAGCATAGAGCAGAAGAGGATCGCCCTGAACCGGGGTGTTGTCAACCGACATTGGGCTCGGCGAGCGTGCGTGAGCCTGACGTGCTGGCGCCGGAGACGGTGACCGCCCGTCTGTACTACGGCGGTGCCGTTGGCTGGCCCAGAAGTCGACAGCTGCCTGTTGTGCCGTGCCTGGTTTGGTCGACGAAGTGGACGACTGTTCGCTGGTGACGGAGGCAGCATCCGCAGGCTTCGGAGACCGGTGCCTAGCGAAGTATTCAAGCATACGCCGCTGAGCCTCTGGGTCAAGCTCCTGCGGGTCAATGCCGACGGTGCCCCAGTTACGGGGGTCAACAACCTTTCCTTGCCGCTTCGAGGGGCCCTCCCCTAGCGACGGAGACGGTGAACGTGAACGCGCCTGGCCATTGGCCGCGTCCATACGGAGCTGGTATCGCCCCATCTCGGCCGCCGTGAGCTGTCCGGCGGCCTGGTCTACGACCTCACACTGTACTGCAGTCAGCGGAGGTGAGGTGCTCTCGTGCGCGTGGAGAGACCGGTGGTTCTTAGCCCGAGGGCTGTTCGACTTCTTCTTGCCATAGGTGACCTCAATCCAAGGGCCCTGCTCAGGGAGGACGCCGCGATGCTCGGCGTAGGCGTTGTGCGAGGGCTCCTCGTCGGTCACATCCTCGACAGTCGTTCTAAAGGGATTCTCTTGGATAGACAATGAATTAAATACATTGGACAACCCAGAAGGGTGGGTATCCGACACCGCTGACTCTGTACGAGTGCTCGGCCGCGAGGTTACTGGTCCATCTAGGATGGCGTTCACCTCGGAAGACTCAGTCCTCTGCGGACTGGAAAGGGCAGTAAGGGGAGAGTCTTGCGAGACCATGGGGGTACTGGTGAACGCGCCCGGCACAGTAGCTTGTCCTTGAGTGCCAGTGCGGCTGCGGCTGCGGAGAGTGTAGCGGTGGGGCATAGACATGTTTTTCTAGGGGTTTTCTGGTGTTCAGCAAAGATAAACGGATAATGAGCTAACCGGGGACGGAAGTCGAGGTTGATCAGACCGCGGGGGATCCTGTCGTCCAGTAGCGAGACGAGAGAGAGAGAGTCGAGAAGACGAGATAAGAGACGAGAGAGTAAGAGCTCGAAAGCAGTGATAGAGGTTTCGTGTCAAAATATGTGACGCCCGCTAGGAAACTGGCGCACACGGAACGACTCAGACGATAGACAGGAAATTACACTGCTATTGTCGGGAAAGAATCGCTGCCTCTCTGAGGCGTACATGAGGGGTATTTATACTGTCTACAGACCGGAGCCGGTAGCAAACCAGAGCGAGTACCGAAGGTAGGAGGTCCTGGAAGAATATCATGCGCGAACGAAAAGATAAGATCTGAAAAAGGAACGATAAGGGCACCTGCCCGTTACACGAAGCCTTTCACCATCTGATCGCACTGATGGCGCATCAGCCGGGCACCCGCAACCTCGGAGGCGCCCAAGGTTGACTTTGCACCTCGACGGTGCTCACGCTGCCCGACGCCCCGTATGCCCCATACACTATGCACAACTTAATCAAGGTAATATACATTCTTATCATAGCGACGGTGGCTGCTATGGCTGCACCTCCGTCGCCGAATCGGGTCCGGTGTAGCGCAGGCCGCGAGGCAGGACATCCCGAGGTGGGGCAAGCGTGCCGCGAGACAGTCGCCACGGGGAACTCACCTTGCACGCGCAGTGTTGCAAGTGGTTCGACGTCCGGGAGGAGATACAAGACAGGCTGTAAGCAGGTGCAGCGTCGTCCACTCGAGTCCTCGATACTGAACGCGCACAGGTTCAACCGGTCGTGTGGTGCCGACGTCCGGAAGGTGCGACCAGCGTACAATGCTTGTTGCGACGGATCCTTGCTGACGTGGCGTCTAGTCGATCCGTATCCAGTGAGCCCAGTGTGTCTCTGGTCCCGTCCCGGTCCTAAAGTCCGCAGGTGGCACGACGCCATCGCCTTCTCACACACGGGGGGATTGAAGAGGTACTGTCCAAGCATCTCCTAGCGTTCTGCCTTCTTTCTGAATATGAGCAGCGGTGGGGCGCAGGTGCGTGATCCGTGTCTTACTCTCACAGCATTTGTTCTGAACGCATATATGCAGACGGCTCTATCCTCGCACATCCCATCGAACTAGCCTACCGTGAGCGACACCGTTCTCAACTAGCGCAAGCACACCCTGATACTCTGGTACAGCGGCGAATGTAGGCCTGTCCGACATCGCAGAGCGCCAGCGCGCCCTCGCCCTGAAGCACAACGTATCCTTTGGCGACTTGTGCGCGGATCCGCTGCTCCCACGCAGGTGCACCATCTGACGCCGTACCTTGCAGCATACAATTTGCAAGCGCCGTTGGGCTATCAAACTGCGAGGGTGCACCACGCCTGACGTTTCTCGCGGGACGGCCGAACGCCTCGCGAGCTGCGGACGACGGGCTGGTCCCCGCTCCATGGCACTCCGCCGACACCCTCTTGGCGCGGATGGCCGACGCCGGATTTGCCCCCACGAGCTCGTCGCGCTGCTTGCGGGCCACAGCGTTGCGACCCAGCAAACGGTCGACGCGAGCGTCGCGGTGCGTGACACATCGACGATTCCCGCGTCGTCTTTGTCTTCGCGCTCATGGTGCCTGCTGTTGCAGGGCACGCCGCTGGATTCGACACCGCGCACGTTCGACAACGCGTTCTTTGTCGAGGTGAGCGTGTCCTGCCAGAGACGCGCGAGGCGCAGATCGGCCGGGCGCTGATGACGGTTCCGTGCATGCCCCCCCTCAGACGCAGGCCAGAGGAACGGTCTGTCCCGGCGCTGCGCTGCACAAGGGCGAGGCCCTATCGTCCTCGCCCCACGAGCTGCGACTACAGTCCGATGGCGCGCTCGCTCGAGATCCCAGGTGCGTGTGCGCGACGTGGACCGCCTTGTCAAGACTGATGGACATGTCAGGACCGCCCCGACATGGAAACGGTTTGCAGGTGCGCTCAGGCCTCCCTCCGAGACTCCATACACATCTGAAGGTGTCCCTGCAGAGGATCAGGTCGAGATGGCAAGGCAGTTTGCGAACGCGATGGCGAAGCTGTCTGTCGTGGGTCAGGATGCAGCCTCGCTGGTCGACTGCACGGACGTCGTCCCTCGATGGAGAATGTAACGCCTTGGCTCACTATACCTAACACATTTTCAGGCGTGGCAGTTCTGTGATTTGTGTCTACTAGCTGACCTGTTCCATTGTATAGCGCATAGCGAATTCATGCTCTCATAACTGTCTATGTGCACGGCGAAACTCAAGCATCGTGGCTCTCAGGCATAACCCTCCACTTCTATCTCCGCGTTGTATCGCAGCGTCCGAACGGCCATTAGGAGCCAGGCGCCGTCGAGATCCGAGCCCGGAGCTTCCGGGGGGGGGGGGGGGGCTGAGCGAGCCCGCCAAGCAGAGTGCGCAGTGGGCTCCTCAGCTAGAACGGCAGCCTGATATGCTATTTGGCTAGTGTTCATGCGGTGCGAGGCTGCGCGAGGCCTTCCATCGCGGCACATGACACCTCCATCAATGAGGCCGCCGCCGGCCGCAGGTCCGAGCCCCGACGAGCGTCCGCTCCAAAGCCTGTCTCCATCGCCCGCGACGGCCATGCAGCCCGCCTCGCCTGCTCTTCCTCCATCCGTCGTCCTCTCGGCCTGTGCCCATCCAGCTCCGCATATATACGCCCGTCCTCGCCAACGGTGCACACTACCCGCATACACCCACCTCAGACTCGGACCACGTAAAACCCATGCGCGACCTCTATCTCCTCCTCGCAGCTGCGCTCGCCATCCCCGCAGCCCTCGCAGCGCCCGCGCCTGCGCTCGAGTACTGCCAGCACCCGCGCGTCGTCGACAGCACGTACATCGGGCGCGACAAGAACGTCCTCGTGCAGTACAGCACCTGCGAGGACGCCGAATGGCCCGAGCCCACCCTCGAGACGCGTCAGAGCAACAACGTCTGCGGCACCCCCTGTGAGCCCGACTTGATTCCCCATGCCAGTGCCCTTGTTGACGCCCGTGCAGACAACACCTACTGCTTCACCCCGTCCGGCGGCGGCCCTGACCCGAACGACTGCAACGTCATCAGCGACGCGCTGCTCTACGACAGCCAGAACGTCGGTACGTAGCCCTCGAGCAACGGATGCTCATCTCGCCTCTGAGACACTGCGACGCCGCAGGCGCGCTCTTCCAGCTCGACCCCGCGCAGAACACGTCCGTCATCACGATGCAGTTCCGCACCTGCGAGAGCTTCATGGTCAACCAGGACAGCGTCGCCCTGACGTACTGTCGCACCGACTGGGTGAGCACGCGCCTAATGCTCTTGCCCCACTTTTCCTGCTGCTAAACTGTCTCTTGTGCTCGGCCAGTCCTCGATCCTCAGCAACCTCGCTTGGAACTGCCAGGCGACCCAGAACGCCCACGGTGGGCTCTCCGTCGCGACCGACCAACGTTGGTTCATCCAGTACGTATCATATGTGCGGCCGTTGCCAGTGCTGACTTGCGCTGCACAGGGTTCAGCATTCTTAAGGTAATCTGATTGGCTAGTGCAAGGACACTGAATGAACAGTATGTGTATGTAATATTAGCGACAGTGTATTACGTGTTACCCGTTTTCTTCGACAGCGCGCTCCGGCTCATGTAAGTGCGCAAAGCAAAGGATTGTGAAATCGGACCGACGGGCTTGCGCCTCCCGCCCAGGTAGACTCACAGGTTCTGTGTGGCATGGCAGGAGGCGACGCGAGCTGACGGAGACGAGGCAAGTATGCGGATGAGTGGACCTTCGAGCTCCCAGTGGCCTCCACCGATCCCAGTGTGGTCGCCGCTGTGACCACTTTGGCCACTGAACAAAGGATGCTGTCGATGAGGCGCACCAAAGCTCTGGCCTTTGTTTCGCTTGCTTTGTCCCCGGACTGCAGGACAACTCTGGGGCCACGCACGAGGCGGATATATGCGCGCATACACGCATGCGCAGACGTTGCTTCGCACCTCCAAGCCATGGCATCGGCCCCCTCTGCCAGCAGCTCCGAGTCCTGCGCCACCGGCGACAAGACGCTGAAAATCAGAATCTCAAAGGAACAAATCCTCGCGCTCAAGTCGCCAAACAGGCCGACGTCGACGCAGCGCACACGCGCGACGCCCGCCCCTGCGGGCTCGCCACTGTACTCTGACCGCGCCGCGCACTTGCGCCACCGCACGGCGCAGCGCGAGCGCTCCGAGAGCACAGACAGCGTCAGCACGGTCGTGTATGGGTCCGCGCCACGCGCGGCGCCGCTCACGCGCACCAAGTCATATTTGGAGTTTCCGACCATGGATAATGACGACGGGCGCGGGCGGGCGCAGCAACGTGATCCGACTGCCGCCATCGCGGGTGATCGCGCCGCGACTCCTGCACCCAGCGCGTCCAGCACCAGGCCTACAACAGACACAGACGACGCCGCCGGCGACACCGACGTCGACATGGACATTGACACCGACGGCGAGCACGCCGTCTTCCGCGCGCCGCCAGCGACCCACTGGACCGAGTGCGGCGCGGGAAACACGCGGTACCTCCTCGCGCGCGCTGCGCCGCGCATCCCGCCCGCTACGCTCGCGCGGCACCCGAGCACGTGGTCCTTCGCCGACGCGCACCGATACAACCCGCGCGCGCCCGCGTTCTGGGGGCCCGGCCGCTTCGCGCTGCGCCTCGAGGGCGGACGCGCGCTCACGACGGTGTGGGACGTCCAGCCGGGGTGCGTCTTCTGTCTCCTGCTCGTTCCGTATCCGTGCTGACAACGCGCGCGCAGGACGTGCTGCGTCTGGAAATGCCGGCTCGTCCTCCACGACCGCCTCGCCGCACGCACCACCACCGGCGGCGGGCCCACACCGCTGTACGCCGCACCGCCCGTCGTTTCCGTCGAGCTCGACTTCTGGGCCGCGCGCCCCGGCGAGCCCGAGACCGAGACCGACGGGCGCACGTCGGGCGCAGCGTACGCGCGCGCAGGTGCCGCTGCCGGCCGCGCGCCGTGGCGCATCGCCTTCACCGGCCAACGCGTTGCGCACGCAGACCTCCGCGCATGCAAGGTCGACATGAAGAGCGTTGCGCTCGCCGACGCGTGGAAGTGGGAGCCCGAGCACGCAGTGTCTGGCCGTGTATCGGGTGCGCACGAGATACACGTGTGCGTGCCCGTCCCTGCTGCGCAGCTACGAGGCTGGGAGTACCGCCGCTTCCGCGTTCGCGCACGGGTAGTGCTTGCGGTGCCTGAGCTGGGGCTCGAGCCCGTCGAGGCGTGTGCGCCGGTCGCAGACGTTGCGTTCGAGTGCCTGACGAAGGAGCGCCACATGGATGGGAAGCCACTTCTGCACAAAATATCCCGCCAGTAAGGAAGCAGCCTGCCAAGTGATGTGTATTGTCTGGTACCTTACCGCTCTTTCCTGCAGGTGATATGATATAAGGCAAATATTTCAGGTTATATATTACCACAACACTGCGAACGCGTGCGCTTGCGAATCGGACGCCACTACATACCGCCATCCACCAGATAATCATTGATTGCAGAAATTTCAACGATGCTTGTGTTGTTCCCAGACTGCTTGATAGGGCTGTGCTTCAGTCTGCCAATGATTGTTTCATTGCCTGCGACGATGAAAAGATGATCTCCCACCCTAACCGAATCATGATGGCGGATCTGCCTGGCCAAGCCTGTGACACAATTAATGTTCGCGACACGGCTATTGTCCCCGCTGGTTGGTATGGCATGCGCAATACCATCTATCCTCGTTCTCCATTCACACATTCAGCCAAACTCGCAGATCAATTACGACAGCATATATGCTGGCTGCGCTGGCATGGGAAGTCCCCAGCTCTGCGAGCACCTTCAGTTCCGGCACTGGCTGGTATGTGCCGCACTCGACCGTCCTGACTTCGTGCTCATCCGTACACCTGCAGCCCGAGACCGTCCTAGAAGAACTGCCATTCCTACAATGCTCAAAGCCTCTACTTTCGCTACCGCTGTCCTGCTCGTCGCGCCCGTGCTCGCGAGGCCGTACGGCTCACCCGACAGCGCCCTCGCGCAGCGCGAAGTCTTCACGGGAGAATACCTTCCGAGCGGTGCTCTCTCCCGCGCAGAGCCCGCCGTCAGGTACGCGTTCCGCACCACCGCACACCACGCCGCGCTGACCAGAACGCACGACAGGTTTGCCCGCGAATACGACAGCGCGAGCGGCGGGATCAGCCTCGGGAAGTTCAAGATTGGCCCCATCTGCGCGCGGGGCTGGAAGCGCTGCTGCGGGGTGTGCCCATTGATCTCACCGGGGATTGCGACGAACCTGTTTAGTACGGCAAAGACGGCGCGAGAGGCTCGGAGCATGGAAGCCTTGGATTGAGGGAGGAGGTGCTGCGGAAAGGGCCGTGTACTCCGTTATGATGTAGTGAACGGGAGAAAAATGGTTTGACATGTTGACGACTTGATTCAGCGGACGCAGTATCTTAGACACTGTAGTCTGGTTGTGGTCGCAGATGGCTTTTGGTAAGTCATGAGTGGGCTCGGGAGCTGCACGACATCCAGGCCTTCCGAACTGTGATCGTTCGAGCCTGCTCTCGCTTTGGCGACGCAAAACACTAGCAAACCGGCCGCTCCTGGGCCTGAGGCCTGAGAATGCTGCGGCCTCAAGCTCTGGACAACTCAGTCTGATACTCACTGTCTGTCTTCCTTGTCGAAATTATCTTTCCCATAGAAGTCTAAGACGAGAATGTGGGATCAAGTTGCGGAGCGGGCCGCGCACCGCGCCCGACCTCGGCACCGGACGCCCCAGCACACCCGCCCCAGACTTCGCCACTACAGCAGCAGCAGTCGTCGCCACTGCACAGGGCGACAGTAGCCGCGGCGCGTCCGACGCGTCGCTCCATGAGAGCGACGTCGCGACACGGTTTCGGGAGATCCGCGAGCGGCTTGCGTGTGCGAAGCACTCCGTTGGGAACCTCCGCCAGACTGTCGGACAGCGCGCGAGCGGACAGGGGGCTCGCCCGGATGACTACTCGGCGGACTTTGCGGGCGAGGTCGACGTCGAGATACGGGAGGCCGTGGACACCGAGGGCGAAGACGAGGGTGCTGCGTCAGTCCCGGTGCTGAACATGATCAGGTCCACCACAAAGGTCAGCGACAACAACGAGGAGCTGTGGGGCAGGGAATGGTTCAAGGTCGACGTCAAGCCCGAGCACGAGCACACAGAGGTCTGGGACGTGCAGCCAGGGTGAGTTCTTTCTTTTCGCTGCATCCACGAGCACGCGCTGACCCAGATGTAGCGGCACGTACTCGCTCCTCTGCTACCTCGACATCACAGATCTGCGCCCGAATAGCGCGCCGCGGCACATGCCAGAAGCGGAGGACGTGGGTATCGTAGTCTGGGTGCCACGCCCCGACGCGCCGCTGGCACCCACGACTGCCTTGGAGGTCGCGCGCGCGATGTGGCACACGAGCTTCGCGGGCGCCGCGAGCCGTGGGCGGCACTGCGCACTGGCGCACCGGCGGGCACGGACGGCGTCGTGCTGTGCAAGGAGCGGCCCGCAGGGCGCGCCCGCGCGCGTCGTGCGGCCGTTCGTCGTGCCCATACCGACGGCGATGCTCGCCGGCGCCGAGCGGCGCGTGTTCCGGATGTGTGCAAACGTCACCCTGCGCAGGAAGCCGCAGCCGTCGCGGTCGGACCTCGCGGTGTGCGCGGCGATAGCCGAGTTCACGGTCGAGTCGCTCCGGAAGGAGCGCCACATGGACGGCAAGCCGCTCCTACACAGGACGAACCTGCCACCAGGCGAGTGGAAGTGATTTTTGGACTGGGGTGCAGTGAGTACGTTGGACGTACCGTGATTCTTATCGCTGACTGGCGTAGTTTCGTAAGTTCCCCTGACATACACTACACCATGTCGAGCACGCTACAACTGCTCATTATTCATGTCTGGAACTTGTATTCGGACGCTCCCCCAGAGGTTGATATTGCTGTGCAGCGGGCGAGAGTTGATGATAGTGACATCGAGAAATGCTGCACATCTCCTGCTAGGTGGATGACACGCAATGAAAGGACAGATTAATATATGGTATACGTTGATCACTAGAATATTATATGGCGATAGGCCAAGCTGATATGGCAATAGACAATGCAGAGAATGAACAAATGAATCTTCTAGGCCTTCGCATGGTCTATACCCGAAGGCTCTGCACCAACATAAACGGGAAGGAGATATGGATCACTAAGGATGGACTTTCAGCACTATTATCCTCATGTCAGGTTATCACAAGTGCTCACCTCGATAGCTCATCCGGATCCAACGTCGGACCATCTGCATCATCAAACTCTGCCTCATCATCCAGATCAGCAGTGCTACCTGTCGTCGCACTGATGTTGGGGTGCTTCTCGAACCAAGCTTCTCGTAGACGGTGCATTTTCACGGTCTCAGGATGGTATGCGAGAGAATGCCAATCATGGTCTGAGGAGTAGGTCACTTCGTCTGGGGGTAAGGTCAACCACCTATCAACGGTCGCATGCAAGGGGGAACATACGCAAATGGGGAAACCTCTGTGCGAAACCGCGGACGACATCGGAGGAACGGATTTCGTCAGACGATCGGGCAGACGCAACTGCATCGACATCGTTATCACATGCCCTGTCGTAGTCATCCGAGCCTATAGCAGTATCGGTCAGCAGATCGAATGGGAAGCAATACATGACTGGGGCGCCTGTTGGTTCAGGAATCTGAGGTAAAGTCGCACCAGGCGCCTTGCTGGCCGACTCACTACGACGCCTATTTCCCTCTGGTAGCGCAGCATTTGGATGTCCCGAAATGACATCCAAACTCGCATACCCGTAGACATAGAATCTTTTGAACACAGTGTGTGCAAGGCGAGCGAACAAGAATTGGAGCGGTACACCCGCAGGGACCGGGAATGCGCGGCCATGTAGATTGTCCTCGTAGGGAGAGGAGAGCTTGAAGAGATGGCACACCATACGACCGCCTTTGACAATGAAGGCGAAGTGACCACTGTCAAGTCGGCGGTGTATGTCTGAGCGAAGCGTGAGCGCGTTGTTGACGGTGTCAATCCGCTTGTCGCCAATTGCGCGGGATTCACGGTGAGCAGGGGGGTTGTGAAGCCACATGGTGTGATGCTGGAACCAGTTTCTATGTTGTCTCGGGATGATATGGCAACAGTCGAGTGCTGTTCTCTGTGGCGTAAATGGACAGTGTCAGACAGAAGGAGGAAATTAAACGCACCATCATTACCACGTGTAACAAGGCAAGCATGTCCATCTCTTGAGAGAACGTTGTCCGCAAGTCTCTGCGGTGAGCTGCACACCGAGTAGAGATGACGTATTGCACTAGAGTTATCCAGTGGGCACACTGCATTCTCGGAGGCCTGGACCGCCCTCCAACGCGGGGGCAGGTCGGTAGGGGGGGTCCAGTCCACGAACGAGGAAACAACAGCATACGAGTCGCTCATGTCGAGCATGAAGTAGAAGTATCGACCGGGCTTTAGGTAGTCAAGTTCTGGAGATAGCCGGTGGTTGGGGTCTCGGGAAGCGGAGAAATAACCGAGGCTGTTGTTGGAAATAATGAAAGCAACGTCGAGTGCAACCCCAAGCTCAAGGACCCACACGCGTCCGGTGTGCTTGTCGAGAAAGTCGGTCGCGGGGAGTGAGATGAGCGGATTCGGGCTCCGTGGATGAAATATCTGCACGTAGTCGTTCGGACCAGGTTGACCGGCTGCAGTGATTTGCGCCACGTGCGGTTCTTGGAGCCAGGACATCGTGCGAGTAGATGATGGTGTGGTTTGAGAGCAAGAGGTGCCTTCCAGCGGACGAGCCAGGATATGCGGCATTCAGCGAAATCGGAGATTGAAACCATTGCCTCCTTATATGGCATGCCGCCAACCCTGGGACGTTCAAGCGAAGAGATGAAGCTCGTGCGGGTAGCGACGGCTGCGATGAGTCTCGTTCAAGAGTTAATATGAAACCTTCAAGCCTTCAGCTTCAGCTTCAAGCCTCAGAGGTGTAGAAAATCTCAAAGTCATCGCGGAACGATACTAGTAGGTGGCGTGGGACTCATCTGTGGCGGCAGACGACCCGGGTATATAGTTTTGCCTGCACACGGCGCCGCGTGTGTGTCACCGTTTAGGTAGTTAGGTAGTCCCCCTAGCTCACCGTTTTCGTAGCTTACAATAGTCTTGGGTTGTCTTTGACGAACCAACACCAGTCTCGGGCGCGGTCACCCTCTGTAACCTCGTTCATATGCTATAGATCTCGTTCTCGACCTTGCGGGGCGGCTCAGCCCTTGACGGCACGCATATGCAGTACTTGCTCTTCGCGCCGACACCCTCAAACACATCGGGCGCTACTTTGCGTGAGTACTGTACGCCGACCGGAAGGTCGTCCTAAGGGCGGGGGCGATCCAGTCGCCTGCGCTTTGGGATCGACCCGGCGCGCGGGTCTGCTCGACACGCTCGGTATTGAGGTCGTGGTGGCGTTCGAGGGCATCAGTCGGAACCTGCAGGACCAGGTCTGCCCCTAGTGACGCTGTCTCTCAGGTGTGTGCGTGCTGACATCCCTTCTTGCAGGCTGCCACGCCTTTTGCCGCGGGCTCGACCGCCAATGACACCGGGGACATCCTCTATGACAACGGTGGGTGCACGACTCCCTTGCTGGGGGCCCCGCCGCTGACGAGGGTGCCGCAGCGCCCGTCCTCGAGATGTTCTTCAAGTTCTACGAGCCGTCGCCGGACGGACTGGGCATCAACGTCTGGGGACTGCTCCCCTTCAGCCGGGGCAACCTCTCCATCACGGTGCACATTCCGCACCCTCTGCCGGTGCCGTCCGTTCATGCGCCCCACAGAGCCGCGAGCCTTTTGTGCCGCCTGCGATTCGCGTAGGGTATCTCGCTACCGAATTCGACGTCGCTGTTGCCGTCGCGGGCGCACGCGCGGCGCGGCGCCTGCTGCACACGCCGCCGTTGAGCAGGATCGTAACCACTCAGCTGGTGCCGGGCACGACTGCGGTACCCAACGACGGCGACGGCGGCAGCGACGCAGCGTGGGCGGCGTGGGTGCGCGCGGCGTACATCTCGAACGACCACCCGGTCGGGACGGCCGCGATGATGCGGCGGGAGCTCGGCGGTGCGTGCACGGTTGTCTGCGCTGTGGTCGGGGCGGCAGTGCTGACGGGTATGCCCCAGGCGTCGTGGATGCGCGGCCGCGCTGAGGGTGTATGGCACAGAGAATGTGCGCGTCGTCGATGCGTCGGTGTTGCCGCTGCAGATCAGCGCGCACGTCAGCGCGACGTTATGCCGCTAGAACATGGGATAGTAAGCTCTTTCAGCTGTGAAAATCTGAATGATTTCGATTCTGAATAGCCTGCAGGACGATTTATGCCATTGCCTCGTAATCTTGATGTCTTGGGAATGAACGTGACTAGTCTTGGTTCCGCAGCCCAGATTTTCCACGAGGTCTGTTACTGGGGCTCGAGATTTGGACACCGCTAAGCAGATGTGACAACTAATTTGTTACCGCTGCTTTTTCTCTGGTCGCTTTCTACGCATCTTGAACGAGAGAAGGAATGAGAATACATCTATCCAGGTGTGCTAGTGCTACAACATGAAAATGCATTACGCAGAAGCGGCGACAGATACCGCGACCTTTTCACCATCCGGCGCCTCGAGCGCGGTGATGCTCAGCTCGCCCGTTTCGCTGACGAGGATCTGCACTTCAAGTTTCGTCTTGAGACGACCGTCCGCCTTCTGCGCCTTGTTCGCGTCGAGGACGAGCGCGGTCAGGAATGTCTCCTTCTCGACCGTGCGCTCCTTCGTCTCGATCTCCTCCTCCTCTTCCTCTTCCTCATCGTCTCCTTCGACCTTCGGCGGTGTCTCCTTCGTGATCTTGACGCCCTCCTTCACTTCCCAGACCTCAAAACCGACCTTCTTCTCACCCTCGCCCTCGCCGAGGTCTACGTCGAGGCGCACCGTGCGGCGGCATGGAAGCGCGGTCTCGCGGAGCACGACGGGCACCCACTGGCCGCCGAGCGCGTTGTCCACAGCGGCATCGGGGAAGACGAGGCCGACGGTGCGGGTCGTCGCCTTGGCCTGCTGCCAGCGGCTGCCGGGCGCGAACGCGGCCTTGACCTCGCGCTCCTCGTCGGAGCCCTCGCCGAGCGTCGCGAGAAGCTTCGCCTGGAGCGCCGCGCCGCGCGCGAGGATGGTGGTCGGGTCGCCAACGCCACCGCCGACAACCGTGCCGGCCGTGAACGGCGTGACGACGTCCTCGCGGAAGCCGAGGGCGAGCGCCTCGTCGAGGCCGGGCAGGCTCGCGGAGCCACCGACGTACACGATCTCGTCGACGTCGTAGAGGTCGAGGCCGGCACCCACAACGAGCTCCTGCACCTTCTTGTAGACGTGGTCGTAGATCGGGCGCATCTCCATGTCGAAGCGCAGGCGGTTGATCGCACCCGTGAAGTCGAGGCCGTCCTTGAGCGACTCGACCGAGCACGTCGCCGCGCCCGTCGACGCGGAGAGTGTGCGCTTCGTGTGTTCGACGGCGAGGCGGAGCTTCGCCTCGGCACGCTTGTCCTGCGCCTCAGTGGCAGGCGCGACGGTGAGCGGGGTCTTGGTCTTCTTCGTGAACTCCTTCGCGAAGAACTTGATCAGTCGGTCATCGATCGCGTCGCCACCTACGGTGTGGTCGGACAGCGTCGCGAGCGAGTACGCGAGACCCTGGCGCACGGACAGCAGGGCGAGCTCGAGGCCAGAGGCGCCGAGGTCGACGACGAGCTGGGTGCGGTCTTCGGGCAGAGTGTCCTTTTCCGAGCGAGGCGCAGAGGTGGTGGTGACGACGGCAGCACCAGATTCCTCCAGAAGCTGCATGACGGAGAAGCCCGCCTCCTTTGCGGCCTCCTCGAGGGCCTTCTTCTGTTCGTCGCCGAACCAGCTGGGGACGGTAATGACGGCACCGTGCACCTTGCGGCCAAGGAAGTCCTCCGCGGATTTGACGAGAGATCCCAGGAAAATGGAGGTGACCTCGCTGACAGTCAGAATGCGGGTGGTGGCAATGGGCTCGTTCCTCGGTGTCGCGACATTCGAGGCGGAAGGTGTCGCAGCCGCAGAGGTGACTTTCGACGTGGGGAGGGGAGCAGGGGCGGGCTGGAGGATCTGAACCTTGTAGGCAGGGGTGTCAGGGAGGTCCGGGTGCTGGATGACGGGTGCAGAGGTGGTAGGCTTGTCAGCAGGGATTTCAGAGAACCTACGTAGACGGTTAGAGTGAGATATCCATGTGAAGTCTATCCACGCACTTCTTGCCCAGCAGGTTCCTAAAGCCAACGATAGTGTTTTGAGAGTTCTTCACTAGCTGATGCTTCGCCTGGTTGCCGATGTACTGTAACAGCGTGTTAATTTGCGAGTAATACAGCAGGAATTTCAGACGCACCATCTCCTCGCCGTGGAATGCAACCGCGCAAGCAATCTGACGCTCTCCATCTTCGTTGGCAATGCAGTCCGCATTTCCCTCCTGAAAGATGGTCAGTCCGGGAGGCCAAATGGATGTTGCAATGCATACCTTGTTCAGGACCGCGATAGATGCGTAGGAATTACCAAAGTTGATACCGACGACGGTGGGGATAGAAGAGACCTCGATTGGCGCATCTGCGCTGCCGTTTGCCTGAGTAGCGGCCATGTTTTGAGGAAAATGAGAAGGAATGAGGAGAGAAAGCGAGGCACGTCCGAAATTTTGGGATAAGCGTTAGAACCTAACCCTAACCGTCATCTTATCGCGCCTTAGTGCGGAGATTAGATAGGCGCCCATAAACCAGGCCTACGCGTTGGCCTGCACGAGCAGCCTTACCGCGACTTTATTGACGTTCTAAGCGCATCCTCCTCAGTTACCTACTCTAGCTTATCCAAGAGCCGCCCCGTTGACCCATTTGCCGGGAAGAATCCGTACAACTCTGCCCAGTTAGTCGGGGACGTGGTGCGGTAATCTTACCGGAGACTGACCAGGTACTCATATTCGCAGGCATGGCTTGTCCGCATATCGGTGACCTAGCCCGTCTGCAACCTCCGCGTCTCTCTCAGTCTGTTCACCGTGAGGAGTGCACGCAATGTTTCGACAATCAGGTTCGTCATCCACGAAATCACCGGAGCCCCTTTGGTTCTTATGCCGTCGGGCTCAATCTGCAGGACCAGCCCTTGGGTATCGACGTCTGTCTGCACTGTTTCAATGGGGGATGCTTGGATCGTGATCGATCCCATATGCGACTGCACATCGCAAAGACGGGACATGCCTTCACCCTGAATGTGAAGCGAAAGATGAAGCCTTCTGCGAACCGAGTGCGTCACTTGCCAGTTGAGACGCGTATATGCCCTGATTCTCTACTAGGCGGACGAGGAAGAGCCTCCCGCGAAAATGGCAAAGCTAGCTATCGTCGCCGATCGGGAAGAAGACAAGTACGAACATCATACCGTCGTGAAATGCTGGAAGTGCAATCCCGAGACAGGTCTTGAACTGCCCACGGCCTCGGACGACTCCCAAGTTAAGGCAGTCGTCGATGGCGTCATGCACTCTCTCTCTTCTGCGCGTCAGTCCGAGGTCAAGGCTTGGGAGGAAGAGATCACTGCATGCGAGCATACCCTTATGCTCGAGCAGCACGCCACCGGCCCGATCCTGGAATCTGGTCTTGCACATTGCTCCCAATGTGAACTCAAGGAGAACTTGTGGCTCTGTCTCACGTGTGGCTCGCTCGGATGTGGACGGCAGCAGTTTGGCGGTCTGGGTGGCAATGGCCATGGGCTGCGGCACTACGAAGAGACGAAACACCCGGTTAGCGTCAAGCTGGGGACTATCACACCCGAAGGAAACGCAGGTATGCCAGTAGACTTGCCTGCTCGTGTCGCTACTAACATGCGTAGACATTTACTGCTACCAATGTAATGATGCCAGGTTGGATCCCGAGCTGCCTGCCCATCTGGCGGCGTTTGGTATCAACGTGGCGACTCAGACGAAGACGGAAAAGTCTATGACCGAGCTAGTACGTGCCGGGGATCTTCCTCGACGCTTATATGCTGACATTATCGCTACATAGCAAATCGAACACAATCTCAAGTTCGACTTCTCGTTGACAGACGAATCAGGGAAGGCCCTGGAGCCTGTCTTTGGGCCTGGACTGACCGGCTTGGCCAACCTCGGAAACAGGTCAGCCCTCTCCGGTGTCAGATAATGCTCTCTTGCTCAATGGAACACAGCTGTTACATGGCTTCCGTCCTGCAGACCACATTCTCGCTTCCCTCGTTCCGCGCCCGCTACTACCCTTCTGCGAAGGACCACTGGCAAACGTGCCCCGAGACTCTTCCCGCAGAATGTCTCGACTGCCAACTGCACAAGCTCGCGGACGGCCTGCTGTCCGGACGCTACTCGCACCCTCGGCCCGCAGAGAGCGCGCCACCGAAGGCGACGAATCCGCTAGCTCACGAGTCGCCGACACCCGTGTTCCAGGAGGGCCTGCGCCCGAGCCAGTTCAAGGCGCTGATCGGCCGCGGGCACGAGGAGTTCTCGACGATGCGCCAGCAGGACTCTGAGGAGTTCTTCACGCACTTCGTCGGGGCGATCCGCCGGCAGCTGAAGAAGACGAGCGCCGGCCCGGACCCGACGGCGGTCTTCCAGTTCGGCATGGAGCAGCGCCTGCAGTGTGGGGACTGCCAGAAGGTGCGCTATCGCGTCGACGCGACGGACGTCGTCAGCGTGCCCGTGCCCAAGCGCGAGAAGGGCGTGGACGAGGAGGGGAAGGTGCAGTACGACGAGGTGCAGCTCAAGGAGTGCCTGGACATCTTGACTGGTGTCGAAGCCCTTGAGTACACCTGTCCGTCGTGTCAGAAGCAGGTGATCGCTAGGAAGTACGTACATTGCTGCTTGGCTTTCTCTCAGCTCTAACCACGGTGGCGTCTCAGGCAGGCGAAATTCGCGACCTTCCCCGACGTTTTAGTCATCCATGCCAAAAAGTTCCAGCTCGTGAACTGGGTCCCAACTAAGCTTGGTATGCAGTAGCCGTCGTTCACCGTCTTCTGTTCGCTTATCAGGCTTGGGGGTCAGACATCCCGGTCATTCTGCCTGCGGATGATGTACTACAGCTCGATGAGTACCTTGGTCATGGCCTGCAGCCAGGCGAGACCGAGCTAACAGATGATAAAGATTGTAAGGCCTTTTGTCAACGTGTTCAGTGTACATAAAACGCTCAGTGAGACCCGCCCTAGCTGGCCCAGCTGTGCCCGAGTTCAACGCTGAAGCGATGGCGCAGTTAGAAGCTATGGGCTTCCCCAGCGTTCGCTGTCAGAAGGCGTTGCTTGCGACAGGTAACAGCAACGCGGAGGCGGCAATGGAATGGCTCTTCCAGCACATGGACGACCCAGGTATGTTTAACGCGCGATTACTTGGGTATATACTCACATCATCTAGACATCGATGCACCGATACAATTGACGGCATCAAAGGCTAGCAATGAACCTTCACAAGAACAGATTGAGATTCTTGCTGCCATGGGCTTTACTCCCGCTCAGGCTAAGAAAGCGCTCCGAGAGACCGTAAGTTTGTTCATTCGTCGCTAGTCCTCCGCGCTACCACTGAAACAACCTGCGCAGAATGGCGACACTGAACGAGCAGTTGACTGGCTCTTCTCGCACCCGGACGAGACCGGCGAAGAGCCAGCGTCGTCTTCTGAGCAGCCTGCAGCGCCTGCAGTCGGTGGCTCGACAACGCTGCCGGCACGGTACCGGCTGAAGGCGTTCATCTCGCACAAAGGTCCGTCCGTGCATTCCGGCCACTATGTTGCACACATCCGGATGGCGGACCCAAGTGGGAGCGGAGACATGTGGGTGTTGTTCAACGACGAGAAGGTCGTAAAGGCCGATGCCGAGAGCGTCCGGGACCTCAAGCGGTTCGCGTACCTGTACGTATTCGAGAGGGCCTGAGTGACGTCGTGTTCGCATGGAAATGAAACAAATGACCTCGTCGACTGTACATCCTTATGGATTTTTTACGTCCTGCGTCGAGCCCCATGCCCATGCATTGAGTCGATAGCTCCCGGAACCGGAGGCTACTTTTACGACGACGCTTTGACCATAGAAGTAGATTTATACTTCCTTCACCTGAATTGCGGCAAGGCGATGGAATCTGGGATAGGAAGCCCGGCGTTCTGGAACTTCATGTTCAACACGACTTTCCGCATGCGCGTCGTCCTCCACTCGCGCAAGGCCCCCTGCCAGTCCTCTTCGTCCTCCGCCGCATCCCGCGTCCACGCCTCCGCAAAATCAAGCGTCACCGCGCGCGTCGGGTCGTGGGCGGGGACGAGCAGAAAGTTCGCCTCGTTCGCGTCGGTGTGAATGATGCCGTGGCGCCGCAGGAGCTCGCCGCTCTCTACGATCTCGTGCAGAAGCGGGTCCGTGAGGCGGCGCGGGTCGAGCGCGTCGAGCGAGACCGCGTCGCGGATGTGCTCGAGGAAGAGCACGAACGGCGTGATGGAGTATGCGGGCGTCGTGCCGGAGAGGTCCAGCTGCTCCGCACCGAAGAAGACGCGGACGGCGGAGCCCTGCAGCCCTGCGGCGCCGAGGTGGCGGTACGCAAGGCACTCGTTGTGGTGCTGCCATGCGCACTGCCTGTACAACGTGAGCTCCCATTCCACGACGTCCTCGTCATAGTCGACCTCGATCATCGAGGGCCCCTGCTTCGGGTTGAACTCGAACGTCCCGCCGTGCAGCCGCGCGGCGGCGGCCTCGTTCTCGGGGTACCACGGCACACCCTCGCCGCGCATGAATCGCGGGTCGAAGATCTTGACGACATAGGGCGTGTCGGGCTGTATTGGGCAGTGGGGCGGTACTTGTTCGAGTTTGACCAAGATGACTTGCGCGGAAGAACGCACGCTGGAGGAGAAGGGGAGGACTGTGGCGCACAGTTTTCCATGTTGGAGATGATGGATGGTGAGTGTTGAATCAGGGGTGAGATAGATCGGTAAGACTTTATGTGCGTCGGATGACATTGATTCCTGATTGAAAGGGTGGAAGGTGTTCAACTGTGTTGAGGTCGTGTGCGCCTTCGGTGGTGTCAGAGGAAAGGTTTGCACACATCCTGATAGCGCCTCGATTCTGAGGGCGTCTGCTATCTCAAGTCCACATCGATGCCCGAGGCAGCGTGTCCTGGCTCCTCCATGTAGGCCTTTCCAGAATGCTTGTTTATTGTCAGATCATTCAACAATTCACATAGATCATCATCCATCTTCCACAGATACGGTCTGGACTTTGCATATGTACTACTTCTTCACCGCGCAACAAAAGCCGCTCCGACTATTCCACTATACATCACAGCATACATGACTACGGGGCAGGCGGCAACTGGGCGATCTTTGGGATCGGCAGACCTGCGCCCCGAAGTTTGAAGTGAACCATAACCCGCCGATCGTGTTCGACACCCCACTCTCTCTTGGCGGCCTCCCAATCGGCCTCGTCCACGGCGGCGTCACGCGTCCACGACTCGGCAAAGTCGATCACGACAACGCGCACGGGGCTTGCGGCGGGGGCGAGTAGGAAGTTTGCCTCGTTCACGTCTTGGTGGATGACGCCGTGCTCCTGGAGGAGTCCGCCGGTGCCGATGATGGCGTGTATGAGCGGCTCGGTGAGGAGGCGCGGGTCGAGTGCGGAGAGCGGAACGGCGTCGCGGACGTACTCGAGCACCAGGACGAACGGGGAAATGGAGCGCGAGGGGTCAGTTTGTGAGAGGTCGAGCGTGCGCGAGCCGTAGAAGGTGGGGACCGCGAAGCCTTGCAGGCGTGCGAGGTGCGTGTATGCGCGGCACTCGTTGTGATGCATCCACGTCGTGTGCTCGAACCACGCACGCTCGAACTCGACAGGGTCCTCGTCGTGGTCCTTCCCCCGCATTGACGGCATCTGGCGCGGGTTGTACTGTATCTCACCGCCGTGAAGGTGAGCTGCTGCAGCCTCGATCGTGGGTGACCAAGGAGGGTCGTCGGCGCTACGCATGAAGCGCGGGTCGAAGATTTTGACGACGTAAGGCATATCGAGTTGAATCGGGCATTCTTGGGGTACATAGACGAACATGACGAGCGCGACTGGACAACTTGATGCGCCGCTTTCAGAGAAAGGGACGATTGTGGCGTGCAGCTCCCCAAACGCAGAGTGTTGTAGCGTGATTGTCGAGCCTGGCGTAAGATAGTCTGGAAGTGGTATGCGTTTGTGGGTAGACATAAGGTGCTACTGGTGATGCCCACAATGTTATCGAAATACCACTGCGTCGCAAGGTTTCTTGGCAGAGTGTCAGACTCGATCGGAGGATGAGGAGAGTTTAAGCGAGGATGTCAGCCGCCGGGCTTCATTTGATGGGTAACTTGTGCGGTAATCCCACTAGGTACTGGTTTTCCACGTGCACCAACATTATATATAGATGTTTGAACGAACACAATCAGCAGACTATTCTCTTCTGCATGTGCACGAACGACGATACCTTCCTAATCAGGACGCTGGAGCTGGAGCGAATCACAAGGGGGGAGCGGACTTTCAATGCCATCTCTCCGTCTGCGTTGCCTTTGCCCGTCATGGATAAGGCGCAACATCTGTATGTTATGCACTATTAAATATCGCAGGATAAACGCAGAAAGCATACGGGGCTTGGTCGACAGACATTTCTGCATAGACAAGCGCGAACCTCACTGCCAAGCAGCAGATAGGAAACCTCCCGTTAGGGCTGCCGCGTACGTGAAGCGATCCAACCACCTCTGCGCTCGTATGTCGTCCTGCATTATTCCTCCCTCACAGGTTCCAGCGAACCTTCTACGCGGCTCTCGGCAGTCACAGGCGCCTTGGCTATTTGTGGGCGCAATCGGCGGTCCCAGCTATCGGGTGCATAGACCCTACTAGTCAGCTTACATTCGTCCCATCCAGTCCATATCGCACTCACACTATCTCAGACGTGCACAATGCCTCCTCCTTTCTGTGTACAGTTCCCAGATTATCTCCAGCCTGGCTCCACGATCACCTTGCAGCACAGCCAGCACGGCGAGCTGTGCGCCACAATCCTCCCATTTTACGCCAGCGCACAGTCAAGCACCCAGGTTGTCCTCATCAAGTTTGCATGTTCACTCCAGCATGGCCCGCTTCGTGCAGATACCCCGTACATCGTCAAGATCTTCGACCCGCGCTTCATGCGCAACCCGACGACCCCTTGGGAGCCTGCGGTCGAGGCAGCCGCGGCGCGCATCCATGGAGGGGAGATCACGTTTAATCCAGGCCAGATTCCTTGGATGGGAGATGTTGAATACGAAGAGGACGCCATCGCCTGGGAGCGCCTGTGGTTCGAGCATACGGCGTGGATGCACCACAACGAGTGCCTCGCGTACAAACATCTCGAGCGCCTCCAGGGCACCGTAGTCCCGACGTTCTACGGCTCCGGCACGCTCGACCTCAGCAGCGCTGATCCCGCGCGCTCCATCTCCCCGTTCGTCCTGTTCTTGGAGTACATCCCCGACGCCATCCCGCTCTCCGCGATCGATCCCCGCCTCCTCACCGAGCCCGTCATGCGCGAGATCATCAGCAATGGCGGACTCCTGAAGGACCACGGGGTCGTGCACACCGACCCGAACGAGGCGAACTTTCTTCTGGTTCCCGCGCATGCTCCGACGCGCGTCGTTGTGATCGACTTTGCCGAGTGCTGGACGCGCGACGCCGTCCCAGTGGAGGAGTGGGACGATGCGAAGGAGGAGTGGCCAGTCGAGCACCATCGGAGAGTGATGATACATATGAAGCTTCGACATGCGGGTCTGCCCATTCCGCCGTTTGCAGAGCTGCCCAAGGTCTAGTGGATGACCGCTTGCTTCAATGATAATAGTTGTGTAAAGTAGTAGTAGACTCGGAAACATAGTATTCAACGTTCCGTTTAGATAGACAAAGATAGCAGTGCACATGTTATGAAATACTCCGTAGCAGTAGCAAGTATACTAGGCCTGGAAGGCAGGTGAGCAGTGTCATGGAACCCAATAAGAGCGTAGCGTTGGCGCGAAAGGGTGTCTTGCAGGCTTCTTCCTGCTCTCTTACCTGCCGTAGTTGTCACAGCCCTGGTGTAGTACTCGATCAGATAACACGCTCAATAACAGCGTGGACATTTCAAGCGCACCCAGTAGACCGCAGCGCGCAGCTTTGCTTCGGTAGGGGGGAGTCGAACTTGAACCGCAATACGTACGCCATGATGTCGGCCCTCATGTTCCGCGCGACGCAGATGGAGACGTGGTAGCAGCCGTCACCACCTCTCATGGAGGCGAATTTGTACTTGTTAAATGCGTCTCCGAAGCCTGAGGTTCCAGTCCCGTGAGCCTGCAGCCAGTTACCCGTTTCCCACCGAAAGTTGGAAGTGATATCTGCAAGCTTTCCACGCGGCATGTTCTCAACGCCTTGCCGGACGACAGCAAGGTCGCTGCGCTGTAGGCGCAGTCAGTCACGATTGTGGGCCAAAACATTGAGACTTACTCGGAAACCCGCGCCGCCTTCGAGAGAGATAAGAGTCATGGTTTGTGGTAATGTCTGTAGCAGGTGTAGTGTTTGAGATCGCTGGTATGCTGTGTGTGGGGGTCGTGCTGAGCAGCAGACTCCAGCGCAGCTGCTTTATACGCTGCAGACCATAGATCATGCAGGCTACCTATTCCAACAAGCACAGTCAAGGTGCTTGATATTGGAAGGCCTGGAAACGATGGGGACACAACACAGATGGTTCGAGGTCAGGGTGTCATGGAGGAAGCATACCAGTGCGCCGGCAAGTCAACCGCAACGGCTGAATATACCATTTTGGGGCATCTTGAGGCATTATGCTGCTTGCATGTATGCGTGTTACGGATGAATCAGAAGCCCTTTGTGCTGGGATTGGGCTGCGCCACACTCACGTAGTCATGGCTCGTTCGGCCCTGCAGATAACTATAAGAAGCGATACACATACCTGTGCTTCAGTTGCTGGATACATATGTGCTCCGTTGTAACGACGTCAAAACAATATCTCGGATCCATTGTCCAAGCACGCAGCTTGCGTTTCCAACTAAAGTCACGAACCAAGCGACGTCTCATCTCAGAACTGGCTAGAAGCGTGGATGTCATGCGGGAGCTACCCAACCTGTGTTCCTAATTGAATTTAAAGACGTACCATGCTGTCCCTCCGAGGTATCTCACGGCTTGCGTAGCATACGCAGAGCGCAAGTGGAGGTGCGATGCACGTTGCGATGAACGTAGGCGCCCTAGCCTCTGGGCGCATAAAATCGGCGTCCTCGACTCTTCAGGTCACCGTCACCACACCGTACAGCACATTCAGTCCTTTCTACACTTCATTACTCACGCACCACGCCATGAGCAACTCACCACGTGTATTCTATCCAAGCTATCTCCAACCTGGCCAAACCATCACCCTGCGGCACTCTGAGCATGGCGATCTCGACGCCACAATCCATCCGTTCTCCGCCAGCTCCAGGTCAAGCACCCAAGTCGTACTTGTCAAGCTCTCCAAAACGCCACAGAGCTGTTCTCTACGTCCAGACATGCCATATATCGTCAAGATCTTCGACCCGCGGTTCATGCGCGGACCCAAATACCCATGGACGCCGGAGATTGAAGCTGCTGCGGCACGCGTACACAGGGGACAGATCGACTTCAATCCCCGCGAGATGCCGTCAACATGGGGAGTGGATTGCGCGACGCAGCCGACGGAGTGGGAGCGCGTGTGCTTCGAGCACACAGCGTGGATGCATCATAACGAATGTCTGGCGTACAAGCATCTCTCACGCCTTCAGGGCACCTCCGTCCCCATATTCTATGGCTCGGGAACGCTCGATCTCAGCAAGGTCGATCCCACGCGATCCATATCACCCTTCGTTCTCTTCCTAGAGTACGTCCGCGATGCAGTCCCACTCAACATGCTCGACCCCCACCTCCTCACCGAGCCCCTCATGCGCACTATCATTCACAACGGCAGCGTTTTGAAGGAGCACGGGGTTGTTCACACAGACCCAAACCCCGCGAACTTTCTACTCGTGCCCGCGCACGCCCCGACGCGGGTTGTGGTCATTGACTTTGCCGAGTGCTGGACACGTGATGCGGTCAACGAGAACGAGTGGGAGGATGCTGCGAGGGAGTGGGACGTCGAACACCATCGGAAGGTGATGCTTCGTAGGAGGTTCCTTGACGCTGATCTTCCCGTTCCTGAGCTCGTACAGCTTCCGAGTGTCGAGTAGTGTTATCCCATGCCATACTTTTCCTTTCAAGTTATTACGACATGGATAGTAGTGCTGCGTAGTGGTGATAAAGGAATGGTGCTCGAGAGTCTAAACGTTCAGAGTCCCAGTTACGCTTTCTCCGGGGACCACCGCCCAATACAGGCAAGTCATCGCCAGGTGTACTCCCCCACTTATGCAGGATGTCCGCGCAGTCACCGGCGATATTCAGCGCCGAGCACATCCATGTCCACGGACAGCTCGCACATTGTATTCAGGTTAGTACCTGAACATAGATATGCGCTACACGCGCCATTTTACACGCTCGTAAAGGCCTGCGGCCCATGCAGGGGCGACATCCACCATGCATGACGGCTGGGCTCTAGATACCACATAACGAACATCTCACATATACGTTCCTCACGCACCTCCGCAACCTACATAGTTGTTCCGACATTCTACAATTTGTGGTACACTCTACCTCAGCAGAATTGATTGTGTGCGCACCAGTCCCTCTTCGTCCCTCTCTGAGGAATACATTCGTGGAATACTCCTAACCTAAGCTGTCTAGCCCCACAGTCTTGCCGAACTCGTCATGCGCACGGTGATTGGAAGTGATAGGATCTCCAAGAAAAGTCCGAGTTTAGGCCTGCGGCAACGCGAGAACAGCAGGCACAGGCAGACCCGCTGACTCGAACTTCCTCCTCAAGACAACCTTGCGGTCGTGCACCGGGTTCCACTCCTTCAGAGCCCCCTGCCAGTCCTCCTCGTCCTTGGCCGCGTCCCGCGTCCACCCCTCCGCAAAATCGAGCGTCACGACGCGCTTCGGGTCGTGCGCGGGGACGAGCAGGAAGTTCGCCTCGTTCGGATCGGTGTGGATGACGCCGTGGCGCTTCAGGAAATTCCCGCCCTCCATGATTTCACGGAGGAGCGGCTCCGTGAGGCGACGCGGGTCGATCGCCTCGAGCGAGACCGCGTCCTCGATGTACTCGAGGAAGAGCACGAACGGCTGGATCGCGCGTTCGGGCGTCGTGCCGGTGAGGTCGAGCTGGCCCGCGCCGTAGAACCTGGGGACCGCGGTGCCCTGCAGGCCCGCGATCCCGAGGTGGTGGTACGCGAGGCACTCGCTGTGGTGCAGCCACGCGGTCTGCAAGAAGAGCAGGCGCTCCCACTCGACTGGGTCCTCGTCGTAGTCGGCGTCGAGCGTGTCCGGGCCGCGCTTCGGGTCGAACGCGAGCTGCCCGCGGTGCAGGCGCGCGGCGGCGGCTTCGAGCTCGGGAGACCACGGCCTGCGCTTGCTGCGCGTGAACCGCGCGTCGAAGATCTTGGCGATGTATGGGGTTCCCTGCTGCATTGGACAGTTCTGCGGCGCGTCGTCGACCGTGACGAGGACGACGTGCGCGGTAGAGTGCGCACTGGAAGAGAACGGCAGGATTGTGGCGCAGAGCTGGCCGGAGTCGTGGTGGACACGGATCTGCGAGCCAGGGGAGAGATAGTACGGAAGTGACTTTTGTGGGTTGGGCGTTGTCATCTCGTGCAGAGGAGACTGGACGGGGTCGGAAGTCTAGGTATCGTCTGCGGCGGAAAGAAAGAACAGACAAGCATCCTGAACAGTACGCGCGGGCGCTGTACACCTGTGAAAACACGTGATCCGGGTGTGCAAGCTAGAAGTAAACGCCTTCCAGCCTGACGAGTGCACTGAGCGCGAGAGCTCATGTCCTTCTTCTATGCTGTCGTGCTGGTTTAGCTTGACCCGAGCCGGGGATGGGGCAACTCAGAACTGACGTGATGATGAGGTGGGACGAGATGATGAAAGGCTCACCGGTTGCATCGCAAATCCATCTCCCGCCATCTCGCTAGATGTGTAACAACTTCCTACTTCCGAGGTTGCCAGAGCACTGGCACTTGGGTCGTGGGTAGGCCGTGGCGGAAGAATGTGCTTGAAGCGAGGCGACTGGGCCCTAGCATCACCCATCGTCGTGCGCAAAGGTCAGCGGTTTCTCAAAAAGAGATGAGAATTCTTGTGCCTCGCAAAAGTCTCGCTATGCGCACGAGGTGGGCGAAGGATGGGTGGGCGAAGCGTTGGGCGCTAGCCTCGGAAGCCAGCCGACCGAGTAATCTAGGGTTAGGGTTTCGCAGCGGAAGCACGGCGTGAATCGTGCCAGCTCTGGTTTGTAGAGCCCCCCCTTCATGGTCTGCAATGCGGAACAGACGCATAGAAACTGAAGCCATAGTAATAAGCAACGCAACGGAAGGATCCAGGGAAACCCCGTGAGGCACGCTACAGCCGGAAAGGCTGGAGTGAAAGCCGCGATCCTGCAGATTTCGTTCATAGCACGTCGACATGAAGAGTGTGTGTACGGATAGAGACATCCAAGGCATAGAGTGTAATTTCTTGAACCAGAACTAGCCTACAACACCAACTACACAGCCTGTGGGGGCTCGAACCGGGGCAAGGCGATGACATCGGGGATGGGCAACCCAGCGTCCTCGAGCTTCCAATTCAGCGCCGCCTTGCGGTCGTGCGCCGGGTTCCACTCCTGCAGCGCTCCTATCCAGTCGTCCTCGTCCTTCGCAGCGTCCCGCGTCCAACATTCTGCGAAGTCGATGACCACGACGCGCGTCGGGCTGTGCGCGGGGACAGGCAGGAAGTTCGCCTCGTTGGCGTCCGTGTGGATGACGCCGTGCTGCTTCAGGAGCTCGGCGTTGTCGACGAGGGCGCGCATCAGCTGCTCGGTGAGGCGCCGCGCGTCGATGGCCTCGAGCGAGACCGCGTCCTGGATGTACTCGGTGATGAGCACGAACGGCTGGATTGCGCGGGGCGGCGCCGTGCCCGACAGGTCCAGCTGGCCCGCACCGTGGAAGACGGGGACGCAGGAGCCCTGCAACGGCGAGAGGAAGCGGTACGCGAGGCACTCGTTGTGGTGTTTCCACGTGACGCTCTGGAACTTGGTGAGTTCCCACTGGACGACGTCCTCGTCGTAGTCGGCCTCACCCATGTCTGGGCGCTCCTTCGGGTTGAACTGGATATCTCCATTGTGCAAGCGTGCTGCGGCAGCTTCGTTCTCGGGGGCCCATGGCGTCTCCTCACCGCGCATGAACCGCGGATCGAAGATCTTGACAATGTAGGGCGTATTTGACTGCAGTGAGCAGTCATACGGCACGCTCTGGAGCTCGACCAAGATGACCTGTGCGGTGGAATCTATGCTGGCGGAGAATGGGAGGATGGTGGCGCAGAGGTCGCCGAACTGGACATGGTGAATGGTGATCTTTGAGCCAGGGGTTAGATAGTACGGTAATATCTTGCGAGGAGGAGTATCCATGATGTATATGGCGCAAATAGTTGAGTTATCGTTGCTCTTTGGTAGTATTGGGTAATGGAGGAGCGAAAGGACCTGTTGCGTCCTGTGAGCGCTATAGCGCACGCGGGCCACGGCAGTCACTACACAGGGCAGCCACGCAATATAGACCATACATAGCTGGGCGGGCCTTACAGAGAGAAATCGCACTTTCAGACGGAAGACTATGGCCACGGGGCGTTCCTGCCGCTCACCGCCGACTCTGCACGTCCTGCGCAAACGATGCGCAAGTCACCGATGATTTCTGCAGTCCCACTCAACATGATCAGCGGAATATTCCAAGGATTAGTGCGCATTGCCAGAGCATCAAGTAGACGAGCTACGCCGAAGCATCTAGCAGGCGAAGCGAGACTTTATGCCAGAGTTCCTTTGCTCGTGCGTCTCCGTCAATCTCACTGGTCAAGCCCTCGCACAGCAATCTATATCGATCCACGGCAATTTTGGACGAGTCGTACGGCCCAGTCCGCCCCGTGTGCTTGAGGATCTGCCTGCTGATGATATCCGCGGTAATTCCCTGTCGTCCGGCTTCATCTGGGTACTTGAGACGCTGTTCGACAAAGATGTCGCTGTAGCACGCGAGTCTCACGTACTCGTCCGCAAACGAGAACGCATCGGTATCTAGGTCATCCGGGTGATTCTGTGGTAGCAAGAGTAACGAGATAAGCAAAGAATCCCCGGTTGGAAGAAGACCAGATGCTACCTTGCAGAACTGGGCTATCGCATCGCCAAACCCAAACGCATCCCCACAATACGCCTTCTCCCAGTCGTACTGTCTCCGCACCGACGGGTCGTGTTTGAGCGTGAGCCTAGAGAGCAACGGGACCCGGTCGCCTTCCAGCAGCGCCAAAAGATCCGCGCGCAGCCCGGCCGTCAGTGCGGCGTGGGGGAGATGGTGGGCGGCCCAGGCAGCGACGGCATAGCGCGCATGCGCAACGAGCACCGTGTCGCGGCTGCGCACGCCCGCGAGGATGTCGAGCGTCTGCGCGAGCGTGCTGGCCGCAGCGAGACACACGGACGCGAGCGCCGCGTGCCCGACGCCTGCGTCGACGCGGTAGAGGCCGTCCGTGCAGCGCGCAGGGTCGCAGAGGAACTCGACGAAGCTCGGCTGCTCGGGGCGGACGCGCCCCTTCTCGTCGACACCCAGCACGCCAGACGAGCGCGCGACGATGCCGGCGATGTCGCCCTCGGAGAGCGCGAGGCTCTCGGCGGGCTCCGCGAGTCTGCCCTGGATGACAGTGTGCCTGCACAGCGCGGTGCCGAGCAGTGCGAGGACACCGTGTGGTAGCGGCTCGGCGAGGAGTGCGATGAGGTGGAGTAGAGCGAGCAGCTTGCCGTGTGTCTCGGGCGAGGTGAGCATGCTAGACGCTGGGAATGCGGAGCGGAGGTAGTGGAGGTGTAAGCTGTCCTCGGGTGACGCTCCTGCCGGAGGGATGAGCAGTTTGAATGCCTGCTGGGGATTGTATGCATTCTGCTTCATGAGCCCCAGAGCGATGCGAGCATATGCTCCGGTCACGGTCGCGGTGTCGATGAGGGGCTCAAGCGCGTCAGGGTGCTCTTGCAGGTATTGTGCATAAGGGAGAGATATCCGTGGAACCTCATCAGTGAGATATCTCCTGATTTCGTCGCGTATTTGGGACGAGTTGTCCAGGCTGTAGTGGTGCACAAAGCGCTCCGCGACTGGAGAATGGAGCTGCGCCATGAGATGCTGCACCGGCCGAGCGGAAATGAAGACATATAGCCAAGGCAGCGAGTCGACCAAACGGACGAGTTCCTCCAGCAGCTCTATGGCCTGGTGCTGCTCTCTGACTTCATCAAGTGCATCAAACACGAGAACAATCGGAGGCTCCGGCGACACATGAGCCAGTGGGCGGAGGAGAAGGGTCACGAAGGCGAATCTTGTATCACGTCGCCCAGGTTGGTTGAGGTAGGCTCTTGCACCCTCCACGAGAGCTGGCCTGAGTGCAGGCTGAAGAGATGCGAGCTGAGCAGCAATCACGGGAGCGATTTGCCCCGCAGATCCCAGAGGCCGGTCTATACGAAAGAAGAATGACGCGCCCAATCGACGAGCGGTGTTCAGACGCTTGCATAGCCGAAAGGCTGCCACAGACTTGCCCACGCCAGGAGGTCCTGTAAGGAAGTAGATTCGTGTATTGTTCTGTTCGTTCTGCTGCGCTTCTGGTGTGGGAGTGAGCCAATTCTCAAGGTCGGCGGTGAGATTATCAACACCATCTTCGGAGACTTCAATTTCGAGGCCTTGGTTCTCCATGTAGGACGCGTCAGGGATCTCTACTAATGATCTGATGATCGACATCCCCTCTGGCGTGACATAGACTGGTCAGCCCCACATTAACCGTCACTTGTATAGACTGCAGGCTTACCTAGTTCCGCTGAATTTGTCTGTATGCTTGCAATGCTTTTCATCACTGAGACTTGAATTTGAACCTGTACCATCAACCGTATGGTCAGATACCGTCTGCATCGAGAGACGTGGACACGTGCTTGGAAGCTGTTGATAGCATGGTGCAATTCGACATTCATTTCTTTCAGAATTCTATCGTTGCGTGACGCATAAATGATGCTAGAGAAGCCGCGTCCGCCTTTGAGCATCTTGGTGCGCTGTCCCACGTTTAAGATGGTTCTATGGTCGCGTCAGTGAACACGCCTGTGAGCAAAGGAGCGATGCATTCGTACAATAGCAGGGCGCGTAGTCCGTTCATGAACTCCTCCGAGCGTGCCACGCCGCCAACGGCGAATCTCGCGCCGTCGCGGTCGGAGCCATACCGCGTGGCCGAGGTATTAATAATCCTTACCGTCTCCCTGATGACAGTGCCCAGCTGTGCTATCGTACGGAGGAGTGCTTCGCGCGACTCGGGCCGCACTCTAGCTTTCTGCGTGGCCGGGACAGTAAGCCAAAGGAGGGTCAGGTGAAGTCGAGAGGAGACGACACACACCTGAACGCGCTCTACGAGCTCGAACAGCACTGTGGGCACGAGGCCCAGCTTGGGCACAGGGGTGAGATCCAGAGCCTGCTGGAGAGCGTTGAAGATGGGCGCTGCGGCGCCCACTGTGATCTCACCAAAGTCGTTGGGTCGGCGGGGCTGCACGACAGCAACGTCCTTGCCCATCTGTGCAAAGAACGTAGTGTCGCACGTACGAGACACGGATGTTGTTCACCAACCCGAATCCACGCGCCTCAGACCTCCGCATAGCCACATTCTCACGCCTGCCACTGACTGCCGCTTCACGAGGCCATCATGCTAGTACTCTATTTTTACAATGAATGTATCGAGAGGGCGTAGGGACAGGTCGTACCAGAGGCCCTTTCCCTCGGCATCCCTGTTGATGTCATCGTAAAGACTCGAGCACAGCCGGTCATATTTTTGCATGTCAAACAGACCAGATTCGCAGGGCCCAAACCCGTCTGTGCCTCTGTAGATCTCGCTCCGCAGGTCGCCCTGGTCGATGGCCAGCCCTGGGACTGCATGCGTGAGCTGCCGCTCGAGATAGATGTCACAGTAGCACGCGAGCCGTGCATATTCGTCCGAGACAGGGTGTCGAGTACGCCACGGAGGGCTCTCGAGGGTTATTTGTTCGTCTGTGGGTTGGTCATGCCCTGCGTCCTGCACGGCGAGTAACAATTAGCGCCTGAACATCCGAAGCAGCCAGCGTACGAAATAAAGACATACCCTGAAGAACCGTGATATGTCGGCCGATGCAGAAGACGCGTTCCCATTGTACTGCTCCCGCTCGACGAGCCGGCGTATCGTTAACCGCGATATCAGCGGAATCTGCGTACTGCTGACGAGCGACTCCAAGGCTGCGACGAGCTGCGTCGTGTGCGCTGCATGTCGGAGATGTTGCCGCGACCAGTAGCGCGCCGCGTAGCGCGCGTACGACACCAACACGCGTTCGTGCCGACGCTGCGCACGGAGAACGTCTTTGATTGTCTGGAGCGAGAACGCGCTGAGGCACACGGCCGCGAGCGCCGCGTGCCCCTCGCCGGCGCCGACTTGGTAGAGCGGATCGGTGCACCGCAGGGGGGCGCAGAGGAACTCGCGGAACGTCGCGTGCAGGAGGACGACGCAACCGTTGGAGTTGATCGACAGCACAGAGCGCAGGTGCGAGACGAGGATGACGACGCTCTCGTCCGACAGGTGACCCCGCGCCGGGCGGGTGCCCTGTATCCTAGACTTGATGACGTCGTGTTCCCAAAGCCCATTGCCGAGCAAGGCAATGACCCCAGGCAGCAACGGCTCCGCCTGTAGTGCGATAATGTGCAAGAAGATAAGCAGCGAGCTATACTCGTCCGCGGAGTCTGTGAGGTACTGTTCGGAGTACGAGATCTGAAGAATCTTGAGGTACAGATCGTCTAACGGCGATAGTGATGACGCCCTTTCGGACGAGAGCACGATCCGGAAGCCCTCGGAAGGGTTGCTCTTGTATTTGTCCAAGACGTTCACTGCGGTACGCGCGAAGATAAAGAGCCCGCCAGCGCGCTCCACAAGACGGGCCAGGTACTCAGGATGATTCTCCAGAAACTTCTTGTATCCAGGGATCTTTGGCACGGTCTGTTCAAGATAAAACGCTACGTCGTGCTCCCATTCCTCCAGTGTCTCGCTAAGGTCGCGCTGGTGGACAAGGTCCGCGGCCGTCGTAAGTGCTGCCATGACATGTGGCTGTGGCCGTGAGGCGACCAGGACGTAGAGCCAGGGTAGAGCACGGACAAGAGCGAGGAGGTAGCCGAGG
The DNA here is from genome assembly GCA_001910725.1 of Phanerodontia chrysosporium. Lineage (NCBI taxonomy): Eukaryota > Fungi > Basidiomycota > Agaricomycetes > Polyporales > Phanerochaetaceae > Phanerodontia > Phanerodontia chrysosporium. The sequence continues at coordinate 126,086 of MJGA01000041.1, forward strand.
GCTTTCGAGAGTAGATCTTCTTCCATGCACTCGTCTAACCCATCAATGACGAGGAAGACGGGATCGACGTGAGACACGTGCGAAAGCGGTTCTTGGAGGAGCTCCTTGAAAGCGTACTCGATCTGCTGACGAACGCCACTCGCGCTGTACTGACGGGCAGCCTTGACGATGTGTGGGCGGAGCGCAGGTTGGGACAGCGCCAATTGACGTGCTAAAGTGGTGAACAGCAGTCGAGCTGACCCCAGGTCTCCGCCGTCGCGAACGAAGAAGAACGACGCGCCGAGGAGAGGTGCGCCCGATGGCGCCTTGACGTGGGAGAGGCGTTCACAGAGCTGGTGGGCGATTGCAGACTTGCCGACTCCAGCACCGCCGCCAAGGAGGTAGAATCGCTTTGGGCCGTCTCTGGGCAAGGTACCGCCCCACCACGACTCAAGTTCCTCGAAGAGCTCCTTCCGAGTCCCGACCAAGAAGCCGCTCTTGAGTTCGTCCACGGAACGAAATCCTGCGTCAACCCAAGCCAAAGATTCGATCGCCCTTTGGTCATCTTTACAGCAGTTGTCAAGGGAATGCCGACGCAAATTTGCTCAATCAGCTCACCTGCTTCCGCGAGCGTACGCTTTATGTCTTCAATGCCTCTACGAATCGCAGCTTGGCCTTGAACCTACGTGCTGCTAAGTGAGTCGGGCATCTCACAAGACCGAGTGTTCATGGGCATACCTGAAATATTCGTACGGCCGCAGAAAGCTCAGTTTTCATACCCCCAGGACGCCTTCGTCCTGCGACGCGTAGAGGACGTTTACGAAGAAACCGCAAGCACCGGTCCCCTCATGTAAGTCTTGTACGCGCTGCTGGAGGGTCTGGAGCGTGCTAGTCACCGATGGTTTCAGCTTCACATCATATCGGAAACCGAATGCACGTACGTCAAGAGCCCTTTAATCCCGCTTTCCAGCTCCTTTGAATGTGCGATACCGACGGCCGCCTCCTCAGCCTTGTCGTCCTCCGCGCCATTCTTGGCCATGGACGTTTTTGCGTGGACGAGGGTGTCCCTGATTGCCAGCGAGAGGCCCTTGACTTCAGTCCTGAAGGATTCCCGCGAATCTTTGTTCGCTCTGGCAAGCTGATAAGCCCGCATGAAGACGGGCTACGGCGTACAGATACGGCAGACATACCTCCACTCTGTCGAGGATTGCCGACAATGCTTTGGGTATGAGACCCAGTCCGGGTACGGGGGCGAGGTCGAGGGCAGGCTCGAGGAACTCTAGAATAGGCTTTGCGACACCGAGCGTGATGTCGAGGGCGGTCTCTGCACGAGCCCATTTCGACGACGCTTCCTGTTTTTCTTCGGGAGGCGCTGCCGCCATGGAAGTCGAGGAGAGAGAGCCTGACTGTGGGATACAAGCACGCGCTTGCCATGTGCTCGAAGGCGAGCCGAGACCGCAGTATCGTGGATGCTGTTAAGGTTTGACAGTCACCAAAGCGAGGTCTGAGTCTGGGAGGCTTTGTTATCGGCCTTCAGTTCGAAAATTACATGGGCACTCACCACCGCGGGGGCCGTTCATAACGAAAGACAGCGGTAGCAGACTGCGGCCGAGAAGAGATACTGGAGGGGTTTTACACCGGTAGGTATGCGGCGGCTTGGAGATCGCCTTGTGCCGTCTGTACCTCGAACTTGAGGCAACAAAGCCGAGGATTACCTCCGTGTCTGAGTGCATGCATGAGGAAAGGGGGCAAACAAAGGATTTCGAACGAGCGGCTAGTCCCATTCCGCTCAATTTGGCAACTAGTGTATTGGAGGCTTGAGGCTGTCTAGACTGCGATACTGGTCAGGAGAAAGATATGCTAGTACTGCTGCAACTAGCAGCGTGCTCTGCGACATTCGTTTCTGTTCCAAGAGGTTATAATTATGGCACACACAGGAAGCGGTAACCCTAACCCCAACGCTCCACGTGCCTTCGGCAAAAAGCGAATACCGTGTTCGCGCTCGAGGGCGTCGGCGTACGCGATTTATATCCTCGATGCCAGCGTGCTCGACGTCGTGCTCGCTGCCCAACGATCCCAGCTCGCCGTGCAGCACGACGCCGCCGCAACTGACCGAACGACCGTGACCTCCTCGCGTAGACGCACGGACCGCGTGTGGGAAATCGACTTAGGGCCCCGCCCCGCAATAAGTTGGGACAAGATGCCCGCTCGGTCCTACTCTGCCCTCGCCAACTGGGATGGCCGGTTCTCGCAGTCGCGTTCAACGCCCTCAGGACCGCCCTCGCAGCCTTCACAGATGCCTCTGCCGCCGCCGCCGTCCTCCTCCAGCTCTCCGCGCGCCTCTCCGTCCAACTCGCGGGGGCGCACACCCTCAGGCTCTGCCCCGCCAGGCTCGGCTTCATCGACATCCCTTCAATGCTCTGCAGCGGATGTGGCGGCCTCTGGCATGGACGAACCCGTAAACACTTTGTTCACCTCGCCTCGGCCTCCCGCAGCATCACCCAACCGGGCACGTCCTTTGGAGGTCTTTCAAAGTGGAATCTTCACTTCCGATCAAACGCGAGTAGAGGTGCTGGAAAAGAGCAAAGTGAATATGGCTGTAGAGATTGCGGACAGGCCCCGCAGTAGTGCCATTGGAGATCCAGTGCGTCGCGCCCTTTTGACCTTCTCCCCAGTTGTCTGACTCGTCTGTCATCCAATAGCTTGCCAGTCACTCACATCCCTCAGATGTACCATTTGACAGTTCTATGTTTGCTGATTCTCACCAATCGCCTGTACCTCATACCCAACTGGCGCAGGGCAATCAATCAGGACCGCAACCCTGGTTCTCGCAGCATGCGCGTGCGCCATCCCGGGTGTCGGCGCGTAGCTATCGCAGCAGCGAGGACGATGACGAGAATGTACGACGCATGCTCCTTGCATCTCAACCTGCATCTCCAGTCCAGGTGCGTGCCCCTCAGTCTTCAATACATGTCTAGTTGACCCTCTGCGCAGAACAAACACGCCTTTGGCGCGTCGAGCGACCAATTTCTACCTCATGAGTCTTTACCTGCGCCCCCACAACGCCCGCTAGCAACTTACGTACCGCACAACGCAGCGCAACCTCCGTCGGGGTTGCAGTCTCCGTTCCACTGGATGTCTGACTCGCACCTTCAAAGCATGCAAGCAGCGGCATCATCATCCGGCCCCGTGCCTTTGCCACAAAACTGGTTCCGCTTGCCAACCACTTGGACGAGCTCGGGTACCCAAGCTCTGCAAGCGAGGGCCCCGATCTCGACATCCAGATGGTTTCCAACACATCTGCGACGAGCGAGCAGGAGGCAGGCGAAGCTAGCACCACGGTGTCGATCGAGCCTACTGCCGGCGACGACGAGCAAAGTAAGGCGTAGTCGTCTACTCTCCGTGCTCATGCACTGACCGTGGAATACAGAAACGGAGACCCCGACAATAGACAACACATCGTGGGACACCTGGGTAGCAAGCAATGCAGCGCGGAGAGAGCACAACGTGAAGGCTACTGCGTCTGTGCCTGTGCGCGCTGCAACGCCCGTGCCTATTGTGGCAGAAAGCGAAGATCACTTCCCACCTTCTCCGATACAGCGAACGAAGGTGCGTGCACACTGCCGGACGGCCCTAGGAGCTGCGCACTCAGATTCTCCTTGTACAGACACCGCTCTTCCTGCCCAGCCCGACTGCTTCGTCCAGCGCAGGCCTTTCGTCGAGAACGACCCCAGATGATGAAACATCTTCTCAAGTGTCAGATGAACGGGCGCAGCCCTCCCGCCAACGCAGCCCGAGTGTCGAGGTTATCGAACCCTCAGTGTACAGCCTAAGCACAGGCGATAGCACCCTCGTGGACAGTGATGCGCTGCATGTGAGTACGATTTAATTGACGATGGTGTTTTTCTGACTGTACCAGCGGCGAGCACCGTCTATTCGTCCTTCGCCCGCACGGGTGGCGGATGCGAGCAATGTTGGGCCGCTAATAACGGCTGACAACGGTCCAGCACGTGAACCGTCTATCATCAGTATCTCTTCAACATCCCCCGATCCGCCCGTCCGCCACAGCGAGACCTCACCGGGTCAAAATCACGTATATATTGAACTCAGAAAACTGCCACCGTCTCGCAAGAAGCACTACCGACCGCTTGCAGATTTGCCGCTTCCAGAGGATCGCGGGAGCGTCGGCGAGGACCATGACGACGAGCCACGCGCCGGACCCTCGCGTGTCCCTGCGGCTCTGTCGCCGACTGTGTCATACTACACGCGCACGAGTCCTGGGCCCGCGACGCCGCGGTCCTCCGAGGAGTCGGACGGCGACGTCGTCATGCTGTCGCGGGCGCCCTCGCCGCGCGTCGTGCCCTCTTCCGTGAGCCCGCCGGCTCGCCGGACACAGCGCTCGCCCGATGGCCACCTGTCGCTGCTCTCGCCACTCCCGCCGGGTGTCCCGCCCATCCGGCCGCCCGCCGCTCGGCACCGCGAGTCCACGCGTCCGGGCCCGTCCCGCCGGCCGCGCACGCCGTCGCCCGAGCCCGAGCGCGAATCCGAGCCCGACGACGGCGAGGGGCAGCACTGGGCGTTCGACCTGTCGGCGGCGTACAACCGCGCGCACGACCTCGCCGTCGTGGCCGACGACGCGGCGCCGCCGCGCAAGCGCAAGCGGCGTCGCGAGTCGGTGGCGGCGCACGAGGCGCGCGGGCGGGCGGCAGGGAGAACGCGGCGGGCGCGGCGGATTGCAGAGTCGTCGGACTCGTCCGAGGCGCTGCCGTCGCCGAAGAGGCGGAAGACGAAGGCGGCGGTCGAGGGTGGGCCTGCAGCGGTGCAGGCACCGCCTGCAAGCGCGACGGGACCTTCGGCATCTAGCGCGATGCAGTCGCCGCCTGCAGGCATCCTTACGCCTTCGTCTTCTGCGCTGCAAAAGCGTCATTCACAATTACACACGCCGGACGTCGTTCCGAGCTCGGACGGCAGCCACGGCGAACGGTGGGTCCTCCAAGGCCTCGGAGACGATGCACTCGACCCTCTCGCGGAGCTCTGCGGTGCGGTTCCCATCGCGCTTGTGTCCGACTTCGAGGCGGGGGTCCAGTCGGATCACGCGCGCGAGCTGGATCCTGCGCGCGCGATGCTACCGATGCAGTTGCGCCACGTTTTTGCCGCACTTGGCATCGCAGCACCGACGATCCGCCAGGGCCAGGCTGCGACGCGCGTGGTGTTACAAGAACTGGACGTGCCCCTTGTCGTGGCGAGCAAGGGCAAGGGCCACGCGCTGGGGTCCGCAGACGAGGAGGTGCGGCTGCGCACGCCGGAGGCGCGCTTACCCGTAACGCCGCCGCGCACCATTCAGCCAGGTACGGTGGTGCCCTCTCGGCCGTCTGTAGTGTCAATGAAGGATGCCCGCGAGAGGCGCCAGAAGGAGTACCCGCCGTCGCCCAGCCCGCCTGAGATTGTGCGTCAGCCTGTGGTGACTCCGCCAGCGCCACAGGTCGTCCGGGCTTCCCAAGAAGACATGCCGTCTGTATATGCGTCTCACCGCCATGGCTCGCACGCAGAGCAGCAACCTTCGTCGCGGATGCCTGCCACTCCGCCCTCCGTCGCCATCCAGCAGCCTCCCGCGGTTCCCGTGTTCCCGTCTGAGCAGGACGTTCCGCCGTCCCAGAGTTTCTCGTATGCGTACCAGCAAAAGCAGACGCACTACAACGAGATTCTCCAAGCAGATGCGCTGCGCGGCCAGGACGCATTTCTCGGCGTGATACAGGACGACTGCATGGAGATCGACGACCGTGGCGGGTATCCTAGTTATGAGCATCACCCGAGCAGCCTTGCCCTCAGCTCGCAGTGGATGGATCCCTCCCAGCCCCTCCCGCCGCAGTACTCTACACTACACGAAGGGATGGTGATGGCTATGAACGAAATGTCAGCGACTGGAGATCCTGCTCTGGGCATTGACCCGCAGATCTTCGCTCAAGGCGGCGTCGCCACCATTGATCCCTCTCTCCTTGGCGGACCTATGACTCCGCCACGCGCCCGGTCGCCTACCGTTACTCCATCTCCACCATCCGCGTCACCACATAGCACTGCCGACAGTGATGGCGATCGTGACTGGTCGCCACGCCACTCGTCACCCGGGTCGCACTCAAGATCACGGCCTGGACCGGCTTCTGCGACGAACAAGTCCAAGGGCAAAGGGCGCGCCGCTGATGTTGGGTACCGCGCCCGTGCTGCGCAGAGTCGCGTTGACGTGCTCGATTCCTGTGACCAGGATGAAACCCTCGGCGGCAAGCGCAAGAGGAAACCATCGGCACGTGCTGTCGAGGCTGGGTACCGCACTGTAGACGATCAGCCCGCGACGAGAAAGGGGAACCGTGCGGACGGGAGGTCTGGCTCTCGTTTGATCGACGTCGACATTGCCGCCCTGGCCCGTGAAGTGCCCTATTGCCATCAGTGCCGCGGGAAGAACGCATATGAGAAGATGCGGTGCACGGTCATCAAAGACACCGGTTTGCCGTGTGGCGTCAGGTACTGCGAGAAGTGCATCGTCACTCGGTGCGTCGTCCCGTTTTCAAGCACGGTCATATCAGCTCACCCACCCTAGGTACCCGGACATGGAGTTCAACAGCATGTCGACGACGTTCAAGTGCCCGCGATGCCTCGGTTTCTGCAACTGTACCCATTGCGCCAGGGGGCGCGGCGAGGAGTACGTTTCCTCTTCGGACAAGCATCGTCGTTACTCTTTCGCTGTGTCTGCGCTCTACGCGGAATCCCTGCGGAAGGAGAAGGAGGAGAAGGCTGCAGTGAGCAAGGCGAAAGAAGCCCGAAAAAGGCGCTCTACATCTGCCGCAGGCAGCGCGGCACCCCCGTCGACCTCGCTGCTCCGTCGCTCCGTCTCCGCTGTTGCCGGGCACAATCCAAAGGCAAAGACGGCAAAGAAACCCATCGCTCCGACGCCCCAGGAATTGGAGATGGCGGCAAAAATGGCGTTGCCACAGGGCGCGGTTTGGGGCACGATATACGGGCTCAATAACGACAGGATCGGCGTCGGGATCGTAGCGGACGATGCTAGCCAGAAGATCATGGTCACCCGTCCCCCGGAGCTGATCGGTGGTGGAGACGACCCGCGTCTCACGTGGCCGTCATCGAGCTCGAATGCCGAGACCGAGGACGACAGCGAGGTGGACCAGCTGATGTCTACGACCCCGGCAGACTCCCGCATGTCGACTGCGACTTCAGCACGGGCGGTATCTGCGGCCCCCGCTGCGGGCGCGTCCGTGGATGAGGCCTCGTCATCCCGTCCTCCCGCGCCGCCTAGGACCCGAGGGCACTATATCGGCAAGCTTCAACGAGGATGGACACGCCTTCCGCTCGGCAAGGGCAGCGAGAAAGGTCTTGTCCGCATGCGGGGCCTCCCGGCAGTGCACGCATATGTGGGGTCCAGGGCCGTCATCCGGCGCTCGACGGCGGTTCTGGGCGGCGACGACGACGGGCTCGGAGACGACGCAGACGATGCCGACAGCGGCCGCTTCGAGTGCATCTCCGGCGAGCTCACACCTGACATGAGCGAAGACGAGAACCGTGGAGCACATGCGCCTTCGGGCGCACCAGGCGTGCAGAGCCCCTCGCAGCGTCCGCCGCCCGGCGGCGAAGACCTTGGCTTCATCTTGGCGCGCGTCATCAAGGCGATCAGTCAGCCTCCGCAGGACGGGCTGTCGTCGCAGGCCGCTGCGCCCCAGTCAGGCAGCGTCGACACCACCGTCACGACCGCTCGAGTGGAGCGCCCGGACGTCGACGTTGGAGATGCGTCCGCCGGGGACGGACGTGTCTCCGGTATCACGACTGTGAACCATGCCGAGAGCGCCGCAGACGCATCCTCGCGTTCGTGTAATGCGGGCGGTGCGCCTCTGGTGCCGGAATCTGCGGCGGCGACTTTGGTGAAGGTCTTCCCTGAAGGCGTCCCGGACACCGCGCTCCTCGCTCCGCAGAATCCTGCCGAAGAACCTGGTCGGTCTGCAACAGCACTTGCCCCTGTGGACGGTCCCCCACCGCATGAGGATCATCGTGAGTTCGCTGATGACGATCGGCCCCCTGTTGCTCATGCACCTCTCGCAGCTGCTCTCGGGCGCGTTCCAGGGTCCGAACATGCCCGTCCATCAGCACCGAACTCTTCCGGCCCCAGTGGCATCCCCACCGGATTGCCCTCACCGTCTCAGTCACCCTTACGTCTATCGCAGAAGCCGCTCATGGAATACCACGAGCCGACGACATCCTGGTCCGGTTAAGCTTCTTTAAAATATCTTGCTATGCGGCCGCCTGACTACTCAAGACTCTATTTTTTTTTCTTGGTTCTACACCGCGCATCGTATCTATTGTACCACGCACTCGCTCTGGCATCTAATTGTCCCACCGTACATCCTGACGACCATATCATGTGTTTGGTTTTGTAGCATAGCGCCACCATCTATCTACCTCTAGTAACTTCTTGCATACTCTCCCGCACCGTCGACTGTTGTCTTGGAAACTTTTGGGCTACATATCGTAGCGGGACCAACGCTGTTTGGGAGCCATTCCTTTCGTGGCCGGTGTACAATATGTTGTATAAATTCTGAAGAGTGCGACAGAACGGCGTCATCCTGTTGATGCGCGCCGAGGGGGACTCTGCGGTGGCACGTTATCATTTCTGACCCGGAACCAAGGCTTCCTTGACTCCTTGCGGCCGCAGAGACTCCATTGCTATGGCACACAAAGCGCTGCCCTACTACCTCACCCCAGGCTCCAACCTCACCATCCATCATGTTGAATACGGCAGACTGCTCGTCACTGTCCTCCCGTTTTCCGCCAGCAGCCGTTCCACCGCTCACGCCATCTTGGTGCAGCTCGTGCGGGCCCCGCTGGGCTGCGCGATGCAGCCAGATACGCCCTACATCGTCAAGATCTTCGACCCGCGATTTATGCGTGGCAAGGGGGTGCCCTGGGTGCCCGCCCACGAGGCAGCGGCGGCGCCTGTGCACGGCGGAGACATCGTGTTCAACCCCGCACGGCCTCCGTCGATGCGCTACGTCGACTACGAGGAGGACGCCGTCGCGTGGGAGGCCGCGAAGTTCCAGTCTGTCGCGTGGCAGCACCACAACGAGTGCAACGCGTACCGCCACCTCGCAGCCGTGCAGGGCTCTGCCGTCCCCAGGTTCTTCGGCGCCGGACGGCTGGACCTGGCGGGGACGACGCCCGAGCGCGCTGTCCAGCCGTTCGTCCTCTTCCTGCAGTACATCCAGGACGCCGTCTCGCTCGACGCGATCGACCCCCGCCGCCTCACCGAGCCGCTGATGCGCGCGGTCATGGAGAGCGGCGAGCGCTTGAAGTGCCACGGGGTCATCCACACCGACTACAACCCGGCGAACTTCCTGCTCGTCCTCGCGCATGCGCCCACACGCGTCGTGTCCATCGACTTTGCGGAGTCGTGGACGCGGGATGGCTTCAAGGACGACGAGGACTGGGGCGGGGCTCTCAGAGAGTGGAATCTGGTCCATGACCGCAGAGTGGCTCTGAACGAGAAGTTCAGAGCTCTCGCGCTCTCGGTTCCTGACATTGTCGCGCTGCCGCACCACGGGTGACGGTGGGCCTGTATGTACGGGTTTCAGGCGCAAATGATACGCAGCGCCTGACGGACGCGTATGCAATCTTTTCCATGACCCCCGCACGCGTATATGGCCCGGAAGCGGCGCGATGCGCGCCTGACGCGTCCCATGGGCTTGGCAAGACCGAGCGCTGCCATTGTCGTGCGGCGCAAGGACCCGCTGTTCTGTAAGCGCTCGGCAGCGCGACCAGGGTTACGCCGCAGAGCTCCGCGTGTGCAGCTGCGATGGGGCACAGCAAACGCGTCGTGCGCGTGATGTGCCCGCCGTTGGACGTGCGCGGGCGCGGTGCGCGACAGACCCGGTCTCCCCGCCCCGTACAGTGGCTGCCAGAAACAGTGCAACAACGCGCTGGGGGTTTTGACGGGCACTGTTTCGCACCTGCCAAACCCCACCGCGCCTCTGAGGATAGAGACTGCTCCACAGAGCTGAAAGACATGCCGACCGATCCCGGATACTGCATTTGGACGCGGCGGCTTTGGGCCGCTGGTCCATCCTCGGGCAAGAAACGGCGCAGTGCGCAATGCAATTATTACAAAACAACACAGACGACGAGAGCGGCATGAGGTCTACTTTACGACATGTCCTGGCCTCGCCTCAATCGGAAGTCATGCGCGTCCCCAAATCCACGCCTGCAATCATGGCCCACCCTGGGACCGCACCCACTCCTCCGTCCTCCGCCGCTTCGCCCGCACGTCCTGCGGCGGGGCCGCCTCCTGACCGTCCGCGCGCGGGGTCCTCCGTGCCGGCGCAGGGGGCGCCTCGCACGCCAGCCGCCGTGCGCCCGGCGGGGGGTGCGCTGCCGCGCCCAACAGCCGCTCTTGCCCCGGCCCGCCGGCTGGCGGCGCCATGCGTGGGACGCGGGTGTGCAGCGTGGACGCCGAGGACGGCGACCCCGGCGGCGACGGCGCGGGACTGGCGCTGGCGACGGGTGGCGCGGGTGCGCGCGCTGGGGTGCGTATGGGAGGCAGGCGGAGCGGCTCGTCGTGATGACCGCCCGCTCCCAACGCCCCGCCGGTCCGTGCGCCGTCTCGCCAGTGGACGAACGGCACGTCCGCGGCAGGGCGTCTCGCGCACTGTGTTGCGGGGGCGTTGTGGTACGGCATGTAGTCGGTGGTCGTGCGCGCCGTCCGGGGGCGAGGGAGTGTGTCATCCATGGCGTCGGCTGTGCGTGGTGTGAGTACGCGCACGAGATCCGGGTCGTTTGATCTAGAGCGTACCTGCGCGCTTCGCGCCAGCTCTGGCATGCACGGTGTGCTCCGCGACGCGGTGGCGTCGCGCGTACTTGGGGTATGGAGGGTAGGAGATTGGACTGTAGAGCATCGAAGTAATGTTAGCTCTCTAGGAAGCGTTCCTACAGCGCTAACACGGACCTTCGCCCTGCCCATGGCTCCGTGTGCATCGGCTGATGATATGTGTGGCGGGCGTTTTGTGTAGTTTCCTTGCTGAGTTGTGCTGGGCCAAGCGGACACACATGATCGCGTCTCGTGTTACGAGCTAGATGCCAGTAAGTGAATTGGAGGATATAGGCCAGGAATTAGAACAAAGAACTGACCGCCACTGAAGGCTGCCGCCCTCTGCGCGTCGCCGACCGCCCACACGTCGTATCGTTCCCTGGCCTCGTCGCGGTACAGCTGCGACAGAATCGTGACAGCGGTATCCGGGGGCATCACATGGCTCGTCATCTCCGCGAACAGGCCGTCTATTCCAGAGCCGCGTTCGTAGAGTTGCTGTGGCGGCATGCCAGGGAGCACCGGCGAGAGAGGCGAGGAGGGAAGCGGCAGGCATCCGTGGTGGGGATGGCGCGCAAGGAAGGCGTCGAGCTCCTTCATTTGCGGAAAGCTCGGTCGTCGTCGGTTTCTCTGGAGGGGGAAACAAGGACGAGCGGGCGGCGCTGTGTTCAATCAGCGCTTGCATGGGTGTCCCACGGTGTGCGCTAGCCACCCGGAGATTCCTCGCGGGATGGGGCACCTGTGCTTCACATTCACGAGTTTGTGTCTGAAAATGCTACCTTACCTTGCTGCAACGCATTAACAGTGGGACTTTCAAATTTGCTTAGACTAGAAATCTGTGGAGAGGTCCGTCATTCTGTAGTAGCATGTTACACCGGCGATCCTGGATGTCTTGAGATCGCAGAGCCTGCTGTCTGAGAAAAGCAACCCAATAAAAATACTCTGTATGTATCCACCGTTGAATGGTCAGAAGCCTCACGCTTGAGCTTGATCATGGGGCAGAGCGGAGCAGTCGAGGACAAGTTGACGTTCTCGCGGTGGGCGCCTCCGTCCCCGCCGAGAACTAGGCAGGGCGCATCATGATGTACTGATGCGCTATCACCTTCGTGGCACCATCTGGGAGGTAATCACACGCCCTTCCGGATGACGTTCACGCCTCCTCCGATGTCGTTCCCACTCCCGCCCCTTGCACCCGAACCACGATGTCACACCTCCTGGCCGACGTCGACGTCTTTCTGTTCGACGTGTTTGGCACCGTCGTCGACTGGCAGAGCAGCGTCGCGCAGGAGCTCAAGGAGCGACACTACGACGGCATCCTCGAGCGCAAGTGTTTCCCAACGAGCATACCGTGCTCGCAATGCTGACCGCTCTTGCGGTCACAGTAGACTGGATCGCGTTTGCACAGCAATGGAGGCGCGGATACATTGAGAACACGTGCGTCGAGGTCGCTGTATGCGTTATGATGTCTTAGCTGCATCCACAGGAAACGGATCGCGGATGGGGGTGACGGACCCGGAAACATCGATGCATTACATCGTCAGGTCAGTTTCCTGTTCTCTGGGGGATGCTATCTGAGTGTGACATGTGTGCAGATCCTCGACGCCATGCTGGCCAAACCAGAGTGGGAGGCACTCGCAAAGATGTGGGGCGAGGACAAGCGCAAGGAAGTGAACATGGTCTGGCACAGGCTCGGTGGTGCGTACCAGCTCTTTTTTGCGCATTTGCGCATAGCTCTGAATATAATTCTTTACAGGTTGGCCAGACACGACACCCGGGCTGTATGCGCTGAAGAAGCACGCCATCATCGGCACTCTCTCGAACGGGAATGTCAGGTTGCTCGTCGACATGGTACGTCATGCATCAGTCCAGCAACCCTCGTCATTAATGCCTGCCCACAGGCAAAGCACGCCGACCTGCCCTGGGACGTCGTCTTCTCCGGGGAGCTGCTCGGCTCATACAAGCCGTACGTCCCCCCGCCACCTCCCAATTTCACACATCTGATTCCTTTCAGAAACCCCAAAGTCTACCTCTCCGCGCTATCGCACCTCTCGCTCGCCCACGCGCCTCACAAGGTCGCGCTCGTCGCATCGCACATCTACGACCTGCGCGCCGCAGCGAGCCACGGGTACAAGACCGTGTACATCCCGCGTGCTACCGAGGACATCGACATGCGCGACGACATGCAGCGCCACGACGTGCGCGCCAAGGCTGACGGCGGCGAGGTCGACGTGCTGGTGCAATCGTTCGAGGAGCTTGCAGAGCTTGTTGCAAAGGCCAAGGGCGGCCGTGCGGTCTAGTAAGGTAGGGCTCACGCAAAGCCGGGAACCCCACGTGTGCGTGAACACTCCGTGACTGACCGCAGTTTCTGCGCCAGCTCTGCGTCAAGACGCCCACTTCGCGGGCGCGAGTACGCTATGCGCCCGCAGACTCTGAGGAAGAACGGCAAGCTCCTCCTTCAAGGAACCAAATACGCAAACTGTACCTCGTCTGATTCATACAGAATCGACTGTCAAGGTTTTCGCATGAATCCCATTTTTAAAGACATTGCACAAAGAGGAGTTTCTCTTTCTTTGTGGTATGCAACGCTTTCGCCAGCCACACGACGTTCAGCGTGACAGGAATTTGCCACGCGGAGTCACCGGCTCTGCATCAGCCCTACCTTACTATGCCTTCCCTGAAGTGTAAGTACGTCCGGAACCCGACCCGATGCAACCTTACTCTGCACTCCCCCCTGCCCTGAACGGCACGACAACGCCGTCCCGACGTTCAGCATCAGCATCAGCCATCACGAATAGCTTAAAGTGAGTATATACCGCGGTCACGCGCGTGCTGTAGCATCGCCATCACGCGTGCGGTGTGCACCCGGACGCTCTGCATCGTTCGCCATCTGTCATGCAGCCCTCGCTGTCTCTCCGATTGCCGACCTGCCTCGGCGTCCCCGACGCGTATATAAGACCTCGATGCGCTCCGACGGGGATCGGGCCCCGCGACCTCAGGAGACGACACCATGGTACACGCCCTGCCCGCACTCGCGGTGCTGCTGCACCTCGCCTTCGTGCACGCCAGCATCGTCACGACGACACCTCCCAGCTCGCTGCACTTTGACTACGTCATTGTCGGCGGCGGCACGGCGGGCCTCGCGCTCGCCGCGCGCCTCTCTGCGCGCCCACACGTCCGCGTGCTCACCCTCGAGGCCGGGCTCGACAACCGCACGGACATCGCGACCGAGAGTCTGCTCCAGTACAGCGCGGTGCTCGGCGGCCCGCTCGACTGGAACTGGCCCACCGTCGAGGGGCGCACGATCGATGGGTAGGTGTTCTCGTGCTGTTGGGTGACGGCCACTCGTGCTCATTGATGACCACACAGGGGGAAGACGCTGGGAGGCTCGAGCTCGATCAACGGCGCCGCGTGGACGCGCGGACAGGACGTGCAATATGACTCCTGGAACGCGCTGCTCGAACCCGAGGAGAAGGCGGTCGGGTGGGGATGGTCTGGCGCGCACGGGCTGCTGAGCTACATGAAGAAGGTCGGTTCTCTGCTCGTGACCCAGTCCTCCAAGCACTCACGTCGGCATTCCAGAGCGAGACCTTCCATGCGCCGAGTGCTGAGCAGCGCGCTCGGCTGAACGCGTCCTACGAGCCGGCCTACCATGGGTTCACCGGGCCCGTTCAGCCATCCTACCCGAGTCCGGATTGGTTTGCGAGCAACGACACTGGTGCTGGCATGAAGCAGAATGCCTTCATTGCAACATGCAAAAGCGCGAACGGCCTCCGATTGACACAGGGCGCTGACGTGAACGACGGCCATCCAACTGGCGTCTTTGTTACGCCGTTGGTGGGCACTTTGCAAGCACACATCGTACGCATGCTGAACACGTGTACTGTAGAGTTTGGACCCCGCGCGGAATGATTACAGGTCGTCATCAGCCGAGGCATACCTGACCCCTCTCGAGGACACTCGGAAGAATTGGGTCGTGCTTATCGGGCATATGGTAGGTGGTTCCCCTTTTGAATACAACCGTCTTCTCATATGCGCTTCAAAGGCTACGAAAGTCATATTCGACGGGAAACACAACGGGCTTTCACGCGCAACCGGTGTCCAGTTCGCTCCGACGCCCGCAAACGCGTCGAGTGGCAGCACGCAGCGGTTCGTTGCATACGCAAAGCACGAGGTCATCCTGTCCGCCGGCGCGATACAGTCTCCGGCGTTGCTGCAGCTCTCTGGCGTCGGCCCGCAGAGCCTGCTCGAGAGTCTCGGCATCCCCGTCGTGGTCGCGCTCGAGGGCGTCGGGCGGAACCTGCAGGACCAGGTGCGTGCCCTTGCGGCCGGCACCCCTCCCGAGCTTACTTGACACGCGCACGTGCTGCAGGCGGGAACGCCACTTGCCGCGAGCACGACCGTGAACGACAGCGAGACGCGTATCCCCGACGCCATCGGCTTCCCCGGCATCCGCGCGCTGTTCGCGTTCGGCGCGCTCGAGGGCGCGGCGAACGTCTCGGAGACGATTACGAGCGGCGTGCCGCGCTGGGCCGCGAGCCAGGCGGCCGCTGGAGGCGGTGTCAGCGCCGACGCGCTGCAAGAGATCATGCGGATCCAGGCGGACAACGTCCTCAACGACAACGGTGCGCAGAGACAGCTCGTTGGTAGTACGACGCGGCGCTGACGGAGGCCGTGCGCGCCGACATAGCCCCGATCCTGGAGATGTTCACATATGACCCTGCTGCAGAGGACTTTGGCATCAACGTCTGGGGCCTGCTCCCGTTCAGCCGTGGGAATCTCTCGATCACGGTACGCCGCACTCCCTTAGAGATTGGTATCGTACTTTCTCAACCCGTATTTTTCCCCCGCAGAGCACAAACCCGTTCGCGCCGCCAGCCATCCGCGGCGCGTACCTCGCAGCGGACATCGACCTGCAGGTCGCGATCGCGGGGGCGCGCGCTGCGCGGAAGCTCTTCCGCACGGCGCCGCTCGGCGACATCTTCGTCGCGGAGCTCGTGCCCGGGCTGGGCACGGTGCCTGACAGCGCAGGCGACGGCGGCGCGGACGCGGACTGGGCAGCGTGGATCCGCGCGACGTACATCTCGAACGACCACCCGATCGGCACGGCAGCGATGATGCGGCGCGCGCTCGGCGGTGCGTCTTCCCCTCGTTTTCTGTTGTTCTGGCTGTATGCGGGTGGCTCACGCCGGTTTTGTGCAGGCGTCGTGGATGCGCGCTTGAAGGTGTATGGCACGGCGAATGTGCGCGTCGTCGATGCGTCGGTCATGCCGCTCCAGATTAGCGCGCATCTGAGCGCGACGGTGTATGGCATCGCGGAGAAGGCAGCAGACCTGGTTCTCGGGGACTTGGACAGCGGCTCGGCGTAGTGGCAGGTACATGACGGACAATTCGTGTTCATTCACTTCGCCATCGAGGTAGCGTGATATGCGTGTAACAGTTCAATCCAACGAGCCCGGGGCAGAATGGCGGGTGCCGTACAGCCCTGCCTGTTACGCCTTGATATATGTAGGACCGAAGACGTGAGGTGGGACAACTAACTGTGAAGAACATGCACTCACGTAACACGGAAAGCTTGAAGAAACGAGACCGTCTGCGCATCGTGTTTCAGTTAGTCCCGGTTCCAGACATTTTGGCACCTCTCATGTACTTCTTACGAGCCGTATGAACAAACGGAGTGCCAACATGCATATGCTCTGTTACTCCACTAAGAACTTGTCAATACGCTCCTTACCACGTGGAGAAGGAGAAGGAACAAGACTGATTCAGTGCTAAAGCGCTAACCTTGGAGCATGCGATGCCGAGTCTCACACATGTCCCACGATTGTAAGCGTGGGAGAACGGTTGTGCAAGTGAGCGAAGTAAGTTCAATGCTTACGCAATATATCCCTTGCTTGATCGGGTTACTTATCCAATATCTTACGCAGAGACTCATGCAACTCGAGCGCGTTATACCACGCCCGCTCGGTCCGCCTGGTGGTCCCTTGCGAATTCATCGCGACCGAAACTCAGATTCCTTCGCATGGACACGAAAGGCCTGGACTTACACCCTCAGGGCCGCAAGACCGAGCCCTGCCAGAAGAGTGGTCATGGGATACTCAGGGTATCCCGGCTCGGCTACTGCAATCTGTGCATATGTGAGCTTCGTATGTTGTTGCTTCAGTATCTGACGTTCTATCAAGGCTTCGCCAGGGCACATGAACAAAAGCAGGTATAAAGCCAGCACGGATGCCTATCGCTCAGGCCCTCGCCCACCATGACTCCCAAGACAGCGCAGCCTGACCCGCCGCTCCCGACCTTCGATCTTCTGGGAGCTGTGCCTCCAGAGCCTGTCGATGCAAGCAGAGTTGCGCAGGACTGGCTGAACGCTTTTGCGGAGCACATCGGAAGATACGACATCCCCGCGCTCGTCTCTTCCCTACTGCACTCCGATCCCTGGTGGCGAGATGTCTTCTCCCTGACCTGGGATCTACGCACCTTCCGTGGGCCGAACAATATCATTCAATTCCTGGGCGACTGCCTTCCCGGGAGCGAGTTCGGCAACATCGCGCTCACGAAAGCGACGTACGAGCGCGTCTTCCCGGACGTCGCCTGGGTGCTCCTTCACTATTCCTTCACAACGAAAGTCTCAACAGGGCGAGGCGCCGTCCGGCTCGTATATACGCCTGACGGCTGGCGCGCACTGGCCGTCTCGACGCACCTCGATACTTTGAAGGGCCATCCCGAGCGACTTGGAGGCGTGCATCGTGATCTGAGCCTGGAACAAGGACATTGGGTGAGGAAGCGGAAGCAGGCACTGGAGTTTGAACAGGACCCCGACGTCCTCGTCATTGGCGCAGGGCAGTCCGGCCTCGAAGTCGCAGCACGCCTCAAGCACCTCGGAGTACGATGTCTCGTCGTAGAGAAGAACGCTCGCATCGGCGATAACTGGCGAAGCCGATACGACAGGTTGACGCTGCACGATCCAATTTGTAAGTAATCGATCATGCATCGCAGATGTCGCTGAGTCGTTCGTCTAGGGTATAACGATTTGCCCTATCTTCCGTAAGTGGTGCAGCTTTCTGTTCCTCGAACTGTTGCTCATCAACTCAGATTCCCGAAGTCTTGGCCGGCCTTCCCATCTGCTGCTAAAGTAAGCCAGCAACGCTCTCTAGCTTATAGCGTCTACTCATGCACGCTGTCAGGTGGCCAATTGGCTTGAGTTCTATGCGGATGCGCTCGACCTAGACGTCTGGACCTCTGCAGAGGCTACAAAAACCGTGCGTGACCAGTCGACACAGAAGTGGTCCGTCACCATCCGGCGCGGCGGAGTGGAGCGCACGATGCACGTCCCGCATGTTGTGCTCGCCCACGGCTACACATTCAAGAAAACTGTCTTCTCGGGGCAGGTGAGTAGACGAGTTCTTACGCAAGCGAGGCTAGCTACATGGTCACTGCAGGAGGGGTTTACCGGCCGCGTCCTATATTCTACCGAGTTCAAGTCTGCAGAGGAGTTCGCCGGGAATAAAGTAGTGATCATTGGTGCATGCACGTCCGGTAGGTTCGATAATGCTGAAATCATTAGAGACTAACATACGATCCACATGAGCAGCCCACGACATTGCCTCTGACTGTGCTGACTACGACATAGGTGAGATTCGGTGCGCAGTTGGAGGCTTGTTGGAACCCTAAATGCTTTCAGACGTAACCATCATACAACGCAGTGCGACGTATATCATCTCGATTCTGAAGGGAATACTCTCTCTCCTTCCGCGTGAGTCGTCTCACCAGGATGCCCGGCTTCCACGCTCACCCTCCTTAGCGTCTCTGTGGGAGAATACTCCTATCGACGAGATTGAGCTGAACAACCACTCGCTTGCACTTCCGTTGCAATGGCCTCTAGGCGCACGTGGGGCTGCGGACATACGCGAGCTCGATCGGTGAATCCCTCTTCTATTGCATGCTTACGGCCCACGCCCACGTAGAAGTTAACAATCTTGTCGTAGGGACATCCTCGATGGTTTAAAGCGCGTAGGCTATACAGCTGCGAACGGTGGACCTCGCGATAGCGGGGTGCAGCGCCTTTTCGTAGAGCGTGGCGGCGGCTACTACCTAGGTGCGCCTTCTAATACGCATGATGGTCTGAATGCAAATGATTGCTTATACGAGGCACAGATGCGGGAGCATGTCAGAAGATTATAGATGGGAAAATTAAGGTCAAGTCTGGAGCGTCGGTCGAGCGCATCACCGAGCGCGGGGTTGCACTTGCCGACGGAACCGAGGTGCCTGCAGACGTTGTCATTATCGCGATTGGGTGCGTGGATAGAGCCGATGAGACCGACGCATGATCTCACCCGTGCGTTCGCTCATGTAGGTTCGACGACGCGCGCGTCCCCGTTCGCAAGATGCTAGGAGATGAGATTGCCGCAAAACTACCGCCGTTGTGGGGCACCAACGCCGAGGGCGAGGTTGGCGCTCCCTGGCGAGAGCTGGAAGGCGCACCTGGAATGTGGCTCATGCTTGGTGCGCAGACCCGTGTTTATAGCACACGTCTGCTTCTGACCTATCGACGCAGGGAACTTCGCTTGGGGGCGCTATTTCTCAAAGTTCGTTGCACTACGTGAGTACGCCGCTGTGTAGTATTACCGCAACCACTGAGATCCTGTGCAGAGATCAAGGCCAAGCTCGAAGGGCTTTATGGCCCGCGTTACGCTGCGCCTCCAGAGATTGAAGAATTGGGTGGGCAAGACAAGACTGACAAGTAGGAACTCGTCCTGAGTAAAGCATGAACTGTGGATTTGTCGCAAGGTAGCTTCTTAAACAGATACCGCGTTTGCGTGGCGCTCATATCTCAGATGAACACCGGTGAGATGGACGTATCACTTTGAAGTCAAGATGGCGCGTCTGTTAACCCGCGCGGGGGTATCGCGGGGTGAAAATACTCGTGCAACGTCGCCTACACAGGAGCTCATTGGCCTCCTGCGCCAGGTAGCTCACAACTAGGGAGATCAAGCAATTCGAAAGTCCAAGTGAGAATCTCTGTGAGGTTGTATTAAACAACGATGTCCGAGAAAGTTGAAACTGATACAGGATGATTTGAAGCACGGACTGCGCATAAGTTAGCATCGGGTATGTCTGGTAAGCAACTGTAAGAAATTATGAGTAAGAATAGTAACACCATTCGGCAAGATACACTAAGAAGGGAAGTGTTATCGGCCGCTGACGTAACCGTAAGACGATCAGTATAGTTGTCTTACCTACGGATTTCAACTCAACCCCCTCCTTCCACTACGTCTACCCCGAATAGCATCGTACTGACCCTGCTGCCGCTCGAGATGTCGCACACTCTAAGCAACCTCTAGCAGTAAAGTCTTTCTTTCCCATTACCCAGAAACAGGGGTGCAGCTTAAGGTCTGGGACTTGCATCGAACATCGAAAATGCCCCGTTTCACGCATGTTCAGAGGGCTGTAGCCATGGCACGAAGAAGGATAACGCGACCTTTCTGCACTACCCTCTTGTCCGCTGTCGTTCTCACCTCTCACGTCTTACAGGCTGCCCGCTGTGCAGCACGCCATCTCGCGATACGCTTTCTGGGCGGTTATCTCCCTCGGACTATTTGTTTTTCGTGAAGACCTTCATCGGCTCACACGCAAGACACTCATTATCCATGTCTTCCTCCCCATCTTCCTCGACGCTTCCGACATTCGATGTCCTTGGAACGGCTCCTCCTAAGGATGTAGATGCATTGGCCGTCGCTAGTTTCTGGATCGAGGCATTCGCGGCGCTCGTCGCGTCGGAAGATGTAGACGGGCTCGTGAGCGAGACGCTCTACTCCGATCCGTGGTGGCGAGATCTCTTTGCGCTCACCTGGGACATCCGCACCTTTCGCGGACACTCCGACATCTCGCGCCTTCTGCTGGATGCAACCGGCTTCGGCGACGTTAAGCTCCTCAAGGCGGCGTATCAGCGACCGCAGCACGATCTCGCATGGGTCGTGGTCTCGTTCTCGTTCGCCACGGATGTCGCGTTTGGACGCGGCGATGCACGCCTTGTCTACTGTGCCGACAAGGTCTGGCGTGCAGTCACGGTATTCACGAATCTCGAAGGCCTCAGGGGCTTTCCCGAGCGGATCGGACCCCACCGTGACTTCAGGCCCGACCATGGCAAGTGGACATCAGGCTCGTCGTTCACGGAGACCCCGGACGTCTTGATCATCGGTGGGGGTCAGAGCGGGCTGGCGGTCGCTGCTCGACTGAACGCGCTAGGCGTGTCGAACCTCGTTGTGGAGGCGGACGAACGGGTGGGTGACAGCTGGAGAAAGAGGCATGAGAGGCTAAGCTTGCACGGGCCAATCTGTGCGTGTGTTTCTCCTTAAATATAGCTCTACACTGACAAGCAACACCAGGGCAAAACCACATGCCATATCTTCCGTCAGTCTCAACTTCCACTCGCCATCCCGAACCTACTAATCGGTGAAGCCAGATTCCCATCGACATGGCCAGTATTCATTCCAGCCAACAAGGTACGCTCTTCTCTCTCTGTGCGTTCATCCCGATGTCAAATATACATAGTTTGCCCATTGGCTTGAGCTCTATGTCGAAGCACTCGAAATTCACGTCCAGACGTCGACTTACGCCAAATGCATGACGCGCAACGCGGAAACAGAGACGTGGGACGTCACATTGAGGAAGAGCGACGGCTCAGAGCGGCTTGTGTCTGTCAAGCACGTCGTTGTCGCGGCAGGCTGGCCTTTCAAGCACATGTCGTTCCCAGGGCAGGTGCGTCACAACCCAAGTCATCCCTCAAACCTAGGACCAAACTCGGCCGAACCAGGCCGAATTCGAGGGCACTTTGCTACACTCGCAAGACTTCACCTCCGCTGCGCCATACATTGGCAAAAAGGTGCTTGTTATCGGCGCGGCATCTTCAGGTACGTCTGCCCTCCATGCCGTTGACCGTTGTCTGATGTCTATCAGCCCACGACGCAGCATCGGACTGTGCCAACCTTGGCATCGGTGGGTAGCTCAGCCTGAATTGCAGTGGAGGACCCTGACTCGCAAAAATAGACGTGACGATGCACCAGCGCTCGCAGACGTTTGTCATGTCCATCAATCCGGGCATGCTTCGTGCGTCGTCGTCTGCCGAGTGGGAGGCGCAACCGACCGAGGACGTTGACCGCAACAAGTTTGCGCTCCCTGTGCACCTAGCGAAGCACCTTGCGAAGCGGACGGCTGCGTTGATTCGTGAGGACGACCGGTACGCGGTCCCGTCTCTGCCCATTCCGCCGAGGATTCACGTTTCGGTCTCTTAGCGAGATGCTCGAGGGCCTAGAGCGCGCAGGCTATCGTACTACACGCGGTGAAGAGGACGCGGGGGCGTTCTTCCACCTCCTGCGTGGCGGCGGGTACTACCTCGGTACACACAGGCTTAACGGCCGCTGCGTTCTGCAATGCTGACGCGCACCACACAGATCGCGGTGCGAGCCAGCAGATTATCGACGGGCAGATCAAGGTCAAGTCTGGCGTCGATATCACGACCCTCACACGCAATGGCGTGCGCTTCAACGACGGCAGCGAGCTCGCCGCGGATGTCATCGTAGTTGCCACCGGGTACGTCTCACCGTATCAGTCATGTCTGTCCGAAACCCTCATATGTCCTATTAGGTTCGACGACGCTCGGCTTGTGGTGCGCAACCTCGTGGGCGGGAGCGTGCCGCTTGAGGCCATCCCGCCGATCTGGGGGCTCGACGAAACAGGCGAGGTGCGCGGCGCGTACCGCGATCTGTCGCCTGCATTGCCGGACGTGTGGCCCATCCTCGGGAACCTTGCGTGGGTGCGCTGGTTCTCGCGGCACGTAGCACTGCGTAAATATCTCATCGTTATTTGTGGGTACTGTGGTTAACCTCGGTATTGCAGAGATCAAAGCGAAGCTTGAGGGCGTGTACAATGGTCGCTATGAAGGATAAAGTCCTGTTGGACCAAATCGAACAAGGGGCCTTGGGCATGGGATTCGTTGCATGTACATTGCAAAATGCGTAGTTTTGGTCAACCAGCTATACATTGTCCACAGCGCATACTCAGGTACCCTAGTCCCGCAGGTCCGTCGGTGAGCACTGTCCAACCTATAGTTTACATCAAGTCCAGTCTCAATCGTATGGTGGGGGAGCAGTCTCTCCACCAATGCTGCGTCGTCTAGATATAGTCTGAAGCTCTGACTGCGCATGCTCTAGGTCATCTCTACCAACATTGCGAATATCTGCAGACGGCTGTGCCCCGCTAGAAGATGCTAGCAAGGGCCGTTGCTCTGGAATGGTCGGTGCTGCCTTCGTGGACAGAATCGTTGATCGGCCGGGAACAGACGTCTCAGTCAGGATGAATGGCACCGAGGCCTGGTATGCGGCGTTGAAGTGCTCTTCGCGCTGTCGGCGTCGGCGTCGGCGGATACACAACACAAGAGCGACAAGGGCGAGGGATAGAGCAGCAACAACTGTCACTGAGATGATGATTGCTGACCGCGCTGTGGTGCTGAGGCCATGCACATGGCCCGGCGGCGATCGCGGTGGGGAAGTTGATTCCCCGGAATCTGCGCTCGAACTTGAGGACCCGCCAGACCCCGCGCTCGACGAAGCTTGAGGAGGCGGGAGATCGCTAGGATTTTGTCAGAACAGCGGGCGCGCGACAAGCCACGGACGTACGTCTCGTAGACCAGGTAGTCCAGGAGCAACAGACTGACAGATCCGCCGATATACCCATTTTGCAGGCGCAACGTATGCGAGCCATATTCAAGCGGGCCTGAAAAGAAGAGCAGCTGGTTGTATGTGTATACGCCTACAAGGCCCGGCGCGATGTAGGTGTAGTTGGCAACATTGTCGCCGTCGATGAAGAACAAGATGTGCGCGTCGCTGTAGGGGTTGGTCTTTGATTGAGATTGTATACCGTACGCTCTGATGGCTGAGCCTGGCAGGTATTGTTAGCTACGAAGGGGACATGAGGTGACTGCGCAGCCACGCACCATTGAATTGGAAGGTGGCGGTCTGAGGGATGTTGTGGTAGTCGTCTCTCCCCGGATCGTACGTCACATCATGCCAAGTCTCGTCGAATGCCTGGCTCGGATTCGGTCTCGACGCGCAATCGGAGCCACAGTCTTGACCAGCGGCGAAATGGTTGCTGTATACGATCAGGCTCTGGCCGGTTGTTGGGTCGGTGGCTTGGTCATCGACGGTGATATTGACGAGTCTGCCGTAGGTTGAGCCGCAACTGGGGTCGACAAGAACAGTAGCTAGGAGGAGAGCTAGGACGGATGCTACCGCATGGTGCATCTCAGCGGGTCAAAAAGCTACAACGAGAGCGTTTGCGGCTTGCTTACTATATCATATAGCCAGCTGCATGGCTCGTGGCTTGCCAAGGAGCAATGTACTCCGAGCCTTTGACGTAAGCACCCGGTATGTAAGCATATATACATCCCGCGATACAGACAGGGACCTGATCCTTAACGTTGATAATATCACAAGGCTTCCCGAGGTGTCGTCCTCGGCGTGCCGCAAGCGCGTACCCGGACGCCTTCCCTGCAACACTCCTAGTTGCGTGGCCTGTCGTTGGTGACCTCGAGCAGGCGCACCTTTTGCTCGTGAAGCGTAGCCTTGTGTGGGTCCCTCTCTTCTTATTCGGGTTGAACCTCTACCGTTGTGTACAGCTGCACATAGATCAAAGCGGGGGGCTATGTAACATGATCGCTGCGAAGACTAACACTCTTGGCTTGATGTTGATCAAACTCTGGCAAAAGGTGGAAGGCATAGCTGCCACCGAGACTTCGCCAATGATGCATCCTTCACCTTTGTGAGTAGCATGGTCCATGAAGCGATGTCGGATGCGTGGGTCAGGGTAATACGGCAGGGAGTCGAGACTCTGCGTGTGTTTCCGTCATTGATCTTGGTCTCTATCGGGAAGCTTGTTTGAGCATAGTGTCCTGTTGAGTCGTTAGCGCATCCTTACCCATATGATTGCGCGATGACCCACCTACTGTGTCGCCAAACTATGCCCTATAGCGCGGGCCATATACGCCTTCCAACTTTGCCTTGATCTCTAGGACATGGGGTGATGTATTTAGCCATGGAGATTGCTGATAGTTCAAACGTTTGAACGTACGTAAAGCGACAAACTTGGAGAAGAAGCGCGACCACCAGAAGTGACCTGAGATAGACGTCAGTTTAACAGAGAACTTTGAGCATCAATAGGTAGGTACACATTTACCCATCATAAGCCACAGTCCTGGGAGGCCATCAAGCTCGCGCCAGATGCCACAAATCTCGCCTTCCTCATTCAATCCCCACACAGGAGGTATCTTTGCACCGGCCTCGTCCCCGAGCAGCTTCCGTATGGGTACACGCATATCGTCGAATCTGCTAAGGAGATCAGCATTTGAGCAGAGATGAGCTCTTTGCAGGCATCCAGACTCGCCCTGTTGCCACAATGATGATGTCTGCGGGAAGCTCTGTCCCGTCCGTAAGAACCACCCTGCGGTCAGTAATGCATTTGACCCCCGCGCCGGATTTAACCTTGATCTGGCCGTCAATTATCCTCTGGCACGCCCCTACATCTGAATCGTGTAGTCAGTCGGTGAAGCTCAACTGTGCACGTTGCGCATGCACGCACCAACGTAGTATCCGCCGCAGCGCTCTACGAAGGGCCGGTAAACGCCTCTGTCATTCGGCCCGCCGTTCGCTACGTTGTAGCCTGCACGTTTGAGACCAGTGAGAATATCGCTGGAGCCAGAAGGTAAGCTCATATATATCGCGGGCTAGCTGCTTCAGGCACAAACCTGTCAAGCTCACGAATGTGGGCGGCGGTGCGTGCGCCAAATGGCCAATATAGACCGAGCGGCAAAGAGTGTTTCGTTAACTCAACTTCGTTTAGCTGAACGTTTTCCCATTCGGAAGCTATGAGCACGTATCAGCGGGCCAGTAGGGCATATAAACGACCACCAAGGCATACCGGGGAGGAGTGTCAGAACACCGTTCATCATCGATAGCACATACGTTGCGCTCCGCTGCACCATAGTGACCTCTGTAGTGTCTTGTCGGATGTAGTCGATAGGGACAGATGATGTGCCTCACCGACACCATGATCCGCGCAGTCGGACGCGATATCATGCGCTGAGCATCACTTCAGAATATTTGCATGACGTTGAGGGAAAGCATTGGGCTTACCTGAAGTGCATGCTCCGATGACGACCACTTTCTTTCCCGAAAATGCTTCCGCTGACTTGAATTCGGTTGAATGTATGGTTTTCCCGGAGAATTCTTTCTGTTTACTGGTGAGTCTCTTCCAATGCATTGAAAATTCATACGCACTTGACCCTCAAACACGGTTTTCTTGAAGGTGAAGCCCTGCGCGAGAACAACGCACGAAACATGAAGGATGCGTTCCACGCCGCCACGCCTGACTGTGACGAGCCATTTCTGGTTCAGCTCGTCGCGTACAGCATGAACAGCCTCCGTCGATGTCCAGACATCTAACTCGAGCGCATCGGCATAGAATTCAAACCAGTTAGCGATCTGATAGTGTTTCTCATGTCAGTAGCTAGCATGAATAGCTGTTATGGAAAAAACCTACCTTTGCTGCATTGGGGAAGGCCGGCCAGGACGCTGGGAATCTGAACAGCAGAGTCAATATTCACGCCATAATACCAAGTACAGACATACGGCAGATAGGGCAAATCGTTGCTCCCTGTGCAGCGCAATCAGCATAAAATCGCGACCGGCAGAGCCCAACCGTACAGATGGGGTCTGTCATGGCGCTGAAATCCCGAGCCAACTCCGGTCATGGAGAACGCCGGAGTTCGAGGGAAGCTACGGAGTAGCACGGACATTCGGAGTTTGCGACTCCGGTCGGTTGCTAAGGTCTTATCTTCACCACATGCCTTCATCATCTCGCAAACCTTTACCCCTTCGTTCCTGAGACAAATCCCAGATTGGAAGTATGATATGTTTTGTACATCTCCGACCATCTCCACGAACTCCGGACTCAGTAGTATATAAGCTCCCGCGCTAGCACTTGTATCCTCAGTTCGGATATCGACTTAGGTCCCCCTTGTACCTTCTCGACTCTGCTTAATCCTTTCTCACAATCTCTGTGTGGGCCCGAACCCCGCCACTTCTCCGTATCTCCGACTCCGAAATCCAGGCAACGCAGACCGCCGAGGGCGCAGCCCTTTAAGGCTGAAGCCGACTGCCATCCGACCTCCGACCTCCGCCCTTCTCCGACCCTTTCTCCGCTCCGTCCTCCGTTCTCCGGCCCATCTCCGTCTCGCACCTTGACAGTATATCCGAACTCACACTCGGCACTGCATGAGCGCCTTCCAGCAGGCGTACGGACACATCAACGTCCGGCCGCGACGATCCACGTCGCAACGATCCACGTCGCAACGACCCGTGTCGCGACGACACACGACTCCGGACGAGGACCGGTTCGAAGAACTAGGTCCAGACGAGGAACCCCAGGCTGCAGAGCCGCAACCGGAAAACCGGGCCTCTGAGGAACCTCCGGTCCCGGAATTCCACATGCCTCGCGAATCCCCGAACAACCCGTTCCAGGATTCCGACCGGAGTAGAGAGGGCTCCCAGTCCCGTTCCGGCTCACGACGTTCGGAGCCACGGAACGAGGAAGCTCCGCCATCGGACATAGTCCGGTTAGCGGAGGTACTGGAACGATTAACTCGTAAGACGTCCTCCTCTCCTCCGCCCCGCTCTGTGAAGGTCCGGAAGCCCGACCCGTTCGATGGCTCCGACCCACAGAAGCTCAACACCTTCCTGCTCCAGTGTCAACTGGCCTTCCGGACTGATACCCGGAGTTTCTCCCGGGGTCAGGACAAGGTCAGCTTCGCTCTCTCGTACCTCAAGGGTACTGCGTTGGACTGGTTTGAACCAGCCATCATGAGGGGTGAAGATCCGGAATGGATTGACGACTGGGACATCTTCGTGGAGGAACTCCAGTCAAACTTCGGAGTCTTTGACCCGGAGGGCGACGTGGAGTCCAAACTCCAGACGCTAACCATGCGCGACGATAAGCCGTGCGCAAAATATCTTGCTGAATTCAACAGGTTAGCATCCCGAGTTCAGTGGAGCGAGCCGGCCTTGTGCTTCTTGCTCTACAAGGGCCTCCCAGCCCGGCTCAAGGACAAGATCTCCGAGTCCCCGTCCGGCAAGCCTAAAACGCTGGCCGGAATGCGGAGGATGATCCAGCTCTACGACCGGCGATATTGGGAGCGCCAGGAAGAGATCCGCCGTGAACGGGGGTCTCAACCGAAAGCCAGCTCGTCGCAGAACTCCGGCTCTCGGAGTAACAACTCCGGAGGCAGTTCTAACAATGCGTCGAGCAGCGGCAACGGCAACCAGGCTGCTAAGTCCAGCGGCAACAACAACCAGGCAAAGGGTTCGAACTCCGGGGGCAGGAATGATACTCCGAACCCGAGGGCGAACTCCGCGCCGCGGCCCGGAAACAACAGCGGCGGCAACAACTCCACCGCTGACAGGGCAAAGGCAATGGGTTTGGACAAGAACGGTAAGCTAACGCCAGAGGAGCGTAAACGCCGTTTCGAAAACAACTTGTGCATGTTCTGCGCAAAGCCCGGCCACAAGGCCCGGGACTGTACCAACCCCGCCTCTACGGCCTCTCAGGCTAAGGCCCGCTCGGCTACGACCACGAGCTCCGCTACTCCGCAGAGCTCGGAGTCAAAAGCCTGAGCAACTCTCGTGGCTCCGCACGGGCCGAGAGTTGCGTTGAATCTTCCCGTGCATCCGAGGAGCTCCGTCTCAACGCGTCCGCTCTTTCTCCGTCGCATTCCTTCTACGTTCCGCTAACCGCACCCCCCGATCTTTCTCTTCTTGCGCTGCTAGACAGTGGCTCCTCACATTGTTTCATTGATTTCGATTTTGCCAAACGGCACCATCTCCGGCTCAAGTCCGTTCCTCCGCTTCCGCTCCGTCTTTTCGATGGATCTCTTGCAGGGACCATCTCCTTCTCCGTTGATCTTCCGGTCACTTTTCCGACCGGGAACACCCTGGATTTGTCTTTCTACGTTACTAAACTCGACTCTCCGTCGACTGCAGTCTTAGGTCTCAACTGGCTATCCGCCTTCAATCCGTCGATTGACTGGGCAGCCCGTACCATCACCTTTCCGCCTGCAGTCTCTCCCGTACCCCCGTCTCCGGCTGATAAGGCCACATCTCCGGAGAAAACCCCCACTTCCGACGAGTCTTCCGATCCCACTCCTCCTGAACTCCGCTCCGCTCCTCTCGTTTCCCTTATCGGAGCAGCCGCATTCGCGCGAGCCTCGCAGTTGTCCGGCTCCGAAGTATTCCACTTCCGTCTGCGCGCCGT
This sequence comes from Phanerodontia chrysosporium, assembly GCA_001910725.1. NCBI lineage: Eukaryota > Fungi > Basidiomycota > Agaricomycetes > Polyporales > Phanerochaetaceae > Phanerodontia > Phanerodontia chrysosporium. The sequence goes on from MJGA01000041.1 coordinate 155,274, forward strand.
CTCCAACTCCGCTACTCCCGCTCCGACACCCCCGCTCGACCTATCCAATGTTCCCCCAGAGTACCACGACTTCGCCGACGTCTTCAGCGAGGAACGTGCCTACACTCTACCCCCTCACCGACCTTACGACCTCAAAATCGAGTTGGAAGATGAAAAACCCCTAACTCCGGGGCGTCTCTACTCCCTATCTCCGGCTGAACTCCAGGCTCTCCGCGAGTTCATCGATAAGAATCTCTCCGCAGGATTCATCCGCCAGTCCGCCTCTCCGCACGGAGCTCCGATCCTCTTCGTCAAGAAGAAGGACAGGAGTTTACGCCTCTGTGTGGATTTCCGCGCACTGAATCGCATCACCAAGAAAGACCACTACCCCCTCCCGCTCATCTCCGATCTCCTGAATGCTCCGGGGAAAGCCCGTATCTACACCAAGATAGATCTCCGCCATGCGTACCATCTGGTCCGCATCGCGGAGGGCGACGAGTGGAAAACCACGTTCCGCACGCGCTACGGCTCTTTCGAGTGGTTGGTTATTCCTGAGGGTCTTACTAATGCTCCTGCTGCTTTCCAGAGATTCATGAACGACGTTTTCCGCGACCTGCTCGATGAATGTGTTATCGTCTACCTCGACGATATCCTCATCTACTCCGATTCTCCGGAGGAGCACCGGAAACACGTCCGCGAAGTTCTCCGCAGACTCCGCGAGCATGGCCTCTACGCCAAGGCTCCAAAGTGTCAGTTCCACACTGACTCGGTGGAGTACCTCGGATACATCTTGTCCCCCTCCGGACTTTCGATGTCCGAGGACAAGGTCAAGATTATTCTTGACTGGCCTACTCCGCGGAAGGTCAAGGACATACAGTCCTTCCTAGGGTTTGCAAATTTCTATCGTCGCTTCATTCCTTTCTATTCCGATATCGTTGTTCCGCTAACCCGTCTCACCCGGAAGAATACTCCGTGGAAGTGGACTCCGCAGTGTCAGGAGGCGTTCGATACCTTGAAAAAGGCTTTCACGTCCGCTCCGACACTGGCGCAGTGGAAGCCCGGAGCTCCGTTGATTGTGGAGACCGATGCGTCCGACTATGCACTAGCGGCCATCCTATCCATGGTCACGGACGACGGCGTTCATCCGCTTGCGTTCCACTCCCGGACGTTCTCCGCTCCGGAGTTGAACTACGACGTTCACGACAAGGAGTTGCTAGCCATCTTCGAGGCATTCCGCATCTGGCGGCACTACCTCGAAGGCTCCTCTACCCCCATAGACGTCATCACCGACCACAAGAACCTGGAGTATTTCTCCACGACGAAACTCCTGACCCGGAGACAAGCCCGGTGGTCGGAGTTTCTGAACTCCTTCAACATGGTCATCCGCTTCCGTCCCGGCCGTCTGGGCACCAAGCCCGACGCGCTCACTCGACGATGGGACGTCTACCTTAAAGAGGGAGGTAACGGCTACGCCAACGTCAATCCGCACAACTATAAGCCGATCTTCACCTCCGAGCATCTCGCTGCATCCCTCCGAGCGACCATCCTCGCAGCTCCGGTTCTCCGGGCTGTGGTCACTATGGACGTGGAAACACTGCACGACGATATTCGTAAGGCTTTGGCTACGGATTCCCTTGCTTCTTCTATCCTTTCCCAATCTCCGCTTCCTCCGCGCTGGTCCGCTGATAATACAGGTTTACTTCTTCTCGACAATCGCATCTACGTCCCCGACATTCCCGAACTCCGGCTCCGAGTTCTCCGTTACAAGCACGACCACCCCCTCGCGGGTCACTACGGCTTTAACAAGACTCTCGAGCTCCTCCGACGCGAGTATACGTGGCCCGGTGTCCGTGGGTTTGTCAAGGACTACTGCCAGTCTTGCACGACTTGCAGGAGATCCAAGGCGCCCCGGCACAAGCCATACGGAACTCTGCAACAACTTCCGATCCCGGAGAAGCCATGGAACTCCATCTCCATGGACTTCATCGAGCACCTTCCGAAGTCCTTCGGATTCTCCGCTATCCTTGTGGTGGTGGATCGTCTCACAAAGCAGGCAATCTTCATCCCCACCCACGACGAGATTGATGCTCCGGGACTAGCTAAGTTGTTCATCCTCCATGTTTTCTCCAAGCACGGAGTTCCCTCGCACGTCACCTCCGACCGAGGTTCCGAATTTGTCTCTCAGTTTTTCCGCTCTCTGGCACTGGCTCTGGACATCGAGCTCCACTACACCTCCGGGTATCATCCCGAGGCAGATGGGCAGACAGAGCGTACTAACCAGACTCTCGAGCAGTATCTCCGGATGTACTGCAATTACCAGCAGGACAACTGGTCGGAGTTACTTCCGCTCGCGGAGTTTGCGTACAACAATGCCCCAAGCGCAACAACGGGCATTTCTCCGTTCTTCGCTAACAAGGGTTATCACCCGAATCTCACAGTGCACCCCGAGCGTGACATCGCGTCCGCCCGCGCTCGCGACTTCGCTGTCGATCTCCACGAGCTCCAGTCGGAGCTCCGGACACAGATCGCGGAAGCGCAGAAGCGCTACCAAGGACCTGCCGATGCCCGGAGATCACCTCCGCCTGACCTCCAGGTCGGAGACATGGTCTTCGTCAAGGCTAAGCACCTCCGGACTACCCGTCCATCTCCGAAGCTTGCGGAGAAAATGCTTGGCCCTTACAAGGTCATAGCAAAGGTTGGCCCGCAGTCCTATACACTGCAGCTACCCCGCGAATTCCGCACCGTACACCCCGTGTACCACATATCCATGTTAGAACCTCACCTTTCTAGTTCTATTCCAGGTCGGACTACATCTCCGCCACCTCCGGTCGAAATCGACGGAGACCTCGAATACGAGATCTCCGAGATCGTAGACTCCAAGATCGACAAACGTCGGAGATGCCCCCTCCTCTACAAGGTCCGCTGGTTAGGATATGAAAACACCGACGAAGAGTTCGAATGGATTCCGGCAAGCGAGCTAGAGCATGCTCAGGAACACATTGCGGACTTCCATCTCCGGTACCCCGAAAAACCCGGTCCACTCTCGGACTCCGTACCCCGATGATACCCTTCCGTTTCTCTCTCTCCATTTTTCTCTCTCTCGCCCTGAACCAACATCAAAAAAAAAAAAACCCAAACAAAGTCTCTCTCCGATTTCTCCGATTTCTCCGATTTCTCCGTCTCCGAACTCCGTCCCTAATTCCGGTCTCCCGTATCCGTTCACTCTCACTCTCACTCTCACACAAGGAATCCCCCGAAAAACATCACATAGTATTAAAAAAAGAAAAACATAACATAAACAAAAAACAAAAACCCCTACTCCTTCCTCGCCTTCTTCCGCGCCGGACTTTTCTCCGCCTCCTCCTCCTCCGATGACTCCGAGCTCTCCTCCGAGCTCTCCTCCTCACCCTCCGTCTCCTGCGCCTCCGCCAAAGGGCCCCCTTCTTCTTCTTCTTCTTCGTCTCCTTCTCCGTCTTCTTCTCCGCTCTGCTCCGCCTCCGCCCGCTCCAACTCCGCCTTCATCGACCCCACGCGGACGGCCCACTTCTTGACCTCACGGGGCCACCGCGCCTGATCCGCCTTGATCAGGTCCAGCTCCCTCCGCACCGCCTCCACCTGCTCCGCCGGCACCTCCACCTCCGGCCCCGGCGCCGGACCCAGACCCTGCATCCGGACGAGGGCGTCGTCGAAGTCCGGGTCGGCGAGACCGGCGTACAGCGTGTCCGCCAACACCCCCATGGTGTAGGCGAACTTGGCGAACTCGCGCCGGGTCTCGTCGCCCTGGCGCTTGACCTCCGCCGTGAGGTCGTCCACCGCCTCCGTCAGGAGGCCCAGGGCCTCCGCGATCGCCCCCGCGGCCGTCGCCACCTCCGACTCCGCTCCGGCCTCGGAGTCCGCGACCTCCTCCGTCGTCACCGGGGCCTTGCCCTTCCCCTTCTCCGCGGCCTTCTTCCGCGGCGCGGCTCCGCTCACGGAGACGCCACCCTTCGTGCACGGCCGCTTGGCGACCGCACACGGCTGGCAGGCCTTCGCCCGCCCCCCAACCCGCCACTCGCACTCCAGGCCCAACTTGCGACAAGAGTCGCAAGGGGCCTGCTTGGCGGCCTCCGCCTCCGCGTGCCTCCGGGCTCCTGCCTCCGCGGACCCCTCCGCCACCTCCGGCCGCTTTCTCTTCGCGGCCGACGCGGACCCGCTCGCCTCCTTCTCCTCCCGCTGCTTCCGCAGCTCCGCCGCCCGTTTCCGCTTCTCCGCCTCCGCCGCCTTCCGCCTCTCCTCCTCCGCCTTCCGCTTCGCCTCCTCGCGCCGCTGCTCGATCTCGCGCCGTCTGCGCGCCGCCTCCTCGAGGGCTTTCTTGGCCTCCTCCTTGGCCTTCCGGATTTCTGCAAACTCCGTTAGTCTCGAACTCCGGAAGACGAAACTCCGGGGTACTTACCCTGCTCGAGTCGTTCGTCTTCGGAAGACATGGTGGTTCTGAGGAACCCCAGCCAGAATCCGCGAGCCTAAAATACCCGAAATCCGTACCCCGGGCACCCCTTCCGCAACCCCGGATACCCGATCAATTTTCATCCGCTGGGGAGCGCCGCATTCCGTTGGGGCACGAAAAATACGAAAGTCGTACGATGTCGCGAATTCGCTTGGCCTCGAAGGTCTCGGCCTAAGAGGGAGGTACTGTCATGGCGCTGAAATCCCGAGCCAACTCCGGTCATGGAGAACGCCGGAGTTCGAGGGAAGCTACGGAGTAGCACGGACATTCGGAGTTTGCGACTCCGGTCGGTTGCTAAGGTCTTATCTTCACCACATGCCTTCATCATCTCGCAAACCTTTACCCCTTCGTTCCTGAGACAAATCCCAGATTGGAAGTATGATATGTTTTGTACATCTCCGACCATCTCCACGAACTCCGGACTCAGTAGTATATAAGCTCCCGCGCTAGCACTTGTATCCTCAGTTCGGATATCGACTTAGGTCCCCCTTGTACCTTCTCGACTCTGCTTAATCCTTTCTCACAATCTCTGTGTGGGCCCGAACCCCGCCACTTCTCCGTATCTCCGACTCCGAAATCCAGGCAACGCAGACCGCCGAGGGCGCAGCCCTTTAAGGCTGAAGCCGACTGCCATCCGACCTCCGACCTCCGCCCTTCTCCGACCCTTTCTCCGCTCCGTCCTCCGTTCTCCGGCCCATCTCCGTCTCGCACCTTGACAGGGTCGTGGATTGAGAGTCTGTCGTAGCGGCTTCTCCAATTATCTCCTACCCGCGCGTTCTTCTCAACAACAAGGCACCGGACTCCCAAGTGCTTGAGGTGCGCCGCAACCCCAAGTCCGCCCTGACCAGCACCAACGACGATGTCACAGTTTTTCGTCTTAACCCTTAGGGTTAGGGGCAGCAGGTGACAGAAGCGATTACTCCGAACTGTGACATGCAGAAGCGCTGGAGTGACAGCCCTAGGCTCGGGGCTGGTCACGTGATACGGCGGTCACGTGATGCGCACACGTGCGGTATCCCAGGGTCACATGGTCGAAGGTCTAGAAGCAGGCAAGGGTCTGGAAGCGCCGAGACACTCCGGAATGGACTAGAAAGTCCTGGAGGTCTCTGGACAGGTCCGGACAGTGCTGGAACGTTCTGGAGGTTTCTGGGACATCGTAGGAACATTTAGGAACGTGTAGGAGAATGTAGGAATGCCTGTAGGGCACTAGCCAATAGCGTAGTAGGTATTAGATAGCTAGGACCCTGAACACCGGTCCCTGGGGACCTGGTACACATGTATATAAGCCCTGAGGGCTGGGGGTGCCTCCCCAGCTTCAATCTCATCGCATCTCACCTCTCTAGCCTCTATACCTCGTCTTCAAGCCTGGCTACACCCTTTGTAGTCCAAGTAAACCTTTGCCAGTGAGTATTGCTGGTTGGTTTGGTGTATAGGCGCTAGGGCAGCGCATTTTTGTGATAGAAGATTGAAGCTAGCCAACCTACTCCACCTTTGGTGGCCTAGGTTATTGCTTTGGGTTCTGGGGGCTTGTTTGAACAAGTGCTTTCGCGCTTTGTTCAGTTTTCTGCCGATCCACAGGCGTAAGTGGGCACTATAGTACCTTTTTAGGTACAGACAGGGGAACGTGGTGTAACCCACCTCAGAGGGCTTTGCCTGCGGACGAGTAACCCCTGTTGTAGTGCTGGACTAAGGGTGTAATACCCTGTCCAACCAGTTTTAGCTGTGTGGCGTGGAAACCCACAGTAATACCCCTTTCTCTTCGTTGAGGGTTGGCTGGCAGGAAAGCCTTGCGCTTTGCCTGTGTGGAGAAGTTTTCTGGCTTGTGTACACAGGCTGACCTGTGTTTACTAGTGCCTAAAGCTGCTAGGAACCGTTTTGTCCTTGCTAAGGACGAGAGCTCTGGCAAACCCTTACTTGAGCGCATCAAGATCTCGAACCTCCACCGCTTCAAAGACGTTGGGAAGCCGCGCCCTGCCTCGCACTACACCCTACACCCCTGTCCCTGGTCGTCGTGAAAGGCTTGCTCGTGAAGCAGACTTGAACGACTTCAAGCACCAGCTTCAGCTCGAAGACTATCGCAACGAACAGCGCAAGCGCCGCCTACTCGATCGCATCGCGAACCCCCCTCCCCCTCTACCCCTCATCGAACGTATTGAACCTCCCCCTACTCCCCCTATCGAAGTCAAACCCATTCCCAAGGACCTTCGCTTTCACACCAACACTCAGGTCCATCAGCTGCGCGACTACGGACGAAAGTTCAACGGCGCCCTTAACCACTTGGGTCCGTTCTTTCAGAAGCTAGACGAGCAGCGTTTTCGAGTTGGGTTGACTGAACACGAGCTCTACACCTTGGGCTTGTTCAAGGAGAGGTTCGACAACATTCGCAAACACCTTCAGACCATCGTCGAGACGAAGGAGTACACCACGAGGGAGTGGAAGAAGATTTCGAGGGATTTGAAGAAGGCAGGCGCACATAGCTTCGCTGAGCTTAAGCCACGCTTCGCTGAGCATTGCAGGGAGCTGATTCAGGAGTTGGGTGAAGATTGGTTGTTTTTGGAGAAGAACCTCGATTAGTTTTTGTATCTGCGCGTTTTTGAATCAAGATGTCGCTCAATTCAAATCCTGTTGACTTTGGTTTGCGTTCTGCTTCGAGTTCAAGTGGCATGGACCCTTGGGGAGCGTTAGAACTTGGCTCTATGGCTGAGGGAGGCCCTACCCCAGTTTTGGCCGCTGCGCCGCTTTCGACCTCTTACGAAGAGTACAGCCAGTCATGGGTACAAGCCGCTCAGGAAGGACTGACTCCTGGGGACTTTAAGGCCCTCGTTGACAGCCTGGGTAACTGGGTAAAGGCTGAAATAGCTCAAGTAAGGTCGGAAATGGGTTCAGAAGTCCTTCGCTTGAAGGAAGCCCTTCGCAAACGCAAAACCGAGGCCAAGACACTTCAGGAGCAGATAGACATTCTTGAGCAGACTAGACAGCACTTGTCTGCGCAGATAGCAGAGGCTCAGAACCAAAATCGCGTTTTGCAGAACGCTATGCAGGTGCTGAAGCAGGAGAACGAGAGCTTGAAAGTGTTGGTTCAGCAAGGCACTAGTGGAGGCAACATTGGGTTGTCTCAGTCTTTGTTCCCTACCATGAAGGAGCCTGACACCTTTAATGGTGATAAGGCTAGCAAGCTGGATGACTGGCTCGAGTCGATGGCACTCTGGTTGCGCCACCGTGGCGTAATGGACGACGAAAAGAAGATAGAGACAGCGATGACTTACCTGCGAGGTTCAGCAAAGAAGGTCATGCAAGAGTACTTTGACAAGGTGGCAGACTCAAAGCCCCTTGGTACTTGGACCAACTTTGTGAACGAACTCCAGAAAGGATTCCAACAGACCGACAAGAAGGACAGGGCAAGGGCAGAGTTTGAGCAGCTTGTCAGCAAGAAAGGGACGAACGAGAAGACTTTCAACGAGTTTGCCGCTCGCTTCCGTTCGCTGGCTCGCCAAACTGGCTTCTCCAACGAGGAACTGTTGGTCAAAGCCTATGCCCATACCCCTCGTGCCGCCGCCGATGTACTGGCAGCCCGTGGTCGTGCTCAGTGGGCTACGACCTGGGATGGTTGGTTGAAGGATGTTCAGGAGATTCTGCAGGATCAACGTCTCTTGACGGGCACCGTACTCTCTGGACAGCCTCAGTCGTCGAAAGACCCTGACGCTATGGATGTCGACGCCTTGAAGAAGGGCTCAGCCCAGGGCAAAGGCAAGACAGCCAAAGTTCAGAAGGTTGCCATGTCGTTCGAGGAGGCGAAGAAGAAAGGCTGCTGCGCTCAGTGTGGAGGCAAAGGCCATATCGCCAAGGAGTGTCCATCGAAGAAGAACAACTCAGGTTCTTCGACGTCGTCGAGTAAAACCACCAATGCACCGGTGGCCAGTTCATCAAAGGCTTCGTCTTCAAAGGGAAAGGAGAAGGATAAGGGCTCTCGCCACACGAAGAACAGCGTGCGCGAGGTGTACGCCAGCGACTCGGAGAGATTCCAGGAGGTAGCCTCTGACGAGGAATCGAGCTCAGATAGCTCAGAAGAAGAAGATACCCCCAAGACCAAGCAAAAGAAGAAGTCGTCTTCAAAGGAGAAGGCGCAGAAGATTAACCGCGTGGTATTCTCAGATGATGAGGATTTTCTGCAGGGACCGATGTAGAGTCTGCGACATCTGGTCCGTTTTTAGATTTCCTTTACCCTCCCGACTCAGTAGAATGTATTAAATCAGTTTTGGAATCGAGAAAAGTCTCTAGTTTGCCCTCTAAATCGAGCTTTATCGTTCCAGTAACTTTGAGTCAGGGTAAGGAAATCAGAGTGCAGACTACCGCGCTGGTTGATTCGGGGGCCTATGCTGTGTTCATTAGCCATCGCTTCGTCAGGAAGCATAAGCTGAAGATGAACCAGCTGGCCAGGGAGATACGCGTTTACAACGCAGATGGCTCCAGGAACAAGTGTGGCAGTATTGAGGAGTATGCTTGGCTCGACGTAGCCGTAGGGGACCATGTCTCCAGACAAGCATGCCTCATTACAGATCTGGGTGGAAAGGACGTTTCCTCGGCCTTAGCTGCTCGAAGAGGTCTAGTCAAAGAATAGACTGGGATGAGCATGGGCAGCATAAGCAGAACCCGAAGAACTGATGAACTAGGACTTCGAGGAGGAAAGAGCAGAGCTTAGGCTCTAACTGTCGCTTACACCACCCCAGATTGGCCACAGTTTTCGGCAGTTGAACTGCCAGAAGGGAGGAATCAAAGATTCCAGTGTTGTGCCCCTCAGTTTCGGCTATCTGACAGAACTTTGGAACCTCTCAACTGTTGAGAACCAAAGTAGGGCGAGTATTACTACTCAGAAGGCCCAGTGTTGTGCCATTTATTGAACGAGTTAGTCAGATAGTGCAGGTCCCTAGGCACTGAGGTACTGGTACCTTTGGGGAGGGCTCCACAACTTAGCTTCGAAGTACTGAAGCAGAAGTTTTCGGTTGCTTGCCGAGCAAGTGACAGGGCAGTGTCTCTCAGCCTGAAGATGTTTGCAACACCTAGTTGAAGTTAGCATTCAGGGCATAATCCCAGATACTTCAGGGTGTTGAGAGCAACTGCAGCAGTTGGGTCAAAAGGGCTTTTTACCTATATTGGCTATGCATAGACTCTTGGAGTCGGCCTACACACGTTGGAATTGGACGCACTAGCCTGAGAAGGGGCGGATCCTATGTCCAGGAGGCCATATCCTGAATTGGGGGTAGATTGCCATAATCGTGGAAACCACATTGAGAAGCCAGAATCTTCCACGATACGAGCCCAAGGCAATCTGGCCATTCAGTGATAAGGGACACTAGCAAGAGGCTAGCAAGAGGATCAATACAAGCCCAGTTGGATGACAGAGTCATCAAGTGTTATGGACCACGAGAAAGGACCAAGAGAGTTCGGGAAGGACTTAGCGGAATGGCACCTCGAGGATGGGCTACTACTGCACTGAGGCAAGGTGTATGTGCCCAAGGACGACAAGATTAGGGCGGATCTACTCAAGTTACACCACGACTTCCCTGGGGCTGGACACCCTGGACGATGGAAGACGTTGGAGTTGCTGTCGCGCAACTACTGGTGGCCAGGAATGTCGGTTTACGTCAAGAAGTACGTCGCAGGCTGCGAAGTCTGCCAGTCGCATAAAAACGTCAACCAGAAGCCTGCTGGCCTGCTACAACCGAACGAGGTTCCGTCGGAACCCTGGGAGATAATCTCATGCGATATGATCACGGACTTGCCTGAGTCGGACGGTTACAACGCTATCTTCGTAGTCGTTTGCCGCTTAACCAAGCGAGCACATTTCCTCCCCATCACCAAGGAGTTTTCAGCCAAGGATCTGGGAAATTTGCTCTATGAGCGTGTTTGGCCTTTGCACGGCCTACCCAGACAGATCATTTCGGATAGAGGAACGCAGTTCGCCGCGAAACTCTTCCAGGAATGGTGCAGACTCCTGGGGATCAAGTCAGCAATGACTACAGCGTTTCACCCTCAGGCAGACGGTCAGACTGAGCGAGTTAATCAGTCATTGGAGCAGTATCTGCGCTGCTACACAAGCTTCAGGCAGGACGACTGGGCGTACCTTTTGCCCTCTGCCGAGTTTGCGTACAACAACCAGGCGCATGAAAGCACCAAGAACTCGCCATTCTTCGTCGAATATGGCCGTCATCCACGCATGTTCCCAGAGCAGGACCGTGTTACAAGGTTGTCAGAACTGGACGACTGGACGAAGCTTAGACAGGAGGCCCAAGATCAGGCGAAAGCCGCGCTCGTGCTGGCTGCAGAGCGAATGAAGTGGTACTACGACCAGGGTAAATCAGAACCCTTGTTCAAGGTCGGAGACCGTGTTTGGCTTGACGCAAAGGATCTGAACCTTCGGGTTCCCTCCAAGAAACTGGCACCAAAGCGAGTAGGCCCTTACGAGATCGTAGAGCAGCTGGGACCGGTCACCTTCAAGCTGAAGTTACCAGTCCATGTGAAGATTCACCCGGTCTTCCACGCAAGCAAGCTCACGAAGCACGTCGAGGATGAGGTTGCCAATCGCACGCGCAAACCCCTACCACCCATTCGCATGGGTGATGACGAGGAGTACGAGGTCGAGCAGATCGTAGATGCACAGCCAGACTCTAAAGGCCGTGTTATGTACCGAGTACGGTGGAGAGGCTACGATGAGCATAGCGACACATGGGAATACTTGCCCAATCTCAAGCACGCTATGGCGAAGGTCAAACAATTCCACAGGAAATACCCAGATGCGCCGAAGGCAATTTCCCTTCTGCAACGCCACCACGACGAGGAGGATGAGTTTTTCGTGCGCGAACTCGCGCTACTCCAATCTTGGGGAGCAGACGACCAGTTCGAGGTCGAGCTCATGAACAAGGATGCAAAACTTCCCTCACGTGGCTCGCCAGAAAGCGCAGGGTTGGATCTTTTCATCACGGAAGACCTTACGCTCAAGCCCCATGATCGCAAGCTAGCGTCAACGGGCCTTCGAATGTGTACTCCACCAGGTACCTACGCTCGAGTCGCACCACGGAGTGGCCTCAGCCTCAGAGGCATCGACATAGGAGCAGGCGTTATTGACCGAGATTATCGAGGAGAGCTCAAAATTCTACTCATCAACAACTCGCCCGACACCTTTACATTCCACAAGGGTGATCGTGTCGCTCAACTCGTGCTCGAAAGAATCTCCTACGCCGAACCAACTCCGGTTTCTCGCCTCGACTCAACCATTCGCAGCAGCGATGGTTTTGGCTCCACTGGTATTTAGGCTTCACCAGGAGGTTCAGCTAGAATTGGGGGTAATGTCACAGTTTTTCGTCTTAACCCTTAGGGTTAGGGGCAGCAGGTGACAGAAGCGATTACTCCGAACTGTGACATGCAGAAGCGCTGGAGTGACAGCCCTAGGCTCGGGGCTGGTCACGTGATACGGCGGTCACGTGATGCGCACACGTGCGGTATCCCAGGGTCACATGGTCGAAGGTCTAGAAGCAGGCAAGGGTCTGGAAGCGCCGAGACACTCCGGAATGGACTAGAAAGTCCTGGAGGTCTCTGGACAGGTCCGGACAGTGCTGGAACGTTCTGGAGGTTTCTGGGACATCGTAGGAACATTTAGGAACGTGTAGGAGAATGTAGGAATGCCTGTAGGGCACTAGCCAATAGCGTAGTAGGTATTAGATAGCTAGGACCCTGAACACCGGTCCCTGGGGACCTGGTACACATGTATATAAGCCCTGAGGGCTGGGGGTGCCTCCCCAGCTTCAATCTCATCGCATCTCACCTCTCTAGCCTCTATACCTCGTCTTCAAGCCTGGCTACACCCTTTGTAGTCCAAGTAAACCTTTGCCAGTGAGTATTGCTGGTTGGTTTGGTGTATAGGCGCTAGGGCAGCGCATTTTTGTGATAGACGAGCACGTCGGGTGTCACAGTTTTTCGTCTTAACCCTTAGGGTTAGGGGCAGCAGGTGACAGAAGCGATTACTCCGAACTGTGACATGCAGAAGCGCTGGAGTGACAGCCCTAGGCTCGGGGCTGGTCACGTGATACGGCGGTCACGTGATGCGCACACGTGCGGTATCCCAGGGTCACATGGTCGAAGGTCTAGAAGCAGGCAAGGGTCTGGAAGCGCCGAGACACTCCGGAATGGACTAGAAAGCCCTGGAGGTCTCTGGACAGGTCCGGACAGTGCTGGAACGTTCTGGAGGTTTCTGGGACATCGTAGGAACATTTAGGAACGTGTAGGAGAATGTAGGAATGCCTGTAGGGCACTAGCCAATAGCGTAGTAGGTATTAGATAGCTAGGACCCTGAACACCGGTCCCTGGGGACCTGGTGCACATGTATATAAACCCTGAGGGCTGGGGGTGCCTCCCCAGCTTCAATCTCATCGCATCTCACCTCTCTAGTCTCTATACCTCGTCTTCAAGCTTGGCTACACCCTTTGTAGTCCAAGTAAACCTTTGCCAGTGAGTATTGCTGGTTGGTTTGGTGTATAGGCGCTAGGGCAGCGCATTTTTGTGATAGAAGATTGAAGCTAGCCAACCTACTCCACCTTTGGTGGCCTAGGTTATTGCTTTGGGTTCTGGGGGCTTGTTTGAACAAGTGCTTTTGCGCTTTGTTCAGTTTTCTGCCGATCCACAGGCGTAAGTGGGCACTATAGTACCTTTTTAGGTACAGACAGGGGAACGTGGTGTAACCCACCTCAGAGGGCTTTGCCTGCGGACGAGTAACCCCTGTTGTAGTGCTGGACTAAGGGTGTAATACCCTGTCCAACCAGTTTTAGCTGTGTGGCGTGGAAACCCACAGTAATACCCCTTTCTCTTCGTTGAGGGTTGGCTGGCAGGAAAGCCTTGCGCTTTGCCTGTGTGGAGAAGTTTTCTGGCTTGTGTACACAGGCTGACCCGTGTTTACTAGTGCCTAAAGCTGCTAGGAACCGTTTTGTCCTTGCTAAGGACGAGAGCTCTGGCAAACCCTTGCTTGAGCGCATCAAGATCTCGAACCTTCACCGCTTCAAAGACGTTGGGAAGCCGCGCCCTGCGTACAAACCTCGCACTACACCCTACACCCCTGTCCCTGGTCGTCGTGAAAGGCTTGCTCGTGAAGCAGACTTGAACGACTTCAAGCACCAGCTTCAGCTCGAAGACTATCGCAACGAACAGCGCAAGCGCCGCCTACTCGATCGCATCGCGAACGCCCCTCCCCCTCTACCCCTCATCGAACGTATTGAACCTCCCCCTACTCCCCCTATCGAAGTCAAACCCATTCCCAAAGACCTTCGCTTTCACACCAACACTCAGGTCCATCAGCTGCGCGACTACGGACGAAAGTTCAACGGCGCCCTTAACCACTTGGGTCCGTTCTTTCAGAAGCTAGACGAGCAGCGTTTTCGAGTTGGGTTGACTGAACACGAGCTCTACACCTTGGGCTTGTTCAAGGAGAGGTTCGACAACATTCGCAAACACCTTCAGACCATCGTCGAGACGAAGGAGTACACCACGAGGGAGTGGAAGAAGATTTCGAGGGATTTGAAGAAGGCAGGCGCACATAGCTTCGCTGAGCTTAAGCCACGCTTCGCTGAGCATTGCAGGGAGCTGATTCAGGAGTTGGGTGAAGATTGGTTGTTTTTGGAGAAGAACCTCGATTAGTTTTTGTATCTGCGCGTTTTTGAATCAAGATGTCGCTCAATTCAAATCCTGTTGACTTTGGTTTGCGTTCTGCTGCGAGTTCAAGTGGTATGGACCCTTGGGGAGCGTTAGAACTCGGCTCTATGGCTGAGGGAGGCCCTACCCCAGTTTTGGCCGCTGCGCCGCTTTCGACCTCTTACGAAGAGTACAGCCAGTCATGGGTACAAGCCGCTCAGGAAGGACTGACTCCTGGTGACTTTAAGGCCCTCGTTGACAGCCTGGGTAACTGGGTAAAGGCTGAAATAGCTCAAGTAAGGTCGGAAATGGGTTCAGAAGTCCTTCGCTTGAAGGAAGCCCTTCGCAAACGCAAAACCGAGGCCAAGACACTTCAGGAGCAGATAGACATTCTTGAGCAGACTAGACAGCACTTGTCTGCGCAGATAGCAGAGGCTCAGAACCAAAATCGCGTTTTGCAGAACGCTATGCAGGTGCTGAAGCAGGAGAACGAGAGCTTGAAAGTGTTGGTTCAGCAAGGCACTAGTGGAGGCAACGTTGGGTTGTCTCAGTCTTTGTTCCCTACCATGAAGGAGCCTGACACCTTTAACGGTGATAAGGCTAGCAAGCTGGATGACTGGCTCGAGTCGATGGCACTCTGGTTGCGCCACCGTGGCGTAATGGACGACGAAAAGAAGATAGAGACGGCGATGACTTACCTGCGAGGTTCAGCAAAGAAGGTCATGCAAGAGTACTTCGACAAGGTGGCAGACTCAAAGCCCCTTGGTACTTGGACCAACTTTGTGAACGAACTCCGGAAAGGATTCCAACAGACCGACAAGAAGGACAGGGCAAGGGCAGAGTTTGAGCAGCTTGTCAGCAAGAAAGGAACGAACGAGAAGACTTTCAATGAGTTTGCTGCTCGTTTCCGTTCGCTGGCTCGCCAAACTGGCTTCTCCAATGAAGAACTGTTGGTCAAAGCCTATGCCCATACCCCTCGTGCCGCCGCCGATGTACTGGCAGCCCGTGGTCGTGCTCAGTGGGCTACGACCTGGGATGGTTGGTTGAAGGATGTTCAGGAGATTCTGCAGGATCAACGTCTCTTGACAGGCACCGTACTCTCTGGACAGCCTCAGTCGTCGAAAGACCCTGACGCTATGGATGTCGACGCCTTGAAGAAGGGCTCAGCCCAGGGCAAAGGCAAGACAGCCAAAGTTCAGAAGGTTGCCATGTCGTTCGAGGAGGCGAAGAAGAAAGGCTGCTGCGCTCAGTGTGGAGGCAAAGGCCACATCGCCAAGGAGTGTCCATCGAAGAAGAACAACTCAGGTTCTTCGACATCGTCGAGTAAAACCACCAATGCACCGTGGCCAGTTCGTCAAAGGCTTCGTCTTCAAAGGGAAAGGAGAAGGATAAGGGCTCTCGCCACACGAAGAACAGCGTGCGCGAGGTGTACGCCAGCGACTCGGAGAGATTCCAGGAGGTAGCCTCTGACGAGGAATCGAGCTCAGATAGCTCAGAAGAAGAAGATACCCCCAAGACCAAGCAAAAGAAGAAGTCGTCTTCGAAGGAGAAGGCGCAGAAGATTAACCGCGTGGTATTCTCAGACGATGAGGATTTTCTGCAGGGACCGATGTAGAGTCTGCGACATCTGGTCCGTTTTTAGATTTCCTTTACCCTCCGACTCAGCAGAATGTATTAGATCAGTTTTGGAATCGAGAAAGTCTCCAGTTTACCCTCTAAATCGAGCTTTATCGTTCCAGTAACTTTGAGTCAGGGTAAGGAAATCAGAGTGCAGACTACCGCGCTGGTTGATTCGGGGGCCTATGCTGTGTTCATTAGCCATCGCTTCGTCAAGAAGCATAAGCTGAAGACGAACCAGCTGGCCAGGGAGATACGCGTTTACAACGCAGATGGCTCCAGGAACAAGTGTGGCAGTATTGAGGAGTATGCTTGGCTCGACGTAGCCGTAGGGGACCATGTCTCCAGACAAGCATGCCTCATTACAGATCTGGGTGGAAAGGACGTTTTCTCGGCCTTAGCTGCTCGAAGAGGTCTAGTCAAAGAATAGACTGGGATGAGCATGGGCAGCATAAGCAGAACCGAAGAACTGATGAACTAGGACTTCGAGGAGGAAAGAGCAGAGCTTAGGCTCTAACTGTCGCTTACACCACCCAGATTGGCCACAGTTTTCGGCAGTTGAACTGCCAGAAGGGAGGAATCAAAGATTCCAGTGTTGTGCCCTCAGTTTCGGCTATCTGACAGAACTTTGGAACCTCTCAACTGTTGAGAACCAAAGTAGGGCGAGTATTACTACTCAGAAGGCCCAGTGTTGTGCCATTTATTGAACGAGTTAGTCAGATAGTGCAGGTCCCTAGGCACTGAGGTACTGGTACCTTTGGGGAGGGCTCCACAACTTAGCTTCGAAGTACTGAAGCAGAAGTTTTCGGTTGCTTGCCGAGCAAGTGACAGGGCAGTGTCTCTCAGCCTGAAGATGTTTGCAACACCTAGTTGAAGTTAGCATTCAGGGCATAATCCCAGATACTTCAGGTGTTGAGAGCACTGCAGCAGTTGGGTCAAAAGGGCTTTTACCTATATTGGCTATGCATAGACTCTTGGAGTCGGCCTACACACGTTGGAATTGGACGCACTAGCCTGAGAAGGGGCTGATCCTATGTCCAGGAGGCCATATCCTGAATTGGGGGTAGATTGCCATAATCGTGGAAACCACATTGAGAAGCCAGAATCTTCCACGATACGAGCCCAAGGCAATCTGGCCATTCAGTGATAAGGGACACTAGCAAGAGGCTAGCAAGAGGATCAATACAAGCCCAGTTGGATGACAGAGTCATCAAGTGTTATGGACCACGAGAAAGGACCAAGAGAGTTCGGGAAGGACTTAGCGGAATGGCACCTCGAGGATGGGCTACTACTGCACTGAGGCAAGGTGTATGTGCCCAAGGACGACAAGATTAGGGCGGATCTACTCAAGTTACACCACGACTTCCCTGGGGCTGGACACCCTGGACGATGGAAGACGTTGGAGTTGCTGTCGCGCAACTACTGGTGGCCAGGAATGTCGGTTTACGTCAAGAAGTACGTCGCAGGCTGCGAAGTCTGCCAGTCGCATAAAAACGTCAACCAGAAGCCTGCTGGCCTGCTACAACCGAACGAGGTTCCGTCGGAACCCTGGGAGATAATCTCATGCGATATGATCACGGACTTGCCTGAGTCGGACGGTTACAACGCTATCTTCGTAGTCGTTTGCCGCTTAACCAAGCGAGCACATTTCCTCCCCATCACCAAGGAGTTTTCAGCCAAGGATCTGGGAAATTTGCTCTATGAGCGTGTTTGGCCTTTGCACGGCCTACCCAGACAGATCATTTCGGATAGAGGAACGCAGTTCGCCGCGAAACTCTTCCAGGAATGGTGCAGACTCCTGGGGATCAAGTCAGCAATGACTACAGCGTTTCACCCTCAGGCAGACGGTCAGACTGAGCGAGTTAATCAGTCATTGGAGCAGTATCTGCGCTGCTACACAAGCTTCAGGCAGGACGACTGGGCGTACCTTTTGCCCTCTGCCGAGTTTGCGTACAACAACCAGGCGCATGAAAGCACCAAGAACTCGCCATTCTTCGTCGAATATGGCCGTCATCCACGCATGTTCCCAGAGCAGGACCGTGTTACAAGGTTGTCAGAACTGGACGACTGGACGAAGCTTAGACAGGAGGCCCAAGATCAGGCGAAAGCCGCGCTCGTGCTGGCTGCAGAGCGAATGAAGTGGTACTACGACCAGGGTAAATCAGAACCCTTGTTCAAGGTCGGAGACCGTGTTTGGCTTGACGCAAAGGATCTGAACCTTCAGGTTCCCTCCAAGAAACTGGCACCAAAGCGAGTAGGCCCTTACGAGATCGTAGAGCAGCTGGGACCGGTCACCTTCAAGCTGAAGTTACCAGTCCATGTGAAGATTCACCCGGTCTTCCACGCAAGCAAGCTCACGAAGCACGTCGAGGATGAGGTTGCCAATCGCACGCGCAAAACCCTACCACCCATTCGTGTGGGTGATGACGAGGAGTACGAGGTCGAGCAGATCGTAGATGCACAGCCAGACTCTAAAGGCCGTGTCATGTACCGAGTACGGTGGAGAGGCTACGATGAGCATAGCGACACATGGGAATACTTGCCCAATCTCAAGCACGCTATGGCGAAGGTCAAACAATTCCACAGGAAATACCCAGATGCGCCAAAGGCAATTTCCCTTCTGCAACGCCACCACGACGAGGAGGATGAGTTTTTCGTGCGCGAACTCGCGCTACTCCAATCTTGGGGAGCAGACGACCAGTTCAAGGTCGAGCTCATGAACAAGGATGCAAAACTTCCCTCACGTGGCTCGCCAGAAAAGCGCAGGGTTGGATCTTTTCATCACGGAAGACCTTACGCTCAAGCCCCATGATCGCAAGCTAGCGTCAACGGGCCTTCGAATGTGTACTCCACCAGGTACCTACGCTCGAGTCGCACCACGGAGTGGCCTCAGCCTCAGAGGCATCGACATAGGAGCAGGCGTTATTGACCGAGATTATCGAGGAGAGCTCAAAATTCTACTCATCAACAACTCGCCCGACACCTTTACATTCCACAAGGGTGATCGTGTCGCTCAACTCGTGCTCGAAAGAATCTCCTACGCCGAACCAACTCCGGTTTCTCGCCTCGACTCAACCATTCGCAGCAGTGATGGTTTTGGCTCCACTGGTATTTAGGCTTCACCAGGAGGTTCAGCTAGAATTGGGGGTAATGTCACAGTTTTTCGTCTTAACCCTTAGGGTTAGGGGCAGCAGGTGACAGAAGCGATTACTCCGAACTGTGACATGCAGAAGCGCTGGAGTGACAGCCCTAGGCTCGGGGCTGGTCACGTGATACGGCGGTCACGTGATGCGCACACGTGCGGTATCCCAGGGTCACATGGTCGAAGGTCTAGAAGCAGGCAAGGGTCTGGAAGCGCCGAGACACTCCGGAATGGACTAGAAAGTCCTGGAGGTCTCTGGACAGGTCCGGACAAGTGCTGGAACGTTCTGGAGGTTTCTGGGACATCGTAGGAACATTTAGGAACGTGTAGGAGAATGTAGGAATGCCTGTAGGGCACTAGCCAATAGCGTAGTAGGTATTAGATAGCTAGGACCCTGAACACCGGTCCCTGGGGACCTGGTGCACATGTATATAAACCCTGAGGGCTGGGGGTGCCTCCCCAGCTTCAATCTCATCGCATCTCACCTCTCTAGCCTCTATACCTCGTCTTCAAGCCTGGCTACACCCTTTGTAGTCCAAGTAAACCTTTGCCAGTGAGTATTGCTGGTTGGTTTGGTGTATAGGCGCTAGGGCAGCGCATTTTTGTGATACCAAGTTAGCACTTATGACGTCGACTGAGACGACCGGACTTACTACTACACAGAAGGTTCAGAGCCAATGTGATGGCGTAGAAGTAATTGATACGTGAAATTGCGCTTTTCACCACCCGTGTACCTGCACCGTGGACGTAGGGCTTGTTCGACGTTCCCGAAATGAACCATATGGATACCGCTACGGCTGTGTTGGGACATGCAAAGCTTCTGCACGAGACTCAACCTACCGAAGTCCGTGAGGAGTAGGGCGGTGGGTATCGTGATTGCGGAGTACTTGCGTTCATGAACAATGAACACACGGTATACCTCAATGCAAGCTATATAAGCAATAGACAGTCTATATGGAGATGTCAGCTTACCAGGAGGGTATCACAGGTGAGAGTAAGCATGATATAGAGGGAAGCCTTTGCTCTACTCTCGGGCACGCTTAGCGTGGCGAAGTACGTGATTGCTGCGTTAGTGTAAGAGTCTGAATACGTGTATTGAAGACTTGAGCTCAGGCCTCAAGTGTAGCGCAAGTACAGAAGACTTGGACTCAGGCTCCAAGTGTAGCAATAGATAACTAGACGAGAGTACAAGAGGAGAAGCTGAAGAAAAGAGTACAGAGAGGTAGTCCTTATATACTCTAACCCAGGCCTGCTACCAGGAGGGAACAACGAGGCATAGGCTACCAGTCAGTGTGAGTCATAATGAATCAAGGGATGAAACATGATGAAAGAGAAGGTGAAACATGTAAGAGAAACGAGAGGATCAAATAAATCAGCATAGCCTTGCACAGCCATATCCCAACTGTAACATTACGTCCCCGTCCACGGTCGAGCTCCGTCGAGACCGACTTACTGCGTGATACACTCCGAAGGCAGATCGGAGTCTGTCGAAGTGGAGCCGTTGCCGGGGGCATCCGCGTTATGAGGAGTCGTATCTCGAGGTGTATACGGAGGTGGAATGATGGTGGGTTCGTCGTTGGAGATACGAGCACGACGGTCGCGACGACGTTGACGACGAGATGGGGTATTTGTGTTGCTGTTGGGTGATACCTCATTGAACGACCATCCCCGAGTGAGGCGAGTCTCCCGATAGAGAGGAGCCCAGACCCTCTGGTTGTACTGAGGGCGGCGAGGAAGGGGTTCGGTGCGATGAGCTGTCTGGGAGCGAAAATGGAGTCGTTCGCCATATTGCACGTGTCCGATGTTAGGATCGAAGTACGTGTTCCAGACTCCGTCTACCATTTCCACGATGTGGTCGTCTTGTTCTGCAAGAGTGGCGACGAGAAGTTCTTGCTCTCGTTGAGCATCGTAGAGGTGGTTGAGCTGATCGCGGATTCGTCGGGCCATTCGGACGAGGCGTGGGGCGGCTGTGGATTGGAGCTGTTGGATAAGGTCACCGACAGCATCTCGGGTGTTGTCGGTGATGCGTTGGACGTGGATGGTGGCAAGAGCGTAGTTTGCAAATACCGCGCAGGTAGTCGTCGCTCCCTCTTGGAACGCCGTGGAGCGGAGTGCGTCTCGGGTGACAGGGTGGTACTGGATGTTGTTGAGGCGTTCTCGAAACTGGGGCCAGTCGCGTTCTGCGGCGAGCTGTTCTTCGTAGGCATGATTGGAGAAGTGCCTGACGGTAACGCCATTCCAGGTCCTTTCTCCATGTTGTCCTGTGACCCTTTCGTGCCAGTCTCCTTCGACGTACCAGGGTCTGTCTTCGACGAGGGTGTCGGAGTTAGAGGTTGCGGGCTCTTGGCTTTCGCCTGGGAGCTCCTGGACGTCAGGGTCTTGGGCATTTGGCTCGAAGGGTGGTTCTTCTCGGATGGGTTCCTCGTCAGCGTCTCCCCTTCTGTCTTCTTCGGCCAGGCGGAGGACCTCAGGGAGGGACGATCCGATGAGTTCTCGGATGCGTTCTTGGGCCTCCCACGTGATGATCCGTCGTTCGACCTCGTCGTCGAAGGCGAGCTGGGATTTGGTGCACCATTCGAGGATGATCTTCCAGAGATCATTTCGCTCGTTGGGAGTGGGGTTATTGTTGAGCCAGTCGTTGATGGTGATGTCGATGTTGCGGGTGTAAACGTGGTCAGTGAAGTCGTCTGGGAGGAGTTGGCTGAGGGCGAGGAGTCGGTCGTTGTTGGTGATGGGGATGGTGTCGCTGCCCATGAGGGTAGCGAGGGCCTGGATGCGCTGGTAGGTGGAAGAGAAGTTGGTCGACATTGTGAAGGGTTTGTAGAGGCGGTTGTACTTGTAGTTGAGGTTGTAGAGCGAGGTCGCTGCTGACCATGAAGCCTGGGGTGTCTGCTTTTATATTCTTCGAGTAGCTCCTTAGCGTTCTCGAGATGAGACTCCGGTTCCCATGAGTTTTCCGCCGTTGGTTGGTCTTTCCACCTGATGAGGTAATGTCTTCCGTTGCCCCAGGGACGATCCGCCAAAATGGCTTCAACTTCGTACTCCTCGTGACCATCGATAAGGTCAGGAGGGGGGTTCAGGAAGTTTTTCCCATGCTGCGGTGTTTCATGATACGGAGATAGAAGCGAAGCATGTACCACGGGGTGAATCTTCATGGTCTTGGGAAGCGCCAACTTGTACACGAGGCGCGATAAGACCTTGGCTATCTTGAAGGGTCCGTGCCTCTTGGGAGCCAACTTCTTGAAGGGGTAACCGTCGTCGTGATGAGTCATTTCCAACCAGACCTTCTGACCTTCTTTGAAAGGTTGGAAATGCCAGCAGACCCGGGTAGCCATTTGCGCCGTGGCATAATCTAACGCGGCTCCTGCTTCTTCTTGTGCCCTTTGTCGCCTTCTGAACCATTCTTGAATAGAAGGGACTTTGGACTTGGCGAATTGTGTGGGTAGCGCCATTGGGTGAGAGCCGTACATAAGGAAGAAGGGAGAATGGTGGGTCGCCGAGTGTTCCCGATTGTTGAAGGCAAACTCCATATTCATTACGAAGTCTGCCCAATCATGCGGGTGGTTGGAGCAGAAGATCCGCAGGTAGGATTCGATTTCGCAGTTGACACGTTCTGTTTCACCATCGGTTTGAGGGTGATATGGTGTACTCAGGCGTTGCTCTGTTCCCGTGAGTCTCCATAATTCCCGCATGACTTGCGAGTCAAACTGTGGTCCCCTATCCGATAGAAATACACTTGGCATCCCGAAGCGACGAAAAACTTGATTATGGTAGTTTGTGGCGGTCGTTATTGCATCGATTTTTTCGGTGCAAGGGATAAGGATTACCCCCTTCGTAGAATCGTGGTCGACCACGACCATCAGAGCTGAATAGCCGCGGGATACAGGGAGGTGAGTGATGAAGTCACAGGTGACGAAAGCAAAAGGGCGAGATCGGTGCGTGGCCTTGATCGGTTGCAGCGGCGGTTTCGTGGGATGCGTGTTGACTTTCATTTGTTGGCAGGTAGCGCAACCTTGCACGTACGCAGCGACGAAGGAGCGCATTCCTGGCCAGTAAAAGTCCCGATCTGTAACCCGACTGCTCGGGTTACAACGGACTTTCTAGCACAACAACGGACTTTCTAGCACAACCACGGACTATAGTAGCGTACCTGACTCAAACACGGACCCATAGCTACACATAACGCGCCCGCGCATCACACTCCTTCCCCTTTCGTATTGCTCCCGCTACTCTTTCCCCTTTTATCCAGAACCCGCCTTCGTCGTCATCGCCCCTCCGTCCAAACCTTGTTTTTCGTTCCCTTATATTCCTCGCCCTCGAGCCGTGGTCTCTAGTCTCTTTCCCCCGGCTCGAAGGTATGCCCCTTTTATGTCTCTTGACCAACTTGTATTGAGTCTCTTTCCCCCGGCTCGAAGAATATATCTTGTGCCCGTTCATTGCTCGAAATTGAGTGACTCGCACGCACCGCGAGCTTACACTTTTTTTTGAACGTCACACAAGTTTTCGAAGAGCTGGTGGTACCCCGCGCTACCACCGCTACCGCCTCCGTCTTACGTCTCCGTCCCTCCGTCGTCGCACCGTAACCGCAACAGCCGTTCGTCACTCTGGCGGACGACCTGAGCTTCGCATCCGATCTCACACCGATATCGGACGAGTTGGAATCTGAGTTCGAGCAGAAAGAGGTGCAGTACCCCCCGTTGCCACCCTCGCCCTCTCCCTCTACGTCCTCTTCGTCATCCTCTTCGTCTTCCGACTCCGCATACACCGCATATACCCAACCGCACACGATGGATCCGAAGAAGAAGATCGCTACTGTCACGTCGCAAGGCGCCAAGCACGTCCCGAGGCTCTCTCCGGGTACGGTCACGCCTGACGCGCTGCTCACGTTCCAAATGGCGTGTATGCACTTCTTCAACCACAAGGAGGTCGCCGACGACAAGCGAGTGGCCGCGATCGCACCCGGGTTCGAGGACCCTTATATCGCCACCTGGTTGTTCACCAACGAAACCCGTCTCAAGGCTCTCACCTATTCAGACTTCTGGGTAGAGTTCAAGAAGTGTTGGTTGAAG
Organism: Phanerodontia chrysosporium; assembly: GCA_001910725.1. NCBI lineage: Eukaryota > Fungi > Basidiomycota > Agaricomycetes > Polyporales > Phanerochaetaceae > Phanerodontia > Phanerodontia chrysosporium. The sequence continues at coordinate 179,239 of MJGA01000041.1, forward strand.
AAGACCTGGGCGGACGATATCAAGGTGGAAATCGTCCACGCGCACATGTCCGACGACCAGGACTTCGATGGTTGGGTGGAGAACCTCGAACGCCGAAACACGCTCCTCGTCGACACCGACCAACACTTGTCGGAAGCCGCCCTACGCGAACACATTAAGACGCATGCCTGTCAAGATCTCCGCAAGTATGCGATCTCCGACGTAGGCAAGGCCGTCACCGACTATGACGAATTCAAGGGCAAACTGTCCGAACTCGACGAGGACCGCCGTCGTCGCCGCGCCAAAATTCTCGCTGCCATCGCCGCCGCGGCACCTGCCCGCAAGCCGGCTACGACGGTCCCGAAGTCAAACTCGAACAACGCCTCGACTTCGGCGACGCTACTGCCCAAGCTCACCCCGGCGGAACGACAGTACCTCGATGCCAATAGCGGATGTTACAAGTGTCGCAAGGTCAACGTCACTCATCGTTCCCGAGAGTGCCCAAACGGATACCCGGACGCGCGCACCTACGTCTCGCCCGTGCCCGGCAACGCCACTACGACTAAACCGACCCGTGTCGCCGCCGTAACGACCGTCGAAGATTCCGCGCCTACGGCACCGGAGCCCATCGTCATCGCTGCGGTCAAGGGCCCGAGCGCGCTCCCGTCTTGCGTGCTTAGCTCCCCCGACGATGATCAGTCCTCGTCAGACGACGACACCGGGTGCGTCCCCGCCAATCTTACATCACACCACATCCCCTTCCGTGCTGTTGTCCATTCGCCCATCACCATCTCCCATGAAGTTCCCATGCTGATCGACTCTGGTTCACCAGCCGTACTGGTTGACGCTGCCTTCGCGTCAGCTATCGGCTTGCGTCTACGCAAGCTACCAGAACCAAAGTCAATGGGAACCGCTTGGGGTGGAAATGAACAGCATGCATCAGAGTGGTGTAAGATTAGGGTGTCTCTACCGGATATGTCATGGACATCGCGCACCGTCTCCGCGATCGTCGTCGACAATCTCTTCGTCCCTGTAATATTAGGACTCCCCTTCTATAAGCATAACGACCTGTTAATCGATCCTGTCCACGACGCGCTCGTCATCCGCTCCACCGGACGCGATATTCTACACGATCCTCCGCCACCGCCGAAGCCACCCTCATTGTCGCCCAAGCAACGGCGTGCAGAGCAACGAGAGCGCGAGATCGAACAACAGGAACACGAAGTGTTAGAAGCGTGGCGAATTCGGACCATACAACGAGACGTCTTGCGCGAGCTCAAGATGCTCTTCGGCGAGCCCTTGCACCCGCAGGGCGACACGACAACCCAAGTCGACGTCCTCGCTGCGGTCCGCACACGCGTCGAAGAGTTGGCCATCGAACAACGTCTCCAACGCGAGAACGAGATGTTGCGCGCACAGTTCGCGGACTGCTTCCCCGACGACATTCCACCCGTGCACCAACTGCCCGACAATATCCTTCACCGCTTCCGCCTGAAGAACCCTGATATGGTCATCGCTAGACGGCAGTATGAATGTCCTCGCAAATATCGGGAAGCCTGGAAGCAACTACTCGAGCAACACATCGCTGCCGGTCGGATCCGCCCCTCGTCCAGTCCCTACGCGTCACCTGCCTTCCTCATTCCAAAGTCTGATCCCACCGCCCTTCCCCGTTGGGTTAACGACTACCGCGCCTTGAACGCCAACACCATCGCTGACGTTCACCCGCTACCGAGCATAGCGGAGATCCTGGCCGACTGTGGAAAAGGAAAGATCTGGGGCAAGATCGACATGACGAACTCGTTCTTCCAGACTCGCGTACATCCCGACGACGTACCCTACACCGCTGTCACTACACCCTTCGGCCTGTTCGAATGGACAGTCATGCCCCAAGGCTGCCGTAACGCACCAGCGACACATCAGCGACGCATGTTCTCAGCACTGCGCCAACACATCGGCACCATCTGTCACGTCTACCTTGACGACATCATTATCTGGTCCAACTCCATCGACGAACACCGCGACAACGTTACACAAGTCCTCGAAACCTTACGACAACACCAACTTTATTGCTCCCCCAAGAAAACCCAACTTTTCGCCTTCGAAATCGACTTCCTCGGACACCACATCTCTCAACGCGGCATCGAAGCGGACGGCTCCAAAGTGGACAAGGTACTCGCATGGCCGCGGCCTCGAAACGCTAAAGACGTTCGTTCCTTCCTAGGCCTGGTTCGCTACATCTCGAACTTCCTACCGGCACTTGCTGACCATACGAGGATATTGAACGGGTTGACAACCAAGGAATCTGACCGCGATTTCCTTTGGACAGATGCACACGAGACCGCGTTCAACGCTGTCAAACGCCTCGTCACTTCACGCGAGTGTCTCACGGTCATCGACCATCAGAACATGGGCGACAACCGCATCTTCGTCTCCTGCGACGCCAGCGACTGGTGCACAGGCGCCGTTCTTTCGTACGGACCGACCCTCGCCACCGCGCGACCGGTCGCCTACGAGTCAACCACTCTCAAGGCCGCCGAGCTCAATTACCCCGTCCATGAGAAGGAACTCCTCTCGATCGTGCGCGCACTCAAAAAGTGGCGAGTAGACCTGATCGGTGTTCCGTTTACAGTCTACACTGATCACCGCACGCTCGAGAACTTTGAGACGCAAAAGCATCTCTCGCGCAGACAAGCCCGGTGGCAGGAAGACCTGTCCCAGTACGATTTCGAGATCATCTACATCGCGGGCAAAGACAACGGTCCCGCGGACTGCATGTCTCGCCCTCCGAACGTCGTGCCCGCGGAGGTCATCGGCGCCGTTTGGACCGCCACACGGTCCCTCTGCAACCGGCCTAACCCGGTCGAGTCCGCAGGGGCCGTGCACGGTTCGTTCACCGTTCGTTCTGACCCAGATTGGTTGGCTACCATATCTGCCGGTTACGAACAGGATAACTGGTCGCGCAAATTGCTCGACGTCCTCTGGGACTCGGTCGCAAAAGACGCACAGCCGGTCGAGCACCGCTCCATGCCTGCCGGGCATGCGCTCCGCGCTGGCTGGCTCGACGGCTGTTCACGCATGGGCATCACAGCGCGCAACGCTTTACTCTATGTCGGGAACCGCTTGGTCATCCCTCGAGTTGGACACTTACGCGAGGATTTATTCCGCCTCGCACACGACGCTCTCGGGCATTTTGGGACTGACAAATCTTACGCCTCCCTACGGTCAGGTTACTATTGGCCCAACATGCGAAAAGAACTCGACGACCTTTACGTCCCGGCGTGCCCTGACTGCCAACGGAACAAAGACCGCAACCAGAAACCCACCGGTCCGTTACACCCTCTTCCCGTCCCAGACGGCCGGTGCGAAAGCATCGCGATCGACTTCGTCGGCCCCTTGCCTGAGGACGACGGGTACAACAGCATCTGTACTATCACCGATCGCCTAGGCTCGGATCTACGCGTCTTTCCATGTCGTACTGACATTTCTGCGGAAGACTTTGCAGACCTTTTCTTCCGCGAATGGTACTGCGAGAACGGCCTCCCACTAGACATCATCTCCGACCGCGACCACCTCTTCATTTCTCGCTTCTGGCGCGCACTTGCTCGGCTCACCGGCGTCCGACTCAAGATGTCCACGTCTTACCACCCGCAGACCGACGGCTCGAGCGAGCGCTCCAACCGCACCATCATCCAGGCCATACGCTACCACGTCCAGCGCAACCAGCGCGGCTGGGTGAAGGCCTTACCGATCATCCGGTTCAACCACATGAACACCGTCAACGCGTCCACGGGCTATACCCCCTTCCAACTCCGCTATGGCCGCTCACCGCGGATAATCCCACCTCTCGTCCACGCCGACCAGGCACCGACCATCGACGCGCTCGGGCCTACCGCAGCAGACGCACACAACCTCCTCACCCGCATCGAGACCCAAGTACTGGAGGCGCAAGACAACTTACTCTTGGCCAAAACCCAACAGGCCTTCGCTGCTAACCGACACCGCGGTCCCGAACAGGTCTACCGCGTCGGCGACAAGGTCCTTCTCTCGACTTTCCACCGTCGGCGGGACTACATGCAGCGAGGCGACCATCGCGTCGCGAAATTCATGGTCCGTTTCGACGGCCCCTTTGTCGTCACCGACGCGCGACCTGAGGCGTCGGTGTACACGCTCGACTTGCCCGATCACATGGACATTCTGCCTACGTTCCACGCCTCGTTGCTCCGTCCATGGGTCGCCAATGACGACGCGGCTTTCCCCTCTCGGGCTCTCGCAGAACCCGGCCCCGTCGTCACCGACGACGGTGAACGTGAATGGCTAGTCGACCGCGTCCTCGATCGTCGCCGCCGCGGTCGCGGTTACCAATACCTCGTCCGCTGGCATGGATACGGCCCCGAACACGACACTTGGTTGCCCGGCCGCGAGGTTGCTGACCTCGAAGCACTCGCGGCCTGGGCGGCCGAGAACGATGTCGTCGATCTCTCACCTGAAAGTTCCGCTCAGGGTTAGCCCCCCTGATGAATTTTTCGGGATGGGGGAGAGTGTAACCCGACTGCTCGGGTTACAACGGACTTTCTAGCACAACAACGGACTTTCTAGCACAACCACGGACTATAGTAGCGTACCTGACTCAAACACGGACCCATAGCTACACATAACGCGCCCGCGCATCACACTCCTTCCCCTTTCGTATTGCTCCCGCTACTCTTTCCCCTTTTATCCAGAACCCGCCTTCGTCGTCATCGCCCCTCCATCCAAACCTTGTTTTTCGTTCCCTTATATTCCTCGCCCTCGAGCCGTGGTCTCTAGTCTCTTTCCCCCGGCTCGAAGGTATGCCCCCTTTTATGTCTCTTGACCAACTTGTATTGAGTCTCTTTCCCCCGGCTCGAAGAATATATCTTGTGCCCGTTCATTGCTCGAAATTGAGTGACTCGCACGCACCGCGAGCTTACACGATCGATGAGTTCAGCTGTTTTATACCTTCCCGGGTGGCCAGTTATGGGGGAATCATGGTAGAGGTGTGTTACTTGGCGTCGGAGTTGAAGGTCGGATGGAACATAACATTTATCGCGGTAGAAGATGAGGCCATCTTCAAATGACCAGTCATCTCGTGTAGTTCGCCCAGGGAAAGGGAGATGAGTGCTGTTTAGTGCTGCAATGACTGTGTTGGCAAAAGGGTCGTCTTCTGTGAGACGTCGAATATCCCTTCGGAGGTTGTCGTCAAATGGGTGGTGCATAGGAGAGATTGAATGGTCGGTGCTTGTGAGGAGGTCAGTTGCCATGTGCAAAGATCGAATGCAAGTGGTTTGAAATACTGAGTCGGGGAGAAGAATAATATCGATGTTGTCGTCCGCGGTGTGAGTAGGGAAACGATTGCGGGTCATGGCGTCTGCTTGAACTAGTTGAGACCCGGGGCAATGATGAAGTGTGTAATTGAATTGCGAAAGGAATAGATGCCATCGTGCTTGCCGTCGGTTAAGTCGTCGTGGCGAACAGAAATAAGTTAGATTCTTATGATCAGTTAGGATGCGAATTGGGTGGTATGCTCCATGTAGGTAATGGCGCCATGCCTCTAGGGCGCGGATAATTGCCAAGAGTTCTCTGTCGTAGATTTCGTAGTTCCGTTCCGCTGGTAATAGGGATTGGGAAAGGTATGCGACGGGGTGCCATTCTCCATTTTCATCTTGCTGACGTAGTACCGCTGCGGTCGCCACAAGGGAAGCGTCGCATTCGATGACGAAGGGTTTAGTGGTGTCCGGAGTGAGTAGGACGGGTGCCGTGGTAAACCGTCTTTTCAATTCATCGAAGGCTTGTTGGCATTCCGTAGTCCAGTTGAACGGTGCGTCCTTCTTTGTGAGGTCCACGAGTGGGCGTGCAATATCAGAGTAATGGTCTATGAATCTTCGGTAAAAATTTCCGAAGCCCAGGAATCCTCGCACTTGCTTTACGGTAGTGGGAACTGGCCATTCTAGGACCCCCTTGACTTTGACGGGGTCCATTGAAACATTATTGAATGATACAATCATTCCCAAAAATTTGACCGATTCGACGTCGAAGGCACATTTTTCAGGTTTGACGAAGAGGTCGTTTTCCCGGAGTCTTCTTATGACGCGAATTGTCTTTTCCTGGGTGTCTTGACTGTCGTGTCCGCAGATTAGAATGTCGTCCATGTAGATTTGTAACCATCCTTCGCCTAGCATGTCCTTGAAGATGTCGTTCATTATTGCCTGGAATGTAGCCGGTGAGTTGCACAGCCTGAAGAACATAACCGTGGGTTCAAACAGCCCTCTACTTGTCTTGAAGGCTGCCTTCCACTGGTCTCCATCTTTAATCCTGACATTGTTGTAGCCTGATCGTAGGTCCATCTTTGTAAACCGTCTGAACCCTTTGATCTTGTCGAGGAGTTCGGAGATGAGTGGTAGCGGGTATACGTTCTTGATGGTCCCCTCGTTTAGATATCTGTAATCTTGGCATGGTCGCAGACTGCCATCCTTTTTTCCTACGAAGAAGAATGGTGATGCCATTGGAGACTTGCTTGGCCGGATATACCCTTTGCGTAGGTTTTCATCGATAAACTCATTCATCTTCTCCTCTTCCAACGGCGATAATGGGTACACTTTGCAGTCTCGGGGGATGAAATCTGGCTTGAGGTCAATGGCATGATCATATGGTCTTGATTCTGGGAAGCGTTCAGCTGCCTTTTTCTCGAAGACTTCCTTGAATTCATCGAGGTAGTCTGGAATGTAGGCTGCTTTCTTCTGCAATCCTTCCTCCTGTGCTAATGTCATTGCCGGATTGACCTTTGCGTTGATGTACAGGTCGTGAATTGCTTGTGCGGTTGTGGTTT